>SSNR01000227.1:383518-501030 GCA_006937965.1 Callopanchax toddi | reverse complement strand
AACCTCTACCATGAACCTCTACCATGAACCTCTACCATGAACCTCTACCATGAACCTCTACCATGAACCTCTACCATAAACCTCTACCATAAACCTCTACCATAAACCTCTACCATGAACCTCTACCATGAACCTCTACCATGAACCTCTACCATAAACCTCTACCATAAACCTCTACCATAAACCTCTACCATAAACCTCTACCATAAACCTCTACCATAAACCTCTACCATGAACCTCTACCATGAACCTCTACTATGAACCTCTATATGAACCTCTACCATGAACCTCTACCATAAACCTCTACCATGAACCTCTACCATGAACCTCTACTATGAACCTCTACTATGAACCTCTACCATGAACCTCTACCATGAACCTCTACTATGAACCTCTACCATGAACCTCTACAATGAACCTCTACCATGAACCTCTACCATGAACCTCTACCATGAACCTCTACCATGAACCTCTACCATGAACCTCTACTATGAACCTCTACCATGAACCTCTACCACGAACCTCTACCATGAACCTCTACTATGAACCTCTACTATGAACCTCTACTATGAACCTCTACCATGAACCTCTACCATAAACCTCTACCATGAACCTCTACCATGAACCTCTACTATGAACCTCTGCTATGAACCTCTACCATGAACCTCTACCATGAACCTCTACCATGAACCTCTGCTATGAACCTCTACCATGAACCTCTGCTATGAACCTCTACCATGAACCTCTTGGTTTTGTGATGTTTAACATAAAGATGTTTAGTAAACTTCTGAATTGTTTAATGCTCGTATTTTCTAAATGAAAATATATAATAATAATAATAATAATAATAATAATAATAATAATAATAATAATAATAATAATAATAATTTACCTCTATCAGAGGTAAAAGTCATGTTTGTCTGTTTATTCCATGTCATTGTTTTCTTTAAGATGAGTCAAATCTTTGTAGATGTTTGATTGATATAGGTTCACGTCTTCCTGGTTGGTTAAATGCAGTGTTCAAGAGGATGAAGACGTGGGAAGTCTTTGATGCAGTTTATTTTACAAACATCTCTCCCATTCAACGTTTCTGTGGCTCCTTTGAGAGAGCGGCCCATTTCCCTGCTGATGCTTAAAGTGGTCAGCCAGAGGCCAGACCTGCACCAATTCATTATTTGCATTCATCACATTCTTTTTCAGCTTTCTTTGTGCTCTTTTACCCTAAAAATATTCACGAGCATTGTGTGTGGCATACTACATGAGTTGTGAGTGGATCTTTTTATAGTTCAGGTTTTATTTGCGTGCACTGAAGCTGTCAGTTTGTTACAAGGTGTCAAAAGGATAACGTCACATTTGAAGAGAGGGTTGTGTTCTGTGATCCAGATAAGTGCTGAGTAACAGTCGGATCTATAAAACCGACTGTCAGGAGAAAAGACAAACTTCAAAAAGTGGATCTCTTCCTGTTTGACCTCAGGTCTTTATATTTAGAGGCCTTTTATTTTTGCATTTCTTTTACCTTGGCTTCAAATTATGGCCCTTAATTGATCTCTCGATGAAACATTGGATTTATTTTAGGGTTTCATACAAAAGAGATGCTTATCTTTTCATTTAATTTAAAAATTATACTCGTCTTATTATCATCAGATAGTGATTCTCGTTTAACACTTTAAACATAGACACAAAGGTCCTCTATGGGAGAAACATGGTCTTATTTATGATCAGGTTGTGAGGAGAACATCCTGAATGGATCGGCTTGGCAGCAAATCATCAGCTCCCAGCGTCGCATGGTTCTATTGTTTATGCAGGTCTAAATAAAAATTAAAGAGCATTATTTTTAGGCTTCAGATAAGGTGTGATATGAAGTCAGAGGTGTGCAGCACATCCTTTGTGATGCTTTCAGTCATCAGGAAGCTCGTAGGTTGTGGTTTATGTTGATCTCTGAGGCTTTCAGGTTTACTGCACCCAGATGCCCCCCCGTTCATCCACCTACACCCCACTCTGTCCTCATTACAGGTGTCAAATACGACAGGAAACTAAAAGGTGGAAAAACATACTGAAGCGTTACTTATTTAATCAAAAACGTAAGTTTTCTGTGAATATGATTAATCATGACACATTATCTACATTAAAGCTTGTGTAAACATTGTGTTAATTGTGATTTAAATTCATGAGCTGCTTTTTGTTTTTCACGTGTCCTGATGACAACAGGCAGCTTGTCCACTCCTCTGTAAAGCAGTGGGTTTGCGTCTCTTCCTGAAGCCGTTGAAGGAGGATGTTGAGTGTGAGGGAGGAGGATTTTTCTTAGATGGAGGGAAAATATTTGCCAGCAGGAGGAGGTGTCAACGTAAAACAGAAGCGACTTGTCAGAGCTGTCAAGGTTTATTGTGTCATTAACAGCTGACAAGATAAATGCGCAACAGAGATGAAAACAAACAGCCGTCACTTGTTGGTCAGTGTCCAACATTATCTCTACTATTGATCCATTTAGGACCACACTGCTTCTTGTGATTAAACAATTATCCTATGAGCTGGGTTTATAGGCTTCCATTAAACAGCATTCAGAGAATGTATTTATACTACTGGAGAGTAAAGGTGCTGTCTGGGACCACAAAGCAAAACAGAACTATTGTGGATTTTATTGTATTGACTTGGAGAGATCCTGCTTTTTATTTTATTTTTTAGGCTTGTGTTTACACCCTCAGTGTAAAACATTGATTAGCAGTCAAATGGTGACATCATTAATTAGTATACACTCTAGGTTTTGTTCTAAAACAGACCACTCTTTTTGGAACAGAAAACGTTGGGTTACTTAACGTAATCCCTGGTTCTTTGATAACAGAGTGAGGTGTTTCACTATGGGGAATCGCCTTGGCGTGACCAACTACGGAAGCTCCAATGACATCACGTCTGTCCGTGACAGACAGGTTGAGCCGTGCTCGGGCTCCACCCACCCGAACTTACCACGGCCAACCGACCCCTCCTACCCATTCTGGGCAGATTTCTTACCGTGCCCATGCAAGGAGGGAATTGTTGGTGAAACACCTCACTCTGTTATCAAAGAACCAAGGATTACGTTAAGTAACCCAACGTTCTTTTTCTAACTTCGTTCGGTGTTTCACTATGGGAGATATGGCCCGCTCCCGGATTGCATGGTTAACCCTGAGACTGCAAACCACAACAGCCTCCAGCCACGCATTATGCGGGTTCTGTAAAACCTGCCTCAAGCACAGAGTGCGCCAGTGATGGCCGAGACACATCCAGCCTGTAAAATCGTGCGAACGTAAGCGGTGTTGCCCAGCTAGCCGCTGCACAAATATCCTGGACCGATACCCCACGGAATAAGGCCCAAGATGTAGCCATGCTCCTAATAGAATGAGCCTTCAACCCGACAGGGGGTTGAGCACCCTTACATCTATAAGAAAGACTTATAGCCTCCACAATCCAGTGAGCTAGCCTTTGACGGGACACAGGTTTGCCCTTATGGGCGGTGGCCCAAGAAACAAACAGCTGGTCAGACTTCCTGAAACCAGACGTCCTGTCCACATAAGTCCTTAAAGCCCGAACAGGGCATAGACAGTTAAGCTCCCGTTCCTTTGCTGAGGAAAAAGGAGCCCCCTCCAACGGTTCAAAAGGATGATGACAGAGAGCCTCTAGCACAAGCGAGAGGTCCCACAAAGGCACCAGGGGTCTAGAGACCGGCAGTTTTCGGCGTGCGCCCCTCATAAAGCGACACACCAAAAGGTGCTGACCCACAGGTTTGTCACCAAACTCCACATGGCAGGCTGAAATAGCTGCCAGATAAACCTTGATAGTGGAGAAAGACCTGCCCTTCTCCATCAAGCAAAAAAACAGAGAATATCCACAACAGAACACTGAAAAGAGACAATATGTCTCTCCTCACACCACTTCTCAAAAACTTGCCATTTACCACTGTAAAGAGAGCGAGTAGAGGGGGTTCTTGCATTTTGAATTGTGCCAATGACCTCCGGAGGCAGTCCGGTTGCATTTAGATTCCACCTCTCACGGGCCAGGCCCAGAGTGCCATGTGGTCTGGGTGGGGATGATAAATCTCCCTCCTGGCCTGTGACAGAAGGTCCCTGCGAATAGGTAGGGGCCAGGGTTTGTCCCACACCATCTGCATGAGTTCTGCCACCCAGGGCTTGGATGGCCACCATGGGGTCACCAGTATCAAGGTCAGGCCCTGCTCCCTCACTCGTGATAGAATTGAGGGAATCAAGCTGAGAGGAGGGAATGCATACAGCAGCACGTTCGGCCACGGGTGAGCCAGCGCATCTACCCCTAGAGGCGCGTCTGCATCTGACAGGGAGAAAAACAGGGGGCAATGGGAGTTTTCCCATGAGGCGAAGAGATCTACGGCGGCCTGACCGAATCTCCGCCATATCTGGCAAACCACCTGGGGGTTGAGCTTCCACTCCCCATACAATGGATTCCCTCTGGATAACAGATCTGCTCCTCTGTTCATACACCCCGCTACGTGAGTTGCTCGAACTGATAGGAGTCTTGTGCTGCACCACCAGATCAGTCTCGAGGCCAGCCTGTGTAGCTGAAGGGATCGAGTCCCACCCTGCCGGTTGATGTATGCCACCACCGTGGTGTTGTCTGTCTTCACTAAGACATGGCGGTCCCTTACAAAAGGCAGAAAGTGTTTTAAAGCGAGGAATACTGCCAGCAGTTCCAGCACATTTATGTGAACCTGCTTCAAACTGCGTGACCAAACGCCGTTCATGACTCTGCCCATCAACGTCGCACCCCAGCCCGTGAGGGATGCGTCTGTTGTCATAGTGACCCTGTTCGTCACTGCTCCCAGCGGAACCCCGGCCATAAAGATTGCGGGGTCCGTCCACGGCTGTAGAGCCGCTACACAGCTGGGGGTTACTCTCACCCTTCGGCTGAGATGACGGCGGGAGCAAAGTTGCAACGACTTCACCCACCGCTGAAAATCCCTCATCATCAGAAGTCCCAGCTGTACTACAGCAATAACCGAGGCTGAGAAGGCGCAGGCAAAATCTGAACGAGACGAGAATTCCTCACCGAAAACGTCCGAGACACTGTGTGAAGGACGTGATCCTCCCCTGTGACAACATGACACGATACGAGAGGGAGTCCAGCTTGAGACCCAAATACTCGGTGCACTGCATGGGGATCAAGCGGCTCTTGGTCCAGTTTATCTGGAAACCCAGGTCGGCCAAGTGACGTAGCACCGCCTGGGAGTCACCGATAGCCTGCTCTCGAGAGCGAGAACATATCAGATAATCGTCTATATACGAGAAAATTCTGATGCCCCGAGCCCTGAGTGGGGACAGCGCTGCTTCCACACATTTGCTGAACACCCTCGGTGCTAACGACAGACTGAACGGGATGGTTTGAAACTCGTAGGTTGTGCTCTGATAAGCAAACCTGAGAAACCTCCTGTGTGGTGGATAAACAGCGATGTGAAAATACGCGTCCGCGAGGTCGATTGTTACGAACCAATCCCCGGGACGGATGGAGCGACAGAGTGTTTTGTGAGTCAACATTCTGAACGTGTACTTGCGTAAGTGTTTGTTCAACACACGCAGGTCGAGTATAGGGCGGAGCATTTTCCTGTCTTTCTTCGGAATGAGGAAGTAACGAGAGTAAAAACCCTGGTGGGCCTCGACACCCGGTACCATTCTGATGGCTTGTTTGTCCAACAGTGAAGCGATTTCGTCCTCCAGGACGTGCGCTGAATCCACTCCGGTTCCGGAGGTTATAATCCCATTGAAACGGGGCGGCTTCGTGGCAAACTGGAGCCTGTAACCCCGAGAAATGGTCCCCAGGACCCACGAGGGGACTGCGCATGCGTGCCACTGTTCGACCCGAGCCGACAGGGCCTCGTGTTTGGGTGACGTCACCCTCGTGACCCCCGACGACTCGGCCAATCCGGACGAAAGAGCTCGAGCTCCCCCTGTCGGACAGAAAGGTGGTTTGACCCAAGTTTCTATTTTCACCTTTTTTGATGGTGGAGAGCAGTTCGCCCTTGGCTGTGTGCCTGGTTGCAGAACTGAACTCTTTATTTTGAGATTTTTCCCTGAAATAAACCGGGACACATTTGGACTCAAACAAGAGTTTATTTCCAAAGTGTTTTGGAGTGTGCAACAATACAGAGGTGCCCGGGAACACAACATTCTCTGCACTACACTCCTCCCTCCTCTCTGAACCTGGGAAAGAGGGGTGAATCGAACTCCTGCTGAACTGGGAACTGCAGGAGAGACCAAATCCCGAACACAAAGACTTGTTTCCCCGTCCGACAGCTTCCTCTTTCTTGAAGGAGGGGAAATCAGAGGAGGAGCGGCTAGGATGTCCGCTTCTTCTTGCCCTCGCCGGGGTGAGACGAGCGGTTCCTGGCAGCTACTGCTGCGAAGGAGTGCTTGCCCCATGGACAGGGGTTCTCCACCTTTTTCGGTTGTCCTCCTGTTTGCCTCTGTGACTTGGCACCACCTTGCCGGCCCTGTATAGCCGTGGCAGGTGCTGTAAAACCAGGTCTGGGTCCCTGGGTGGGATGAGGGTTTTGCTTCCGAGGTAAGCAGAGATTAAAGGCCTCGCCTTCCTGCTTCCTGCGAGTGCTCGTCTCCCTCATCCTCTCCAAAGCTGGGCCAAAGAGACCTTTGGAGGGGTCATATGGGGCGTCCATGACCTCCGCCTTCTGGGTATCACCCAGACCCGAGAGGTTTAGCCATAAAGCTCTCTCACCAGAGACAGCCAGCCCCATCACACGACCACAGCCCTGAACTGCTCCTCTGGATGAGCGCAGGATGAGATCATTAACCACACAGATTTCATCCCACAGAGCAGGGTTTGGAGTGCCAGAGTCCAGCTGGCGGCCCATCTCCTCCAAGATTTCTCCTTGGTATGCAGACAACAGTGTAACTGCATTAAGAGAACACACAGACTGACCAGCATACTTGTACATTCTCTGATAAATAGACGCTGTGAGGCGGTTTAATTTGGATGGAAGAGAGATGCTTGATGATGCTGACACAGACCTGCGGTTGGGGTGAAGGTGGTAAGCCACTGAAGGCTCCACAGCTGGGGGTTCGGTCAGCCCCAGCTCACCCATTCCCTGAACCTCAAGTTTAGAGCATCCTTTGGTGGGGAGTTTGCTCTTAAACGGGCTCGACCAGTGACGGCTCATCTCCCTCATGCAAGCTGGAACAGCTGGCAGGAGTTGTTTGGCTGGTGCAGAGGCTGGTGGAAGCCTCTTACCATAGTACAGGTCATGTTCCACTCCTTCTGCCCCTTGGGCTGCAGGCCACTGGATACCCAGTTTTGTGGCTGCGCGCCGACAGACCTCATACAGGTCAGTGTCCCCCTGGGGAGCCGTGTCAGCTCCACTGGGTGGCCTGGAGTGTTGAGCCGGAAAAGTGGCGTCCTCCTCCTCTTCCTCCATGTCCTCCAGATCAAGGAGGTCGGAGTTCGCGTCCCCTTCGGCCTCGACGCCGCTAGTTTCGAGCTCCTCGCTGTCGAGAAGCCCCTCAAACAGCGGCGGGAGCGGGGACTCCTGCTCCATCATGTCCGCCCAGCTCGTGGTGGCTGTGGGCTGTCGCCTGCAGCCACAGGCGCGGCTGTGGGGAGACCCGGGTCCCGGCTACTCACCACTGCCACTCTCAGCCTCCTTTCCAGGATCTTTTCTGGCATCGAGGAGCAGTGCGGGCACGACTGCGGGTCAGCCAGCGAAGCTTGGGCGTGTTTAGAGCCCATGCACGCTATGCACATAGGATGGGGGGTCCCTGCCCGAAACCGAAGCACCGCATGACGCTGGGCACAGGCGGGACACAACCTCCTTAGCCTTCGTTTCCGACCCCTCTACGGGAGCAGACTTCGAAGCCATAGCGCTAACGGCAGAAAAGCGCGTCTTGACACGGTCACCTTACTGTCGTTAGCCTGGAAGCCACGTACAGGTCAGCTCGTCTTGACACATTAGCTGCACCTAACACAGCTCGCTAGCAAACTAATGCTAACCAAACAACAAGATAAGCTCGCCTTAATGCGTTAGCTTGTGCTACACTCACGACCACCGCTCTGACAACAACGACAGAGAAGCAGACGGAACAGTTCGCCTTGACGCGGTCACTGCTTCCGCAATAAAGTGTAGCAAATATACTCTGCACGAGTACTCACTCAGCACTATCCAGACCAGCGTCGGTAAGCCGCGTTCGGCGGCGCTGTCCTTAACGGTGCACCTGAGAACAGTTGAGCAGCTAAACCAGCTAGCCCGAAGGCACTGAGGGAGCTCCGGTGTAGTCTTCTCACGGGAAGAAAGCAAGAATGGGTAGGAGGGGTCGGTTGGCCGTGGTAAGGTCGGGTGGGTGGAGCCCGAGCACGGCTCAACCCGTCTGTCACGGACAGACGTGATGTCATTGGAGCTTCCGTAGTTGGTCACGCCAAGGCGATTCCCCATAGTGAAACACCGAACGAAGTTAGAAAAAGAACACCGTTTCTCTAAAATCAGGGTTAATTTACTCAGAATTTTCATATCTGGAAAACCTCTGCATTTAACTTCAATGTTGGTTTTATTTCTGTTTAGGACATTTTGCCTCTTAGTGACACTCATATTTCCCCATGTCAGACAGGCGTTGTTTCCTTCATCTCCCCAGTTCACTCAGCCTCTCACCTGGGTTTCATTCTGCTCCTCATCCCACTGATCACCTATGTTTATACACCTTGTCCTCAGATCACAGCAGACCTTTTGACTTGAAACATTAGGAATGTTAAAGCATGGGTGTATTTACAAGGGATGTATTCCACTTTTGCAGCTGCACATGCTGGTTGTTTTATATTACATGTAATTAAAACAGTCTTTTTGGTCATCATGAATAGTGATGAGATTTTAGCTTTAGTAGCTATAGGGTTAAGGTGAACAGAAGTCCCTTTTTTTGCGGGATTGTCCTGCATTTTCATAACTTTTCACAAGTCCAAAATTGCAGCTCTTAAGACAGACCTGAAAGAGAATCACTCCTCATGCCAGGAGCTGCAGAAGAAGCTTAAAAGAGATCTTTCAAACTCTCAACAGCAGTTAAAGCACTTTGAGCAGGAGTTAAATAAAGAGAAAAATGCTCATGTGGACACAGAAGTGAGACTTCAAAATGTTATTAAATGCCTGATAGAAGAAAGGGAGGAACTCTGTTCCAAGGTGGACTGTCGTGCTGCACTAAAAGATTATGAAGGAAAAAAAACATATGATAATTCTATGAAGGACAGTGATGTTAAATGCCAAGAGCTCCAGAAAACATATGATCTTAAAGATGCAGAAAACCGGATCAAAGCATATGAGGAGTTGTTGAAAAAAGCAAATGAAAAACATTTACAAACAGAAGTAACCTGTGAACTCAAAATTAAAAGCATACAAGCTAAAAATGAGGATATTTTTGTTCACTTGATGGATGAAATTAAAGCTCTTCAGAAAGACGTGAAAAGGGTTCACTCCACAAACCAGCAGGTTTGGAAAATGTATGATAGTGGTGTTTTAAAAACTGAACAGTTGTTACGCAAATGTGATCAGAAGTTCACTAAAGAGAAAAACGATCACTTGGACACAAAAGTGAGACTTCAAAATGTTATGAACTACCTGATGGATTAAATGGAGGCCCTCTGTTCCAAGGAGGATTGTTGTGCTGCACTAAAACATTATGAAGAAAAAAAAACATATTATGATAAATAGATGAAGGACAGGGCTGCATGGTGGCGCAGTTGGTTAGCACTGTTGCCTCGCAGCAAGGTCGTGGGTTCGCGTCCCGGCTCTGCGGCCTCTCTGCGTGGAGATTGCATGTTCTCCCCATGCATGTGTGGGTTCTCTCCGGGTACTCCGGCTTCCCCCCACAGACCAAAAACATGACTGTCAGGCTAATTGGGGTGGTAAATTGTCCTTAGGTGTGAGTGGGTTTGTGGCTGATTGTTTGTTTCTGTGTGGCCCTGTGATGGACTGGCGACCCGTCCAGGGTGTCCCCCGCCTCTCGCCCCTTGACCGCTGGAGATAAGCACCAGCTCCCCCACGACCTTCTATGGAGGATGTAGGTATTTAAGAAAATGGATGGATGGATATGAAGGACAGTCATGTCATACACCTTTTTAGATATTTTTAGAGGTTTTAAATATTTGTTTCAGTTAAATTAAACATTTTCAGCTGATTTTAACAGTTTAAATAAAAAATTAAAATATTTTAGGCCTTTCAACTCAAATTACTTACTACTTACTACTTCATCTCCTCTCGTCTTTTATTTCCTTTTATTCTCCTTCATTCTTCTCCCTTCATCTCCTCACCTCCCTTCATCTCCTCTCCTTCTTTTTATCTCCACCTTCTTTCTTCTCAGCTCCTCCTTTCATCTCCTCTCGGGGCTGGATGTAGGCATGGGCAGGGGGGGCATTGCCCCACCAAATTCCATGACTGCCCCCCCAAACGCGATTGCATGCAGAAATACCAAATTTCAAAAATATTTCAGTGAAAAATGGTCAGAGTGAGCACTCTCTTCCATTTGTCCTCAATCATAATATCTACTAATTGGTAGATACATAGGGAGGGTGTGGCCAGTCGCTGTACTTCGTTGTCGCTCGCTGCAGTTAGCTGAGCCATGGTTTTGGAGTTTTCTTCTGCTGTCTTTTACCGGAGTTGTTTGCTTACTCTTTCTCCCCCCCAAAGGGTTCTCATTCTCTCCGTGTCACTCTCTTTAGTATTTGAAGAGAACGAGTCGAGTCGATTCTTGCGACTCAGTCGACCATGCGGAGATTTCTGATTGCTAATGCTAAACCTAGCAGTTGCAGTGCTACAGCGTTAGCAGCAGAGACCAAAATATTACCCGACTAGTCGGGTGGGACTGCTCCTTCACTAGCCACCGACTCTATCCCCCATTCCCAGTGCAACAGTACACCTAATTCGAGTTGCACAAGCATGGCAATCCCTGCTGTCCCTGTCGCTCTCAGCCCGGCTTTGGCCGCTGCGGGTGATGCGATCATCGGTTTGAACACAGCAGCACCGTCACAACCCATAGCTCTGGTTTTCCCCAAGCGTCATTTTGGGAAGAATACGCGCTCATTCTGCCCAGGCTGGCATCGTGGGAGACCATAGCTCGAATATTCAGCAAAGCTTGATGCATGCTTTTGTTTCCCATGTCGTAAATTTGGAGAGAACAATGATAGGGACTTGGTTTTCACAAAACAAGAATTTAATAATTGGAAAACAGCATTAGAAAAGGACAAGGGACTAACAAAGCATGCATCAAGTCAATGCCACATAAAAAATACAAACGCCTGGTCTGAAATGTCCCAAAGACAGACCACATGGGAAACCATTTGTAATTTAATAGGTTCCACACAAATTGAAAAAAACAGATATTATATGAAAACGATTGCAGAAGTAGTTCAGTTCCTAGCAGTAAATGAACTCCCTCTTCGTGGCAGTGTGGAAAGCTCCCCTGATGATTATTCTGCAGGAATGTTCTTAAAAATGGTTGACTACACACTGGCAAAGGACCTCAAATTTAATAAAGTAAATAAACACATTCCAGCAAATGCAAAATACACCTCTCACAACATACAAAATGAAATTATTGAAACACTGGCCAAAATGGTATTAGATAGGATCAAAGATAATTATGACAAAGCAGATTATTCTGGGTTTAGCATTCAAAGTGATGGAACTAGGGACAGATGCTACATGGAAAATCTGTCAGTCATGGTTAGATTTGTCTGTAAAGGCATTCCAGAGGATCACCTAAGTGGTCTGCTTGACCTCGGTCAGTTAGATGCTGAATTACCAGCATATTACCGCCCAAATTCTTCTGCATCTTTCTGAATCAAGCTATAGTGCAGCTGAAATGATCAGTCAGTGCTATGATGGAGCTCCTGTCATGAGTGGGGTCAGGGGTGGGGTTCAGGCCTTACTGCAGAAGAAGGTATGGAAGGACATCCCTTATATCCACTGCTAACCACCAACTGCACTTTGGTGCAGAGCTCTTTCTCCACTTTGACTCATGTTCTTTCACCCTTCCGCCGCACTATGCTACATGAGAGAAAGAGAGATTTAGTTATTTTGGCTCATGAGAAGGCCATAACAACAGGCCTGGATATGGACGCATACGTTCAGACTTTTGCACAGAAAAGTAGATGATTCCTGCTGTAGTTGCTTATATAAACCATAAAGAAATAAAAACAGCAAACAAATATCCAAAAAAGAAATAAAAAAGATGAATGAATGAATGAATGAATTAATGAATTAATGAATTAATGAATAATTTATTTGAACTATAATAACATAATTTCAGCAAAATAACAATAATAATGAGAATAATACTTCAATGAGAAAAAATAAATAAATAAATAAATCTTCTATATATACATATTTATAAACACACATATATACATACATGTATATATAATTGATATGTTCAAAGGGAGCAGGAAGAAGTATAAGCTTTTTTAATTTCCTGCCCCTTTTCCCGTCTCCCTCACAAATCAAAAAGAACAGTGTCCTTATTTACATCAGTTCAACCTCATTCTCTATAATTGTCTTTGACCAAAATGTCCCACATACACTTTTACATACAGAATATGGGAGCATCCCTTTTCCCATTTACCCACCTCCACACACAGCAATAAACATTCACCACTACACCCAATTACAAACATAATCCATTTTCTTTTACACATGTGTATATACACTGATATATAAAAATATTTTAACACCCCCACACCAATCATTGGATCTCGTCCAATCAGAATCCCTTTTCCTCCCTGTACCTCATGAAAACCATATTTTTGTACCACTTTTTGAACTGGGTCATACTTGGACATTGCTTTAAATCATTATTTAATCCATTCCATAATTTATGAATAAAAATTTTAAAAATAAAGTAAAAGACAAAAAAGAGAGGTTCAATAGATAGATAAGATGGGGAAAAAATAACAATGAAAAGATAAAAAGTAATATAAAACACAAAAGATAGGTTCGATACAAATACTGTATAAGATAGATAAAAAAAAGATTAAAAAAATAATCTAAAAGACAAAATAGAAATGTTCAACAGATAAGATAGATTAAAAAAATAAAGTATCTAAAAGACAAAAAATAAGGGTTAAATAGATAGATAAGATTAAAAAATAAAGATAAAAATCAAATAAAAGACAAAAACAAAATGACACAAAAAGAAAGAAAAACACAAAAAAGAACAAAAACAAAATGAAAAAACACAAAAAGAACAAATAAACAAATAAAAAAACACAAAAATACACAAAAAAGAACAAAAAAACCCACAAAAAACAAAAACAAAAAAAATAAACCGATAAATGCAGCCTCAACAGGGCATAAGCCAGTGTCCTACTTGTGCTGGTCCCAAGCCCGGGTAAATGCAGAGGGTAGGTATCAAATATGAAAATAAATATATGGATAGAGGAACTGATATGATGATGGCATAGTTTTCGATGCATTTAAGGGATTGGGGGGATGTGATCATAGATATTATATATATCACTAGATGCCCTATGTGGGACACTACGGCGTCCCTACACGGCGGCCATCTTGCTTCGGACAGCTGACGTTCTGCGCTCTATGGTAGCAGATGGAAGGTAAGTAATAAACTTAACTAAAAATAATCATAACTCGATGAAAAATGAATGGATTTGCAAACGGGTTACTTTCTTACAAACCTTATTAGGCTATGTATAGACTTGAAATTTGATACTTTTACAATTTATGAGTTTCCCGACCATTATCGATATATTTTTATATATATTCACAGCCACGTCTCTGACGTTAATGAAAATGCAAACCGTTTGAAAATTGGTTAAAAACTGAGCAAGTTAGAGGTATTCATGAGTACATTCTTCATTGACACCAATGTTAAGAAAGGGGGCAGCTGTACGAAGTAAGATGGCCGCCGGCGTAGGGACGTCAGGGTCCATTGACGAACAGCGTGGGTGAGACATCTAGTGATATATATGATATCTATGGATGTGATGACCAAAAAATTCTTAGCATGTCCAGACTCGCCCCCCCTGATATTCTACCTGCCCCCCTTAGTGGGGCTGGCTAGATCCGGCCCTGTTTTGCAAGAATGAATATGTGTGTAATTTACTAATCTTTTGGCTGTGGTTGTAATTTATCATTTGCGTTAGCACTAACACATCAAAACTGATCCCGGAGATGATCCAATCCTCATTTTACATTCCTGAGACTAAGAGATGTTTAATCTCAACATTTGTTAGTAAACACTTTAACACCAGCTGCATGCCTCATCCTGCACAAGCATGTGTCTTATCAGTACTGGAGGGGTTTTACTGGTTCCTGTTAGAAAGAATGTGGATGTTGTTTTCTTTCTTTTTTGTTTCTTTTCTGTCTTTATTTTGGTTTGTAACGTTAAATAAAATTTGTTTTCTTTTCAAACAAACAAGATTAACAACTTGAATTACAACCAAAAAAGGAATAGGCAGAAGCAATTTTAGCCTACCCTATTTTCCACCTAAAATAAATAACCAATATACATTTCTTTTGTTTTTCCCAACAAAAAATAACCACAACTTTTATAACTGATCTGAGTTTGATAGTAATTTTGTTTTTTTCTTTTTCTTTTTTTTTTAACAAAAAACAACACATTGTCAGACTTCATTCTCTTTTCCCTACACAACAAAACCTAGCTGTGATATTTAATCACATCAACATTTGGTCAAAACTCTGCTTTCCTAGAAGAATAGTAGGTGCAGCGATATTGTTCTAAAAGTTGTAGCTTAATCAACAAATGATCCAGATATTTTAGTGAATTATTTTTAAAATTTTACAATTTACATCTGTGTAACCATTAAATAACAATAATTATGTGTAATTGGCAATATGTCTTTTACTGGAAACACTGTGGAAAAGAGGAGAGCTCAGATTTCAAGACTTTATTGTCGTTTATCGTCTTCTTTTGTTCTCCTTGTCCCATTATCGCTCTATCTTTCTCTCTCAATCTGTGTGTGTGTGTGTGTGTGTGTGTGTGTGTGTGTGTGTGTGTGTGTGTGTGTGTGTGTGTCTCCAGGCGTGGCTTCCAGATCCCTGACAGTCTGACACACCTGTTCCTCATCAGATTCATCACTGAGCAGTAGCTTTTCTCCACTCGTTGCCAGATTGCAGCATTTGCCAGCTGGGTTACATCTGATTCCAAATCTAAATTCATCAACGTCTTAGTTGATTGTGTGGTGGTGTGAGAGAGAGAATGTGTGTATTTCTGCCTGTCAGTCTCCTGCTGTCTTCATGACCCGTCATTTTATACTAAGTCGTAAATTCTTCTGTTCATTATAATTCTGACACCTGCTTCTGGCTCCAGCTTTCTAAACCTTTCTAACTGGAAATTACATTATTTTTCTTTCTTCTATAAAATCAAAGAGAATCAACAATTACCAGAAGTCGTGATGAGTTATATCTGAGTTCAATATTTAAGCAAACAGCAAAATAAATAAGCACTATAAATGTATGTTTAGCAGAGCTGGAGATATATGGAGAGAAAACAGTCTCAATATATCTGTGCGTGTGTACTATTTGATTTGTAACTTGTGTTAACCTGTTTGTGTGTAACTTTGGGTAGTTGTAGTTGTACAACATGATTTGTAACCCGTAAATTACATTTTGTATGTAACTTTGTGTACTTGTAAATGTGTCTTTAAATGCACACACAAATATCAACAAATCATAATTACAAAAAATATTTAAATACACACAAATAAAAATTACACAAACATTTAAATTCCACACACAGATTTTTTACCTTCAACCTCACAAATCTAATAATTACACCTACAAATAGTTAAATACGTGTGTACAAATCACCTGTTACACACAGACAAAACTACATTTACACACAAATCAGTTTACAAGTGCACAAAGGGTTTTGAGACTCCTTTCACGCTTCCGGGAGCTCCACAGATTTTCAGTTTTGAGACTCCACAGAGTCTCAAAACCCTTTGTGCACTTGTAAACTGATTTGTGTGTAAATGTAGTTTTGTCTGTGTGTAACAGGTGATTTGTACACACGTATTTAACTATTTCTAGGTGTAATTATTAGATTTGTGAGGTTGAAGGTAAAAAATCTGTGTGTGGAATTTAAATGTTTGTGTAATTTTTATTTGTGTGTATTTAAATATTTTTTGTAATTATGATTTGTTGATATTTGTGTGTGCATTTAAAGACACATTTACAAGTACACAAAGTTACACACAAAATGTAATTTACGGGTTACAAATCATGTTGTACAACTACAACTACCCAAAGTTACACACAAACAGGTTAACACAAGTTACAAATCAAATAGTACACACGCACAGATATATTGAGACTGTTTTCTCTCCATAGAGACACGACGTGTTTCTGCACAGCTGTGGCGCATAGCATCTTAAAACGGTTATAAAACATGACGTCATGTCAGCATTAGTGGCTTCTCAGCTTGGTGACGTTTTTACAAAACATAAACATGGTTTTTCAGTAGACTACAATGACTTCAGTTTAATTCACTTTATTTTGAAAGTGCCATAAATTTATAGCAATCTCAAAGCACTGAACAAAGTAACAAATCCAACACATTTCAGCTCCAATTTCAGGCACGTTGAAGCAATTCTGTTATAATAAAACAGATAATTAAAAAATTCTAAACTGTCACTATATAAAGGAATCTTCACTTCAATGCAAACCCCTCTGAGCAGCACAGGAGGGTGACAGTGGGAAGGAATGACTCCCTTAAACAGGAAGATCCCTTCAGCATCAGGATGGGCGGAGCCTCCTGCCTCAGCAGACGTATTATTTGTTTTTATTCTACACAACTCTTTTATGTCCACCAGAAAAGACCATAAGGGTTATAATGTATAAGGTAATAATAATGATGTAAAAGTAGCAATTGAAATAAAAATGTAAGATGAAACATCCTCATATTTATTAGAAATGTTGAATTGTACTATTTTTTTCTTTTTTTAGTTGCATGCCTCAATTAAACACAGGGACCAGAATGTGTTCAAATTAGACTCGCCAAATTGATTCTGGCAGGAAAGATTAATTTATGATCAACATCTTGTGAATATAACATTTTATATAATTTTGACATTTTACACATTTTACTTTCTGCATATTCCAGAACAAATAGCAGAGAGCCAGTGAGCTGAGGTCATTAATCCCTGACGTCAGCTGGGCATGTGCAGCTCTTCATACCAAACATCTCTCCTTGGTCTGTGGGAGGGCTTCTGGTGATGAGCTGTTGGCGGGTTTCATTCTCACCATCAGCACAAGCTCCTGGTGGGTGTGTCGGGACATTTCTCAAGCTGATTGTGTGTCGGGCATGCAGCTGACTGCCCTGCATGGGAGGAGCAAAACAATCATATCAACAAAGTTGCTTTTCCCTGTAAACAGGAAATCAAAAGATGGACTCATCCACAGCACACAGCGTTACCCTGAATCTGGGTCACATGGATAATGTGCAGTTTAATAACAGTAAATGCATTTTGTTTTCCATTTAAATTATGCAGCGTTTCCATTCTTAAAACCGCGGTTTTATTGCCATCAAATTCATGATGTCATCACTTCAGAGGATAACGTCCTGAATTATTCCCTGGAATATTTCTCCCTCTGCAAACATTCAGTTTTGTGTTTATAATGACCTCCAGCAACAATAAATTAAATTGTAAGACATTTTTATCTTATCTGTAAAGGTTACAGTCCTCATAACATCTGCTCATTTGTAAATGAAGAGTTTCTGTGGAAATCAAGTTCCTCATGACTTTCCAGAGAATTTCTGGAAACCACAGAACACATATTGTTAGTTACAGGTTTTTTAATGATTGCTCCAGGTTTTCCTCCTCCGCTCTCCAAACAGGCTCATTCTTGTTTGAAGTTCTGTTCTGAAAGGTGACAGTTGTGACTAACAGGATCAGATCTAAAGTATTTCCATATTGTTCACACAGTCTGGTTCAGTGGTCTGCTGCTCTTCATCGCCCAGGCTTTTTAATGACTGAGCAATATTATTATTGAGCTTAGTTCAGCAGACAGGAGACAGTGGAGGAAGACAGTATCTTTTCTCATTAGACTGTGATCATGGTTCATTGCTCAGTTCTTCATCCGAGCAGCTGAATCCTGGACATTAATTTACTTCTACATCCGAACTGAAAGGTTGATGTCCTCTGAGGTCTTTACAGCGTTACGACGCCTGAGTCCATCAGCTTCTGTCCCCTAATGTCTTTAAATCGATGTTCTGTGAACATCAGAAGTGAATGATGCTTTTATTTCCACTCATATAAAAGCTCATGTAAATTTTGTGGCATGCAAAGTTTTGACAACCCATTCCATGTTTCAACAACTAGTTCAGGAAGTTGGGTTCTCCAAAAGGCAGGAAACATTTGGTAGAATAGATGCCCTTAAACCCAGTCCTGCTGCCTCCTTATTGACTTTCTGTGTTTATTTTCAGGTCAATCTGAAGATTTTACTAACTCGGTCTGCACGGTCCCATCATTTCTGACCTTCTAAACGTCTGCACTCCAGGAGAGGGGACTAGCAGGCAGGCTCTGTTCCAGGATTCAGATTAAAATATAATGTTATGTTTAGTCTTTGTTATTGTTTCATATTTGTATTTTAATAAATCACATAATATTTAATGTGTTTTATGTGAGTATTCCCTCATTTATTAGGTTTTATTGTTGTTTTAAGTACTTGATATTTTTTTGTATTCTTGTTTAACCTCGATAAAAAAAAAAAAATCCAGGTAATCCAAACTGAAGTGAAGATCTGAGGAATCAAGTTGTAGAAGTGTGTATTTATTCTTTAAAAGAGAGATAATAAAAACAGCAGACCTTCAGACAGGTTGAAGAGGCTCTTTATTTGTGATTTTTTTTGTTGCACTGTGCAACAATGAGCTGTAGGAGTTTTCAGAATGACCTTTTAAGCATTCATTTTAAACAAAAAAAATTAACTTTGAACATTTTTTTCCACAAATAAAGCACATCTTTAGGGCAGAAAAAGTAGAATTTAATTAGAAAACAAACACGAGCTGTATGGCATGTGGTGAATCCATCCAGCTGTGAAACAGCAATAATCCAAGTTAATCAACTGTTTCCTGCAGAATGAGTTTTGGCAGATGAACGCACTATTTTAGTGCCATCTGCTACCACTGTATGGATTTTTAGTTGAGATGGCAACATCTTTTTCTGGCAAGTATATCTAAAACTCCAAATCATGAACTGTTTTAGAAAAATGCAGAAAAAAACTTGGATTTGGTATTTAAGACTCCAGTCATCATTTACTATTCTCAGATTATTTGAGGAGCATCTTTGGTTCAAGAGCTGAGCCAAGTGCTTGATCAAAGATTGTTGGATTTTCTTAATTGGAAGTACTTGCTGTGGTGATTGAAAATAGAAATGTATTAGAAATGCTGCATGCTGCACTTTAGTCAGTCAACCCCAAATGGCAAAAACCTGACAAATATTTACTGGAGCGTCTGTTTCCAGATTCTGGGCGTCGCTTCATGTCATAAAAGTACTTAAATCTGAGCTATAGAAACTGCTGAATAATCTCTGTAACGAGGTCTGGAAACTTGACTGCGTGTTTCTGGCTCATCATGCGATGACGTTTGATCAGACTGATTTGTAATTTAAAAGAAAATGAGCATTGTAAAGTACAACCTAACAGAAATATCAGCTATATTGATGTGTTGGTTCACTGCCTTTGCTCTGTAATGATTGATTTCCCCTTCCATGGCCTGGCTTCTGCTCATTATAATCTCCCAGGTGGGTATAGATGCCAGTTGCAACAGGGCCATATGGCCACTGCCTTCCTCTGTCTTTATTGGCTGACCTCTGTAGCTAACTCCTGCTGACAACTTTCTGCTCACAGATCATGTGTTTTCAGTGAGCCTCCTGCTTACCGTTAGCCCTCCTGTCATCCTGTCTCTCATCATTATCATAGTGTTATCTTTTTTTCATAAATCACCTGCCAACTGTACACTGGATTCCAGGGCTTTCCTTTTTTTCATTTTACATGTGGGTGAGCACAGTGCACTGTCTGTGGCGCCTGAATAAACAAAGCAGTGGTTCCTGTCTGTCTAACCTGAATTCACACCTCTCTGCCTCTGAACCTGTGGGAAAAGATACAGCATCTGTTTGCAGTGCAACACCTCTCTGTGGTCATTGTGTTACTCTGAAAACAGCAGTGAGCTACTGTCGCTCAAGTTCAGAATCAGGTGAAATCCTTTGGTGCAGAAAGAGCATTTATAGACATAAATCATAACCTAGAATACATTTTTGAATCAGTTGAGGTTTTGATTGACTTCATGTGGAGATACTGTGTTTTTAGCAAAAACATGGCTGATTTCATTTGATTGTGTGACATGTTTGGTTATTTGGGGACATGGTTTTATTTGTATAGCTGCAACACATGTGGTATAAAGAAATAATCAACCAAACACAAGTTTCCTCATGTCAAAAAACATCAAGGCTGACTAATCAAACTGTCAAAACTTAAACTGAATTTGAATGATCAAACCAATATATTTTAAATAAAATGAGTAAGTGCTTTATCCAAGGTGATCTCACAGGGTTAGACGTTAGAGTCATTAGAACATAAGTGAACTTTGCCCTATTTGTCTTTTATTGCGTCTTATCACCTCCAGAGGTGATTCTATTCCCACCATGTTGTTTTTCTTCCTCTCACCTGAGATAATGAACCGCCTCTCCTTAAAGAACTCTGATCAAGGTCCATGAGCGCCAGCCTGCGATGGAGAAAAGAGGTTACGACCTGTTTGAGTTCACATCCTCCGCCCTGCTCTTCACGGGATGGTCCCGCAGGCGGAATTTACGTCGGCTATTTATTCGGAAAATACACCAATCGCAGCCTTCAGCTGAAACCAGTGTGTCGACTACAGGTTCTGTTTTACTACAATAAAGGCAGCTCATCCCAGCGAAACCAAAATTACCCATATTTATTGTGGGAACTGCGTGATCGCTCCTAAAATCACATCGTGAGGCAGGGAGGGAGACGGAAAGCAAAGCGCGCCGCCGCCGCCGCCTGCGCAGGAGCTGCAACCGTGCGCGCTTTTCTGGCAACAAGGAAAAAAAAGGATGCTTCATTAAAAATCTGCGTTGCCAAACTGAGAAGACGTTGGCTGAGGAGACGAACACCTGGCGCCCTCTGAAGAAAGATGCTGCGCTCCAGAGAAGCAGGTGAGGTGGAGACGCGCGGATCGGAGCCGGAGCGACTCACAGCAGCTGCTGGACAAAAGCACCTGCTCCAAAGCAAAACTCATCGGTCTTAGCTGCTTGTTCCCCCCATTTTTTTAAACATCTGGATTCATCTCCCAACTTAAAGATCTGGGAAACACCAGAATGAGGGCGCCATGAAGGCGAGGAACGCGCAGCCAGTTTGGAAAACACCACCGAACCCCGGGCAACTCTAAAATCATTTTTATTCTAAAGGGTCGGTTTGTGTGGTCGTGGAAGGATGAGCGGGGCACTTTTCTACATAGGGATGGAGGTGCTGATCGCCGTCACCTCTGTGGTGGGGAACGTGATGGTGGTTTGGGCGGTGAAGATTAATAAATCCCTGCGCGACACCACGTTTTGTTTCATCGTCTCTCTGGCTCTGGCGGATATTGCGGTGGGAGCGCTCGTCATCCCTCTGGCCATCACCATCAGCATCGGACTCCAGACTCACTTTTACAGCTGCCTGCTCGTGGCGTGCACGGTGCTGGTGCTGACGCAAAGTTCGATCCTGGCCCTGCTGGCTATCGCGATCGACCGTTACCTCAGGGTCAAGATCCCGACCAGGTAAGGTGGTTGACCCCCAAACCAGACCCAGGACTGGGATGGATCTGTGTGTGTTGATGTGGAAAGGTGATGAGGACAGTTTTCCTGTTTTATATTTGTGTAAATTTACACTCTATAACTAATCATCTGTTTAAGCAATGAGATGGTCTGTGCATGGATTTCCTGCACGTGCAAGTGGTTTTTAATACTGAAAGTAAAGCCAGAACAGAAGTAAGGGGTGGTGACAAGGAGCTGATGAGATAAGCCAATATCATAAAGAAGGATTTACGAAGCTGCAGACAATAGCTTTTTGTCCATGGCTCTGTATTCTCTTTACAGCTTAACTTTTAATTTTTCTGTCCACAGCCATCCAAACCTTCCAGAATCAGGAATTCTCTCCTTTTCTGCAGGTCACAGCTGGTATAATGTGAGACAAAATCAAAATACAAACAACGACTGATGATTTCCCCCAAAATGAAATCAGAACACTTTTCTAGACTTCTCACCCCCCTGTCAGATTTGAGTCTCTGCCTTTTGGAGATGCATGGCTCCATGTTGGTGTCTGCTGATGTAACTTAACACACATGTCCTCCAGTCAATACTAATCCAACACATGGCACCTGTGACAGTCGGGCTAAATTGCAGGGTTCAGTTTGGCTTCAGGCTACTTTTCAGAAAAGGTCAGTTTGTTGTAATGCAAACATTTTCTCTGCAATGACGACATCAGACACTGTAAATATCAGCCACTGGTAATCTAGAAATGATCCAATTACTGCTCTGTATGCTTTCTAACACGAGATGGGTCCGATAATGTCTCTGCCTTTAGGGGAGTGTCAGGCTGCCTCTGTTTCATTTCTGGGTCTGAAGACCTGACAGCTGTAAACTTTGGAGCTGTATCTTTAACCTCTTTAACCTGTTTCCATTAGACTAAGTAAAGAGCAAAAATCTGCTCCACTCTGAGCATGTAAACATTACATTTTGCTAAATAATACCGCGTGTACCTAAATGTTCAATTAGATTAGAAAGTAATAAAAAGATTTGCTGATTCAAATCTGCTCTTACAAACATGTGACCATAGTCTCCTCCACTTCACCTGCTTCTTGTTGCTTCTGTGATTGGATGGTATCAAAGCTCATCCTTTTCTTATAGCCTCACTCATAGGCTTTCCAGCATAGCAGCATTCCAACAATGTCAAGTTCTCTGCCCTCTTCCAATGGGGACTTTTCCCAGCAGCCCATTTCTCATCGTGTCCTGGTTTCTAAACATCCGATGGGGACCTTGTTAATCCGACGTCCACAAGCCAGCATGGTTTCACATATCCTGTCTCTCACTCATACTGTACTTACTGAACTCATCTGACCAAATAAAAACACAACAACTTCAGTAAGTGATTGACAAGCTGGAACATTCAGTAGCCAACCCCCCAAAAGTGGGAATTCAGACCCAGAGAGTAAAACATTCTTGATCAGCCTCAACTTCAACATCAAGTTTGGCTCTCATGCACATTAAAGTTATGATAACTGCAGGAGTGAATTTTTTTATTTTCAGTTCTGTCAGTTTGTATCTCAGTAATTCAGTCTTCTTTACAAGTAAACATGTTGTGTTTGAATGCAGATAAATATATAATTGGCCTGTTTTAGCCTAGTCGCTGAACACTAGAATGAACTAAACCTACTGGTTTTCTGGCTTGTAGAACACTGAGTTGGGCCTGAAGTCATTCTTAGAGCGGAGTTCTGTCCTTTGGTTAATGGATCAAACAGACCTCGAGTATTTTCTGTGAGCTCAGTGAGGATTGTGTTTCAACTGGCAGAAACAAACTACGGATAAACGAGGGGAAAATGATCTTTTGAAACAAGAGATGTAATCGAATTAAATTCTCACAAGAGTCAGCTCAAAGACATTATGTCTGATATGTCCACCGAGTGTTTCAACCAAGCATGCTAACGTCGCTAGTATCTTCAGACAGTCATCTGACAGACAAAACAGAAAAAATAAAGTATTTATGCTGAGTATTCATTGAGCTTTAAGGTGAAATCCTGACATGTTGTTGATTGTTTCTGCAGGTACAAGCGAGTGGTGACCCCCCGGCGAGCGGGAGCGGCGGTGGTGTTATGCTGGACGGTGGCTTTCATGGTGGGACTCACGCCCATGTTGGGCTGGAACAACCTGAGGCGCCTTCAGGAGAACGGCTCCATCAGCTCCAACCTCAGCGTCACCTGCCAGTTTGAGACCGTCATCAGCATGGACTACATGGTCTACTTTAACTTTTTTGGCTGGGTGCTGCCTCCGCTGCTGCTCATGCTGGCCATCTACGCAGAGATCTTCTACATGATCCACAAGCAGCTAAACAATAAGAAGATCACCTCCAGCTACTCGGACCCCAACAAGTACTATGATAAAGAGCTGAATCTTGCCAAATCGTTAGTGCTGGTGCTTTTTCTTTTTGCCGTCAGTTGGCTCCCTCTTCATATAATCAACTGCATCACGCTCTTCTGCCCGCAGTGCAACAAGCCCATAGTTCTCCTCTACATCGCCATCCTGCTCTCACACGGCAACTCTGCCGTCAACCCCATCATCTACGCTTTCCGCATTAAGAAATTTCGCTCAGCCTTTTGGAAAATATGGCAGCAGTACTTCTGCTGCAAGGACACGCTGACGCTGGACTTCCAGCAAAGCGACAGGAAAGAGACGCCTAACCTAGAAACCCAGCAGGCGGCCCCGCTGCAGCCCACTCAGTTGGACGACTTTAAATCCTATCCACCGCTTCAGCCAGAGCAGCCTTCACCGGAGGGCAACCAGAAGATCAAAACACCTCAGCAAACTCACAAACATCCACCATCAGTGGAGCAGAACGCAGTCTAAGTGAAGGATTAGAGCTGATGATTGGAGATCGGTGTAATGATCGGTGCAGGAGCAGCAGCGCTCTGCTCGTGTGAATGTAGTCTTATGAGAATCATGATTCGCCACACGGGTCTGCAGAGCCTCTGCGATGCAGATCAATGGAAGATCATTCATCTTCCCTCAGGAGGAGAGTAAAGGATGCAGGGAAGGTTCTGATAAACTCACAGTGTTGGAGGTCCGTTTGGCTGTGTGTTTATCTCAGTAACAGACTGAACACGTTGAGCTTTAACTGTTTTATTCATCATGGTGAAACAGTTGGTGTGAACGTTAGAAAATGTGCAATATAAGTTACTGTGTTTGTTTTTTTCAGTATCAAATTCTCAAATGTTGCAGCTTGCTTGAGCATTTATACAACCAATAGAGCAGGGTACTCTTACTACTGTAATACTGTGTATGTTTAATCTGACACTGGCTAAAAGATAATATGAATGTAACAATATAAATATGAGACTGCAGCAGCGCAGCTGTGAATGCTCATTTAATCTTCAGGGTCTTAATTGCACAGCATTGTGTGAAGGAAGCAGCCCAGTGTGAGAGAGCAATGGAGTCAGGGGGTGCAGCAAACGTTTGGTAACCTCATAAAGTCTCTGCACTGAAGCTCAGGCCCCTCTGTGATCCAACTAGATTGTTTTCCATTGCAGAAAAAGACGGATCCGGTTACATGGAAGCACACAGAGGCAAAGGGAGGTTTTTAAAATTTTAAAAGCTACGTGCAGGAGGCACGAGATGCACTTAAAGCTCATCTTTGTCCAGCCTCTACTCCAGTTTGTGGTGAGAGTTGTGTTTTCATTTCCTCACTACATCGTCATGATTTCCCACCACAGACTGTGGCTTTATGGCCTTATTCATTTATTTCACTAGTATTGACTGAACTCTCCAACTGACCCAGAACTGAAAACCTGAAGATTGTGAGTATTTACTGTCCAGAAGGCTCATTATTTTTGCCAAAATGTGGCATCTGTAGACTGATCATTAAACCATGTTCAATGCCACTCACTCAGACAGATTGTATGAGAATGTAAATCTGTGTAATTGTTTTTTGTGAAGTCTCCAAACTCTCGCCAAGAAGTTTAGCTGACAATCTCTGTTTTAAGGTGGAAACGTTTTTTTTACAACTGTCAGGAAATGGAAACCTACATGCAAATTTATGAGTTATTTTTGGTGCAAATGTTAGAATTTAGAACACCATCCTAGTCTGGTTTTTAAAGTTTGCAAGAAGAAACATGATTTGAAGGAAAGGCCATGCAGACCAGACTGTTTTCTTTTCATTTAGAGAGGGAATTATGTTAAATAACACGCTAGATGAATCACAAATGGCTGTAGTTGTACACATCAGCGGAAAAAAGTCATATCCTGCAGTACATTAGGCACTCAGATGATTTGCATCATTATTTAACAATTTAAAAAAATGTTTAGCTGGCAAAAGCTTTCTGCTTGAGGTGAAATCTTTAGCACTGAACTTGTCTCGCAAAATTAAACGAAAGCACAATTCTTACAAAATTTAATCAAATTCTGTTTATTAAAGAGCTTGAATGAAAACCCCCTCCATGACAGCTGTCAGATTTTGCTTCTGTACAAAACACATACAGGTCTGTGTGATCATGATGCTTCCTCTCAGCACAACTTAATAAAACAACAAACCAGCCAAATTCATCACCTCAGAATGTTAACAGTCACAATAAATGACAATGATCAGAAATTACACTCAAATCCCCTCAGCTCTAAAAGGTTGAACCTTTTATGTTTATTTTTTACCTTCTCAGCTTTCTTGCAGAAACAGACTGCTAACCGTGACTCAAACTGCGTGCTGTGCCTGGTTATGTTGCACATTTTTGGTTGTGCAACTTAGCAGCAGTTTGCAAACAGTTTTAACTTCATAAGTGATGAGAATATGTCAGCTTTGTGTTTGCGTTTGATTTATGCTGCATCTGTGAGCCCAAACGCATCAACAACATGGATGTAAAATGAAGTTTTGTCCTTTTTCACATACAGTCAGCACTTTTAATAGCACTAATAATACTGATGATGGGAAATCTGCATCCAGCTGTTCAACCATTGCAGCATTTCAGGGTTTTTTTTTTCTAAAAATGAACAATTTATGGGGTTTTTCTACCTATTCAGTCCTCTTGATGAGTCATTGCTTCTCGAGTTGTAATTATTCCACTGCAATCAACAATTGTAAGCCCTAGATATTCCAGCTTTGTAAAGGTACCTTGCTGCATCCCTGCACAGCTGTCAGAATTCTCATTAACGCAGCACAATAATGCAGTGCGGGGCTGTTAGATAACACTGGGGGTTGTCACAGCTCCAGCAACCTATTTCTCCTCTTTCTTTGATATTTGGAGATGCATGAAGCTCCCAAAAAGATCACAGAGTCTGAGTAAAGACTTCTGATTCTGCTGCCTGTCTACAGACACACACACTATACTTCCTTTTAGGTGACATCATGTTGACCAGAAAGCTTTAATAAATCAATAACTAGGTTCAATAATACTTTTTCACAGAATGGAGCGCCACTATTTCAGTCTCTGATGCTATTCTTATGCAGAGGCTGCACAGGGAGATTGAATATCAAGTGGAAGGAGTTTGCTGATACAAACAACGACGACAAGGAGAGGAAACACTGGAGCTGTGTGTTTCCAGTTGAACGGCTGAGGTGACCTTTCCCAGAAACGATCCTCTGTCTGTTGGGCCTAATGTGGACTTGAGAGGGGTTTTTATGTGACTTCCTGTTATTAGAACACTTGACATCAAAAGAGATCTCTCAATAAATTACAGGCATGCTGCTTTTAGTGTCCGAGCTTTAAAATAAATTAATCTTATATTGAGAATGATAGTTATCATTGATTTAATCAAACTTTGCTCCAAGTGTGTGTTATAGTCATTTCTGTGTTTCCTTAGACTGATTAGCTGTAGTAGTCATCATCTTAAAGGTTCAGCTGTAGACGAATATCCACTGAACAGTTTGTAAGTTTCATTAGAATCCTTCCAGTGATTCATGACATATTTTCTAAGACTGCAGACAAACACGCACACATAGGCAGAAGCATTTAGGCAATGAATACAATTGTGAATTTATTACAGCAGAAGGTAGAAATTGGGAGATTCTTGAACCTTCAAAACATTAAAAGACATCCAGCCCTCTTTAAAAAACTCCTTGGATCTCGGGTTCCGATCCTATAGAACGAGACCCTTAACATGTTCGTTTTTATCATCATGCAGTAAAACCTGCAGAGTTACTCCAATTTCAAGAAACTACAGATGTTATAATGAATCCATTCACCCTAAAACGATGCACATTTGCAAAAAAAAAAAAAAATTTAAGAAACACGATTTGATGTAATAGTGTTGAATTAATGTCGGAGTGCTGTAATAATAAGAGCGTGAGTGACCTTCACACTTCTGAACCTGCCCTTTGGTGAACTGCATGTATGTGGATCAATATCTCCTCTGGTTTGTTTGTTTCAATCATGTTTCATGTCAGTTATGCTCCAACACAGAATTTGCAGTCATCCAAAGCCTCCCTGCATCACCAACAGGGTCCAAACTAAGAGAGGAAAGGTTTGGCATGATATTTACGTGTGTCTGATAGGGGAGGTAATGTCATTACAAATGAAACATACTGTATACAGTTCCTGCACTCGTACCAAACAGGCCTGATGAAGAAGCAAAAGTGTTGTGTGCCCCAACAAGAATTGTCGAATCACCTTCCCTCTGTAACATCCGTCTGTTGGGACGAGCTTCAACAGACAGCTGAGACCTTGTGAGAGCATTTCACACTGTGGTGTTATACAGTAAAGCTCACAACACGATCCACCGATACATAAAGTTAATTGTTAGCTTTCTTCCGCATGTCTGACTTCAAAGAGAGGCAATCAGTCATAAAAAACAAGGCCACCACTTCTGCCTTTTGCTGCTGCAGCATCTGTATCATCCGTGTCATAAAAATCAGAGCGGGAACATCAGTTCCAGGTCGGCATCATGGCTAATGAGGAGCTGCATCCAAAATAAGGAGCTCAGAAATGAGAAGCTTAAAAAAACACGAGGGGTCTTAATGTGAGGCAGATGGAACATTTGCATTTAGTATCAAGTGAACACCGCCAGTTACCTGGTAATGATATTCAACATGTTTCAGCTTAACAGCTGCACACAGTTGCATAAAAAGATCATCAGCTGCAAACAGAACCCAGAATCAATCTGTATTTATTTTACATTATTTAAAAAAAAAAGATTCTAATCTGCTATCAGTCCTGTGAGAGTACACTAAGGCCTGACTGCATGTGTGAAACCCTTCAATAAAACCATAAAGAGAGTGCTGGAAATAAACATAATCATGTCCCTTTGACATCAATTATTCAGCCAGCAGGCTTATGAAATTAGAGCAACATTAATATTTTAGCTTCTTTAAAAAAACACCTCAGAATTTATTGTGAACCCTTAAATCTGTAAATCAAACAGAAAGGTTGCATTCTGTGAGGACTCACTCAAGAACTAATCATCTAATCAAGCCTGCCTAATGGTTTTAATTAAAATCATGTTTTAATATCAGATTGAGTTGATTCATTTATTTTTTTTCTTCTGTAATTATCTGTCTTGAGAGACTGTCCAGAAACAGTACGAGGCTCTTAAAGCTCACTGCTGCATGTTGACACTAATTCCCTGAACCAGAGCTCTAGTTCCACACTGGCCTCATTTAGTGACCTTGTGACAGAGCGCCACCTGCTGTTCAAAATTGTTTAAACACATTACTGTTGCCAGGATTATATTGGCTCCAACTCAGTTTTCAGAAGCGTTTTATTTAAAATGATTTTATTTATAGCTCCAAAGATGAGCTTGGCTCAAAATCAGACTCTAGTTAACACAATGCAGGAAAAGGAACTTAAAAACAAAACAACAACAACAAAGAGTTCAAAACAGTTGTACAAATTCTACACAGCATTCCTGTAGCACAGCGGCCTGTGGCTGTGGAGCAACACGTAGCTCTTTAAGAAGGACACCAATCTACGTGTTTTTAAATTAAATTACATTTTATTGTATTTTACTATTTATGTTTTTAAAATGTTACTGTTTGTTAAAATTGGTGCATAGAATGACATTAATAATACATGGAGGCTGGCCTTTGTTTTGCCCAATTCTTCAAAAAAAAAAAAAAAAAAAACATCACCATGCAAAATAAGCTGTAGTGCATGTATACAAACAGAGTAATGAAAATGTATAAATGTAAGTTTTTGTTTTATTTTAGAGGTCCCGTTGATTTTGTGGCTCTATAGGAGAGATGGTGAAACTGCCTCTTTCCTTTGTACAGGTTGCAGACTAGTGACAGGAACATGGTGCAGAGTCATTGTTGATTTTTGTCTCCAGTGCAAAAGAACAAGTGAAGAATCTGAAAAAGTATCCTCCAGGTACAGGAAACGACTTGATGTTTATCAGCTGTTTATCTTCTGTGAGCGGGTGTCTTATACTGCTGACTATTCAACAAAGGTCCTACAGGTATGAAGCAGATGTTCCTCATGGATCACACACACACACTATATCACTACACCTAGTATCCCTATCACCTTCATCATAAAACACGTTAGAGATCAACACAGTTTAAGTGTTTTTATTACTTATTTAAATAGTTCTATTAAAGGTTTTTCTGTCCACTTTAACAACACCAACAGAACCATTAACGTGTGTGTGTGTGTGTGTGTGTGTGTGTGTGTGTGTGTGTGTGTGTGTGTGTGTGTGTGTGTGTGTGTGTCAACACACCAGTAAAACCAGAGTTGTTTTACACCATTACGGGAAAATTCCGGGAGTGTGTCACAACAAACGAGTGTTTGTCCTGGCAGGATCTGCTGCGTTTATCGTAGGTCGTGTAAGTTCAAACCTCAGAGCAGCCCCACATGTGGAACACCAGCAAACACACATCAGAAGGAGGAACAACTGCCTGTCTCAACAAGTCTGAGCCAGATGTGTGCACAGACAGCTGAGTGCTGATCCTGACTCACTCCCAACCTGCTATCAGCCGCCTGCTCTCTATCAAGAAGGGAAAATCCCTTCCCAATTCCCGTTGTCTCAAACTGTGGTTTTGCAAACTTGCTGAGGAGTGATTCCTTACCACTTTTTTTTCTTTTTGGAGGAGGAGGAGGTAAAGGAGGGGAGTGGGTTACAGGCCGTTTGAAAAACAACTACTAGAACATGTTGTAAAGGCGTTAACAAGCAATAATAATATTTTGTGCAATCAGAGTTCCCATCGTGGGCTTGGTGTCGCTCTTTGTGGCTTTGGATAGCATCCACCCATAAAAGCCACAGCTTAACACTGGCAGCAAATTATTTTTAATGATGGTGGAGAAAGATGGCCGTCCATAACTCCCGTCTGCCTCGACTTGTTCTCAGCTGGCAGCAGACGCAGCCTTCCCCCAGATATGGCTCCCATCCAGAGCTGTCCCTCTCTTGTTAGTGGTCTGAGCTCACACCAATTGCCAATAGTATCACTAAAATTTATATCTCCCTCAGGCCGACTGGTGGCCTTGGTGTTAAGGCGTGGACCATGAACCACAACAACCTCAGCTCACTTCCTGCTGGGGACTTTAGATTCTTCTCTGACTCCCTTCAGGCTTCCTTTAAAGTCATGTTTATCCTCTTTAACACACCCCCTTGTCGCATTTCACTCAGGTAACTCATGTACGCAATCAAGATGACACGTTTCATTTCAAGCCCTACATTACCCAACGACGCACACAGAACCTTATAATTAGGACTGTATCCACATGAAGTTGTTGCAGAACAGTGGCGCACGTGCAGCTGTTGGGTTTGGAAACTCATATCCTGTTTCCATCATCGGTACCGCTGTGTCCCAATCCTGTGGAGTACCTGAGCGGAAGCAGGGGAAGCGGTACATAGCTGCCAGCAGAGCAATGACACACTGATGACGAGCAGTAAAGCTTTACGTCACACACAAACACACACACACACACACACAGGTTTAAACTGGTTTAAGCAGCTTTGCACTGTCATGTCAGTCATGGCAGTATTTATTTTTTATTTCAAAGCGTACAAGATCTTCTACTAATGTGAGCAAAATGAAGTCTGGACTGTTACAACAGTTTTGATCATTTGAAAGGTTTTAATCTAAAATAGGGCTTTATGCCTTTCATATTTTGCTGAATGTTTCAGGAGAAGACACACAATCACTTCATCATCTAAAAGCTCAAAGTGCTTCCAAAACTGATCAAAACATTTTACAGAAAGACTTCTATCAGACTTCAAAAGAAGCCAGAAATTCAGTGAAGAAACTCAAAGCAATCACTGTGCAAACATTACCAGCTGTATTGGAAAAAAGTAAATGTTCCAGAAAGTAAAAGTCGGAAGGATCTGGTTGTCACACAGAGTAATTTTTATTTAGAGTTTTATGTAGGAGGTATGGCATGTTAAAAAAAACCCTTCATTTCCTGTTTTGAAGAGAAAAGTCAGCGCTGACAATGAGAGCCTTTTGGAGTTTGGGGGGTGCAAACTGAAAAAAACCTCTATAATGAGAGACAAGCTGGGTGAGAGAAAACAAAACGACTATCATCTGTATAAGAAGTGTGAAGAGTTTGTGAGTAATAAGAGTTTATTTGCAAAAGATTGTGCACAGTTTAGGCAGCTGTAAAGTTAGCGTGTGACATCATCACACTCTAAGGTGTGAAATCTAAAAAAAAATCTTTAAAAACCTCAAGACTACTTGGTTTTCTCACCTGTTTTGCCCAAATCTCATTGTCATGTTTGTGAAAAATGTTTGAAGTCTTTGGCTAATGTTGCCAGTCTCATATGATGGAGTGCAACAAAGAAGTGTTACACAACATGTGTTTTTATGGATTTGTTGAATGAGGAGAAGCAAACCAAAAGTTGTGGCAGAAATAAAAATACATGAACAGAATGAGGTAAAAGTGAATTTCTATACTTTTTAGACCACCGTCAGACATTCGCCATCAGGATTTTCTGGCAGACAGCAGAATCCATGTTTCCATTAATTACAAACCATCCCCAGACCATCACACTACCACCACCATGTCTGACTGCTGGTATGATGATGCATTTCTGAAAACAGGGTTATTTTTACTCCAGATGGTCACACACCTTCCAGAAAGTTACACTTTTGTCTCATCAGCTGACAGAATATTTTCTGTCAATCTTGTGGATCAACAAGATGGTTTTTGTTGATTTGAGACGAGTCTTTGTGTTATTTTGGGTCAGGAGAGGTTTTGGCCTTAGAACTCTGTCATGGAGGACATTTTTGTCCCGTCTCTTTCTTGTTGCAGAATCATGACCTCTGACCTTAACTTTAACCAAGTTAGATGTTGTTTTTGAATGTCTTTATGAAAGGGCGCTATGTGTTGCTTTTTGAGCTCTTTTAGCCTACTTCATGTTGTCAGTCAGGTTCTATTGAAGGGGTTTCTTAATCCTCCAGGTCTGGGTTTGAGAGAAGCTTATCTCAGCTTTCCAAATAATGTGAGTAATCACAGTTATGATTTACCCAGTGAGTCTATTACTTTTTCAAGACCACCTGCTTTAATTTGCAGATCAGGAGATGTGGGGTTCAGTGTCTTGCCCAAAACCAGAATGAATTTATTGATTTCCTTTTTTGTTTCAGTGTCTCGATATAGATAGATAGTCTTTATTGTCCCATAGAGATAATCTTTTTCACACATCATCAAAATGTTCCCAGCCTTGGTGTTAACAACAACAACAAAAAAGTACATCATAACCACACACAACAACATAATTATTCCGACAAAACACAGGGGTCAATGGTCATGACAGGATTTGTTCAGTGAGGTGATAGCTGTAGGGACAAAGCTTTTCCTGAAGTGGGCTTTTTTCCATTTCAAAGTTCTGTATCTACGGCCAGATGGAAGTAAAACAAAGAACTGGTTCAGAAGTGGTCAGGGCTATTTATTATGGTGCGTGCCAGGTGTATGGTTATCGAGATGGTAGAGAGTCACTTTTTTCTAATGTTTTGAACACGTCATTGCCTTGTGGGCTCAGTGAGCCATTAATACTTCCAGAGGTGACTAATAGTCTGAATTTCTTGAAAATGTTGGTAAAGCAGAAGTAAATGTTGTTTCAGGGAGACATGAGTCAATGCCAAGAACTGCAGTGCTTCTATAGAGTCCAAGTCAGATGACTTTGCACAATTTTATGTTTAAACTAAGACAGGTAACCCTTTATAGTGCAAAGGGCCTCAATGAATCCCTTCCACATGCTTTAAACCTTGATTTGAAGATAAAACCTGAAACGTGTTTAAAGTTTTAAAAATGTTTTGAAACGTGTAAAGAAAGAAGTAAGAACTTAAGATTATATAAAGTTTTTTTTATAACATAATAAAAAAAATGTTTAAAGTAAGAAAAAAGCCAATTGGTAAACAAGTTAAAACTTTAGAAAAAAAAATCACAAAAAATGCTTAAATAATCTCAAAAAGTGGAACAAATAAAATAAAAGTAAGGGGAAAAAAGTAGAAAAGTCGCAAAAAAGTTTTTTGCTCTTTTTAATTTTAGCCAGACCAGCTGACATTCAAGAGCTCTGAGGTTAAGGCATCTCTTGTTTTTGATCAGTTTGTGTTGTGGAGTTTGTTTTGTTGATTGAGCCGTGAGGAGCTTAATGTGCCAGCTTCACCCACAAGCATGCATACTATCCTGGTAAATGAAACAGGCTATTCTGAGACGGCATTAGACATGTTGTTTATTCAAGTGCCGTTTTAGCCTCATTGTTATTGTCATGATGATGTGGGGGGAAAAAAGGATGATTAAAAATAACACAAACATAGAGACCTTTTTTGGGGGTATATTAGAATAAACAGTTTAGTGGGGCACAAAAACAAAGATGTTCCCAGAATAGCAAGAAGGACTGGCAGAGTCAGCAGGGTAAAGTGGGTAAAGTACCTGGATTGTGGTGATGGGGTAACATTTCCTCCACATCAAATGCAGTGACGGTCGTGTGTGTTGACAGTCTCAGAGTCTTACCGCAAAGTCAACAAAGCAGCCATCATAAAACAGGACGCAGCTGAAAAAGGAAGCCAGCCAAAAACCACATCAACGGCTGCAGACATGGAGCGATTTCTGCATTTATGACATCCTGTTAGAAACATACAGTAAGACGTAAAACTGGGTTTAACGGGCTGAATCTAAACAGGGCATGTCACAGCTCAGGACCAAACTTATGATATAATGCTGAACTGTAAACACTCGATCTAGACAGCCTTATGGGATTTTCTGGAATACACACTTCTTTATTTTGAGGTTCCACACATAAACCGAGCTTTCTTCGTAAGCAGCCACTTAGCTGAAAACGTAAACACAGAATCTGGACTGCCTGGAGAAAAATCTGAGCGTTATAAGATTTTTGTGAAATCCAAGTATTTTGTTTAGAGGCTCCACACATAAACTGAGCTTTGACCTTTCAGCATCCATAACATCCTCAGAGCCCTGTCACAGTTTTCTTTTAGATTTTTGCAGCTTAAGGAAATTTGGCATTTCTTGTTTTTGTCCTAAACACAGTTAACCTAATTTAAATCCAACCCATGCACCCACATGAGCGGTGAGGGTCTCAGTGCTCTGCTCTGATGCGATCCAGTCCTCCAGTGACGCAGTTTGACAACTCATATGGGTACATTCTGTGTGCCAATATGGCTGCACGATGATGGAGGGAATTTTTGGGAGGACTGACGTCCCAAAAAGAAAAGGGGGGTATTTTTTTAAGGGTCTGTGCCAGAGTTGAATTTGGGAGCAAAGTGGTAAACCCAAATGAAATGTGGCATTCATTAAACGTCCGTGGAGCCGTGTTCATTAAATCTTTGACGCCACGACAAATCAGTGGCAGATGTTTTCAAAGTCGAGCTGGGGATCATCTGTGGAGCCACACACAAACCGAAATGACCTTAAGATTAGGTCTGAATGACTAAAAAAAGACAAAAAGCTGTGTCAGATTTTTTTTTTTTTTTGGATGAAGCAGCTAAAACATAATGACTGACTAAAAATATGAGTGTGGTTGACATCTTTTTAAGTGTAAACTACATTTCAGACACCAAAACGTGTTTTTGCATTTAGGAACAAATGATAGTAAAACAAGTGCTGCTGAATTAGATTCAGTTAGATGGTTTTTCTCACCATTTGTATTTTGCATTAACTTTATCATGAATGAAACTAAATAAAATAATAAAAATCTTTATGTAGGAGTGGACATTCTGATGGATGTGTGTATGTGTATGTGTATGTGTTGCTGTTACCGGAGGATTTTCCCAATTCAAGGTATTCACACCAAACAGACAGGAAATTGACAACATTTCTGAGTCACACGGTTATACTGTAACTTTCAAGGATGTCGTCAAAATGTGTGAGACACCAACCACACACGCCTCAGTAAGCTGGACGTACGTAACTTCACACCTCCTCCTCACTGAAAGGGTTAAAAACTTCCATAAAAGGTAACTGACAGGAAAAGCTATAAAACAGAAGAACATAATTAAATTAAATTGGTCCAATTTGTCTTGTGCACCTTCATAATTTGGTAAATATTGCATAAAGCTTGTCCGCTCTACATGGAATTTGCTGATTCAATCATTCAAAAGTTGTTAGGTTTTTTTCCCCGCATGTAAAAAAAAAAAAAAAGCAACTATAAAACACGTTTTCACAATGAACAAAAGATAGCTGCAGTGTGCTGAGTTGAAATAAAAAACTTTGATCAGTCATGTGGGATTGGAGCGTGTCACGACCTGATATCTGACAAACATCAGGCCGCCATTATTCGTGCACATCCACACTAGATCTCAGATTAACGCACAAGCTGTTCTTTTGAATGAGAGAAAGTTGGTTTATGTGTATATTTTTGGTGTGTTTGTGGGATCAAATTGTGCGTGAGACACGAAGAAGTTACACATTCTTTGATGCAGAAGCTCAAAAACATTTGATGCAATGCTGGTTACAAAATATGTCATTTCCCATCAAGCTATTGGAGCATCAGCAAATATCGTGATGAGGGAGCAGGTAGTTCCTAAAATGTGTGTTTTTCATCAATGCTGCAATTAATCAAAACATTTAGTAAATAAATCCATCAAATGCTTTCTTTGTTATCAAGTAAAATAACAAAAATTATCTTCCATTTTCTCATGATCCTGCTTTAGGTTTGACCTAGTTTCATGTTTATTTGTAGTCCGGATTTAAAAAGGAGGCAAAAAACAGAAGCAGCTTTTTGTATTAATATTATAAGAATCAAAATAGAGGAAGTGTCTGGCTCGGTCCCATGATGAGTGCACGCTATAATGAATGAATGGGCAATTTCCTCAAAATGAAAAATAAACAAAACAAGGATGACAACAAACCACAATGATGTTCATCCTCTGAAATCATTGTTATTTTTCATGCAAATTCAAGTTGTGACAGCTTTAGGAATGTCTATATCAGTTTATAGTCTGTGTTTGTATTATCAGGTAAAAGAACATCATAATTTGTCATAAATGGTCTTGTTCAACAGGCACCCACTGGTGCTTTTTTTAACCTGAAATATTAAAATATATATATTTAATCAATGAGTTAACTATAGAATACCTCTGAAGTTCTATGTGAATGTTTTGGAAAGTCCCAATGTTTATTAAACCCATAGGCTGACAAGATGTAAGTAGGAGGGCTGAGGCGGCTGTAGGCGGGAGTGAAGTTAGGTGACTAACACTCTGCTCTGCATAAATACTGGGTCTACAACCCCAAGCAGATCAGAACACGAGCAGACGACTACAGGAGCCACTCAAAGCAACAAGACCATCACTGAAGTCCTGCTGATCTTAGAGAATCTTCTTATATTTTTATATCTAAATTCTTAGTACTTTTTCAGTTATATTTTCAGCTTGTTGACAGTAGATCTCATCATGAGACTATACGCTTTAGCTGTGTGTTTAGTTTTGGGAATAAGCCTGCAGAACGGATGGAGTCTTCCCCTCAAATCGGTCTTCGTCACCTTCCCGGGAGACATCCTCAGAAACATGACTGATATGAAGCTGGCAGAGGTGAGTAGCAGATGGTTCATCTTGTCTTGATGGTTTCAGAGTCCCAGAACAGGTTCCAATTAAACTGTGTAGGAAACAGATGACTTTAACAAAGATTCATGTCACAGTGTTTATGACAAGATTCATTTTCTGAATCGAAGCCACAGGAGGGTTTACAAATGTCATGAAACCCAATGAGATATTTCAACAGCTGGCTTCATGTAGACCTAATTATCATCTAAACACTCTGATGTGGTTTACCGTGTTCTCCAGAACTATCTTGAGAAGTTTGGCTACATGAACACCCTGCAGCGTAGTGGCTTCCAGTCCATGGTGTCCACAGAGAAGGCGCTGAAGCGAATGCAGCGACAGTTTGGTCTGGAGGAGACCGGAGAGCTGGACAAACAAACGCTGGAGGCCATGAAAAAACCTCGCTGTGGTGTTCCAGATGTGGCCAACTATCAAACCTTTGATGGGGACCTCAAATGGGACCATAATGATGTTACTTACAGGTAAGTGTTAGAACTGCTGCTGATGAAACCCATTTAGTTGAAACCAGAGGTCAGTTTCATGCAACACCACTGTTCTCTTCAGGATCACGAACTACTCGCCAGACATGGAGAGCTCTCTGATCGATGACGCCTTTGCGAGAGCCTTCAAGTTGTGGAGCGATGTGACCCCTCTGACCTTCACTCGTCTTTTTGAAGGCACAGCAGATATCATGATATCATTTGGAAAAGCTGGTATGTGCTTGTCCGTTTTCATTAGCTGTTTGACCCTGATCAGACCCTGATGAGTGATTTGATGTTCTGTTTAGAACACGGGGATTTTTTCCCTTTTGATGGTAAGGACGGCCTTCTAGCTCACGCCTATCCTCCTGGTGAGGGTCTGCAGGGAGATGCTCACTTTGATGATGATGAATACTGGACCCTGGGAAAAGGAGCAGGTAATCATACATGTACAACCGTGGGCTGTTTACTCCCTCTAGTGTTCACTGTTGAGGTTTCCTTTAACATGTAATCTCTCTGTCACCTAAGTTGTGAAGACTCTCTATGGGAATGCCAACGGCGCCTTGTGTCACTTCCCCTTCACTTTTGAGGGTAAATCGTACACCACCTGCACCACCGAAGGGCGTACAGACAACCTGCCATGGTGTGCAACCACATCTGACTATGACAACGACAAAATATATGGCTTCTGCCCAAGTGAACGTAAGCATGACTGTCAATCTTTTAATGCGAACCACAGAAGTTTATTAGTTTGTGGAACAAAAGTCACCCATCCCTGATTTTGATTGGCCTCCCAACAGTTCTGTACACAATTGGAGGAAACGCAGATGGAGCAGAGTGCGTCTTCCCCTTCATCTTTCAGGGGGAGGAATATGACAGCTGTACCACAGAGGGCCGAAGCGATGGCTACCGCTGGTGTGCCACCACAAACAACTATGACCAGGACCAGAAATATGGATTCTGTCCCAGTCGTGGTGAGCCATAAAAACTAAAACACACAATGCACATAAACTCTGCGGAGTGCGGCCACAATGGCTTGTTACTTTGTTTAACAGTTGGTGTTATGTCTCTGTTTGCAGACACGGCTGTAATTGGAGGAAATTCTGAGGGAGAGCCCTGCCACTTTCCTTTTGTGTTTCTGGGACAGGAGTATAACTCATGTACAAGTGAGGGAAGAGGAGATGGCAAACTGTGGTGCAGTACCACTGACAACTATGATAAAGACAATAAGTGGGGCTTCTGTCCTGACAATGGTGAGGAACACAAATCTGAGACAGAGAAAGACGAGCAGGAGAAACGTTTGACTAGATTTGTGCCTTTATCGTGCATTATTAATATTTCCCTGCAGGTTATAGTCTGTTCCTGGTGGCAGCCCATGAGTTTGGACATGCCCTCGGTTTGGACCACTCCAGCATCAGGGATGCTCTCATGTACCCCATGTACTCCTACACAGAGAGCTACCCTCTGCATAAAGATGACATTGAAGGCATTCAGTACCTCTATGGTGAGGTCACGGCACAATGCTGTCTCCTTCTAAATCACACCAAATGCAATATCAACAATTTTCCTAAATTTTTACCCTTTTTGTTTTATGTCAGGAACAGGCCCTAAACCCACTGCACCAGAGCCCAACACCCCTACAACTACTTCTTCCCCAGACACTGATGAGACTGACCCCACAGAGGAGCCTGAACCCACTGATGAGCCCATCCCTACCACCCCATTCACTGTGGATCCAAACAAAGACGCCTGTAAGATTTTTGAATTTGACACCATCACTGTGATTGAAGGAAATCTGCATTTCTTCAAAGATGGGTGAGTGAAAGATTCCTACTTGCTGCATTTCTTCTTTGTTAATGAAATCAAACCATGCTGAAAGGCTAATCTGACATGTTAAATACAGACACTACTGGAAAATACCCAGCAATGCTGATGCTGGCCTCACAGGACCCATGTCTATTTCTGAGAGTTGGCCCGCTCTACCAGCTGTCATTGATTCTGCCTTTGAGGACGCTCTGACCAAAAAAGTGTACTTCTTCTCAGGTAATGAAGGCTCATGCCGAGGTTTATCAGATCAATAACTTGTTAGCCATAAGTTCTAAAGCTTGTCCTGGCTTTGTTTCTTCAGGAACCAGATTCTGGGTCTACACAGGACAGAGTGTTCTGGGTCCACGCAGCATTGAGAAGCTCGGTCTGCCCAACAGCATTCAGAAGGTTGAGGGAGCGCTGCAGAGGGGAAAGGGCAAAGTTCTGCTCTTCAGCGGGGAGAACTTCTGGAGGTGAGTAAAACATTTGTATCTTTTTGTAGTTAAATGCAGAAATCTTTATTAGACAACAATCTAAATTTACTCACAGTCTCAATCAAAATAACAGTATTTGGTATTTCCTGATATACTTGTATTTTTGATCCTAACAGGTTGGACGTCAAGACTCAGAATATTGACAAAGGCTACCCCAAATACACGGATGCTGTCTTTGGCGGTGTCCCTAATGATGCTCATGACATATTCCAGTACAAAGGTAAGTCATTAATAAGCCCAAAAAACAAAACTAGACAACAGCAGAGGAACATGTAGGGTCCTTATTGGTTACTTTAACCTTAATTTTTCTCTTTTAGGTCACATTTACTTTTGCAGAGACCGCTTCTACTGGCGAATGAACGCCCGCAGGCAGGTGGACCGCGTTGGATACGTAAAAAACGACCTTCTGAAATGCTCAGATTCCACAGGCTTCAACTATTAAACACAGATGAGCTGGAAGTTGTCTGTGGTGTAGTAACAGCCATTTTTCTCTCTGTGCACCTGTGTGTGTGGGGTTGGGGTGGGAGGGGATGCAATATTTGCATATTGTGCCTGTTGTACAATGTCTGTGCTTTCTGGAATGTGAATAATTGGCCTTTATTGAAGTTGGCTGATTGGAACACATACAGTATTGTCCTTCATGTAAACCAATGATCCAAAGCAAGAAAGTAAATGTGTCATCTTTGTGGCACTACTCGGCCCTCTGTAGATCATTTGTGAACTCAGGGCTGTGGTGGCCTTAAACTTATAAACTATAAATATAACTTAAGCACATGCAATTTGGATCAAACTCCAGATTTGTTGATTAAATTCTACGTCTGACAGGTTCAGATTTATGATGGCAGTATTGAAATATTTGTATTTATAACAATTTCTAATGTTAATAATATTATTTTTGTGTCTTGAGTTTGTTTTTGTGTGTGATTTTATGGTTACAAAGCCAAATACTTGCACTGGAAGACATTCAATGTCTCCTTCTCTGTAATTTATAAAGCTTAAACTTTTGTATTAAGGTTTTAACTTTCAATGCAATAAACATTCTGTGAGAACAATCTACACCTGGCAGCAGTCTCACTCATTAACAAGAAAAAGTACCTTTACCCATCCACTGAAGGACAAATAAAGCTTCCTGTTGCAACTTGATGATTAAATGTGCAAATAATTGTTACTGCAAATGTGCAGCACTTTTGCACAAATATCTAAAAATTTAAATCTTCCATTCTATTCTATTAAAGGGATGAGAATTTTTATCACTCTGCAAATCTGACAACACTGTCATCAGAGAATTTTCATCATCCACATTGTTAAATTACCAGTTAGGGTTAATTCATTCCTCATGTCCACTGAACCAAATTGACTAGTTAATATCTGAGTTTAGGAGGGAATAAAGATACATAAACTGCTTAAATGATGGGCTCATAGAGCAAATGTAAATTTCAGCCCACTATTCAAATAAATTACTAAATTGTTTTTATTATTTTTGATCTTAGTTCAAAATATCTAATTGTGAGATGTTGCATTTTAGCAGTGTTTTCACTTTGACGGATGCAGAATGAAGGCTCTGATTGACTCACCTCTTCGAATAGTCATCATGAAAAACTTGATTAAAATGGAGCTGCCACAAGTTGCACCAGATGGTTCATTTTTGTCTTGTTAGACTAAAACTCCCAAGTCCAGTCAAACAGTGCTGGGAATTAATTACCTGAATCAAGATCCATATTGCTATGTTAATGAAAATGTTCATTTTCTACATTCAAGCCACGGGAGACCTTCATACAGAAATGATAAATGTCATACAACACAAGGACAGAATGTAATTATTCTTCCAAACACAGATGGCTTCATGCAGACCCATCTATTAGCATCTAGCTTGTCATTGTGTTGTGGTTTGTCATTTTCTCCAGAGTTATCTTAATAAGTTTGTCGACAAAAAAGCTACAGAATATAGGAAGCTCCTGGGAAGCTAAAAGCATAGACAATTTTAACAAATTAACTTGAATAAAACTTTTCTTAAATAAAGTTTCCAAGGTTTAAGTATTGTAGTTAAGCCACAGATGCTTTGCAATAGTTTGCTTTACAAGCTTAGAACAGATGGAAAACAGTCTATAAAATACATTAGATAGTATATTTTAATCTTCTTTAAATAATATTTTACCTCTTTTCACCTCTCACTTTCACTGGTCAGCCCTGCATTAAACCACTAAACTCAAAAACGTTTTTCCCCAGGCTGTCGGCATGTTGAAAAACACATTCAGCACTATGTAGAAAATATATATTCATGTAAATAATAATGTAATTATTTGCTTGAAACTCTATCTACATTCATGGTAGTCTGTTTAATAATGTTTTATATTTGTGTGCTGTTTTCTCAGGTCTATTTATGTCCATATTCTTTACCTATATGTTTATCATATATATTATTGGTTGTTTTTTATAAGTAAGTAATAAGTACATGAGCAAAAGTGAGACTGAAGTCTAATACCTTGTGTGCGTGCAACATGCCAAACAAACCTGATTCTGATTGTCTAAATAACAAAATCAATTATTTTAACATAAAATTGTGTTGCAACTTTTAAATCTCTTGTTAAATATGAACTATAGTAAAAAAAAAAAAAAGCTTGCTTTTGAGACAGGAGTTTTTATTTATACTTTTGTTTGGCATGTATAAAATCAAGTACATTAAATTGAGTGTAAATCTGTATTTGTACAATTGGTAAAGAATCAAATATAGTATAAAGCGCTTGACTTTCATAGATCAAAAAGGCCTTTTTGGTAAAAATATTTGCGTAAATGACCAGAAATAACAATCCTGCGCGTTCATGTTATTGCTATACTGGAGGCCAAAACGAAATGTTTCAGAGATAAATAAAAATCAGATGGTAATGTTTAATAAATGTATTGAATTGTTGCTGGTTTAAAACGAATATGCAGTCAAAACAAATAAAAAAAAAACAGCTTGTTTTAGGAGAAAGACCACAAAACATTCCGTTTGAATTAAAGTCGGATTAATCTCGTGCTAATATTACTCCGCACCTTTTGGTGTTATACGTCCTCCTCTAAAGACAATAGTCCACAAAATGACAACATAATAAAATTGTTAAATGCATGTAAGTATAAACAATAATAATTATACGTAAAGTAGTATAACTGGTGGGAATATTTAACGTTGAGATTACGAAGACTGCTGCTTAAACAAAAATAATAAATAAGATCCGGTTTATCGGGCAGGAAGCGAGTAGATACTCATGGCGCCCGACTAGAAAAAAACGACAATTACCGCCTCCTATTTTGTGTCCTATTCAGCGCCTCTACACTAAAGGATACTAATTTCTTCAAAAATACACGGTAAGAAAAAAGAGCAGCGAGTCTAATGTCAGAGACGGAAAATGTTTTCATTTTCTTCAGGGAGAGAATTTGGGCGGTCTGCCGTCGTAGAGGCCCACGAGGTCCCCAGGCCAGTAGAGCTTACAGAATGCCTGAGTGGAAAAGAGGCTTCTCTGGTACAGAATGACTAAGCGAAGCAGGCAGGATCAAGGGCAGCTAGGCCTTTTTGACACGGTTCATCGTTCGGCTCTGTGATAAATAGACGTTTTAGAAGACGCATTTATCTCTCTAAGACTTACAGCTGCGTTGGTCGTAAAACGACAAAGTCGTCATGTAAAAAGTGAATAACATTTAGCCTTATTCTCATCAAACGCAAAGCAAAAATGCTTCTTAGTTCACCAAAGCTAACCAGTTAGCTTTTCTACCTATCGTGTTTGCTAACTTGTGACCAAAACACAACACGTTTCTGCTCAAATCAACAAATTTATTTGATTAATCAAACACTGATGTATATAAAAAGAGACATTAAGCATAGAAAATGCGGACCGAATGTTTATTAGGCTAATATATCTCACAAAACCAGTTAGTACAAGTTTAAGTAGCATCGATGCTCACGGCGTTTAGTCTGTGCATCAGACTCATACATAATAACTAATAACTAGGTGGTTCAAATGTGATTTAATTTTTTATTTATTTTTTTACTAAATGTAAGCATAAATGTAATAAACTATTTCTTCTAGATAATGTTGCTCAGGTTCGTGTTTTAAATTGCAAAATATTAGAAAAATATTTTATTGTAGGTGTACATACAGAACTATTTATTTACTTTCATTTGTGTTGAAAAGATTTTATTTATATAACCTGTTTTGTTCTTTAATTCACCAACAACATTAACTCAGGTAACGTTATATTCTAAGAGATCTAGATTGGGTGTAGTTTGTTGCAGAGTTTGAAACAAGTAGCCAAAGTAAAGCTATGTCATTGTTCTATACAAAGGATATTTTTTGGTTCATAATTTTATGATAAAAATGATAGAAAATAACAAAATTAAAGCTCGAATTGCCTCACAAATTTGTTAATTAAAAAAATAAATAATCAAGATTTAAGGTAGTTTATTGTGAAATATTTTGAACATTTATTTCACTTGGGTGTAGCTGTGGAATTTATATAAGTATATTTATTCTAGATATTGAAAATAAACTGCAAACAAACAAGTATAGCACTTAAAACAGTAATGCAAAAATAACTATTGATACTTAGTATTTAAGAAAAAAATTTTCCCTTTAAAAACATTTTTTGAAGATAATTTCTTTTACATTGGTTTTCTAAACTGTACAGACATTCTTACAGTTCAACTGTAAATGTGTTCTACATTTTTACTCCACATAAAAATATACATTTTTATTGGTGTTTATTGTGTTTTAAAAAGTTTTAAATGGAACTTTCCTCTAAAATGATCACCCTGCCCTCAATCTGTCAGTAACCATTCTCTGTATAATTTCTGGAAGCAGGTTACCTTATACTTGTGCCGTCTGATATTTTACAAGATCCAGAAATGTTCATATATATGATCTCCAAATAATACACTGTGTTCTAGAAACCCAGTCTGATATATTGTCATTAATATTGCTTACTGACATGTACATAATGCAATCAATTAAAATTTGTAATTGTTGCTCCATAATTCTACACAATAACTTGAATTAAGTAAAATAAATAAACAATTGAGCAAGTGAAGGGTTTGCTCATTTAAAGTGTGGATTTCTCCACTCTTACCTGTTACACAGGTTATTTTTATTTAACAAGACAAGAGGTTAATATATTTTAAAAGAGCAAAAACATTTTGTCAGGGATGTTCAGACGGCAATGACGCAGAAAGACATTACTCAGGATTTCCTTCACCATTTTGAGGTGGTTTAAAATGCTGTGGCTGGGCCTTTTGTAGGACTAGATAAAAAAAATAACCTAAAATATTACAGAAATTAGGCTTCCTTTGAGAGTTTGACTTGATTTTAAAATATTACCATTGACCTCAGCAGCAACAAATGTTCAAAATTAATCACAATGGGTCTATTGGATTATACATAACATATGTGTATATTCATCTTTGTATGCACATTATCCCTGGCTGTCACTTAGTGTTTATCAGACATTCATAGTCTTATCACACATAAATCTCCACAAAACTCAGAGAAACACTTGACAAAATGACAAAATACAGATTATCAACTGTTGAATGGTAATTTAAAAAGTTGAGCTTTTTTTTGTATTAATATATGTAACATTTGCAGTCATTCTTTTGACAAAGTTAAACTTTGTCTTTATGTTTTCGTTTTTCCAGATCGTTATGGATTCAGAGGAGAACGAGGTGGAGAGCAGCAGTGATGCAGGCCCATCAGGGATGGAGGAGCCGTCTGAAAGTGGCATGGGAATGGAATCATCAGAGGCCATGTCTGCAGACAGCAGCGATGCTGCTGCTTCTCATCCACAGGCTCCAGAGTCAGACTGTCATGTTGGACAGAGCTCAGAGGGCCTTGTGGTGAGTTTCTTTTTATCACACTAACACTCCTGTGTAACTGAACAATAGAGAACTGAGTGATATTTCCTCTCCTCCTGTGCAGGTGTTCATCCCAGAAACCAGCTCTAGTACAGATGTCAGAATTTCTTCGGTCCATCTTCCTGACTCCTCCTCTGTGGCTCAGTCCACCAGCGTGTCCAGTGTCTCCACAGTGACTCAGTCAGTGCTGGTGTCAGAATCAATTCAGGTTCTGGTCCACTCCAGTGCCGTGTCTGAAGGCACTATGATGGTTTCTGACTCCACTGCCTCCACGTCATCCGATCTGGGATCTGCTATTGATAAGATCATAGAATCCACCATCGGTCCAGACATCATGAATGGTATTTCTGATAACGCTTATGTTATCTAGCATGTCTTTAGTGCGTAAAAGTGGTTTTTAAAATCAGATGTGTGATGTTTTTTGCTTTATACTTGTGAAGGTTGCATAGCTGTGACCAGTGCAGAGGACGGAGGAGCAGAAACTACCCAGTATCTGATCTTACAGGGACCAGATGACGGTAAGTGTGTTGCTACTTTTGACTTATTAATCTGTCAACCTAATTCAGCTTCATATACTGTAACTGTTATCTACAGCACCGGTGAATTGCTTTTATGTTTGCATGTCATGAAATGTCTATTTGTCTGCTTTAGGGGCTCCAATGGTGGCCCAGATGTCTTCTTCTGCCCTGTCCAACCGTGTAGCTGTAGAAGCTCTTGCTGAAGGTCCCACATCCACCTGTCTGGACCAGGGAGACCTGCAGGGCAGCCTTGAACCAGACCAGCCTGACGATCAGCCGGGACACTCGGGTTACCCAGAAGACAGCAGCAGTCAGCCTGACCAGCCCCAACACTCCCACCCCTCCCAGTACATGGATTGCCCAGATCAGACCGAGGAGTCATCGTCTTCTTATTTGGAGTGCTCAGGCGAGGAACCGGACCAGACTCGCTCTCAGCCAGGTTTTCCTGACTACAGTGGAAACAACAGCGACCAGGACCTGCCTGGATACGTGGAGTGTCGTGGAGCTGACTCTGATCCCTCCAGCCGGAGTCACTGTGTGGTGGAGTGCAGCACCAGGTATCTGGAGTGCACCGTGGATGAGAGAGAGCAACCACACCACTCGCGCAGCTACATCGACAGCAGCGCAGACCACGGGACGCAGACAAGTCGACAGTATAGAGCTGAGTATGGAGGAGAATGCGTTGCAGCTGCAGACTCTGAGCAGCCAGGCTGTTCTCGGTACCAAGCGAGAGACGATGATGAGGATGACGAACAAGATCCAGATCAGCCACAGCATTCTGAACAGCAACCACAGCACTCCTGTTACACAGAGAACAGCAACGGCCCAGAGGGGTCTCTTTATCCTGATGACAGCTCCTCATCAGACCACCTGCTAGCAGACACGGCAGGTTCACGCAGACTTCCTGAGGCTTTAGAGTGCAGCGAGAGTCAACCTGGGCTCTACATCAGCAGCAGTGGCACATACGCCTTGAATCCAGAACCCGAACCACCCCAACAGAGCTCTTCCAGTCAAGAGGAGCCCCAAGGCTCTCATGATGGAGCTGGACCATCCAGAGACAAGGAGACCTCAGCAGTGGCGGAGGGCTCTGGGGACCATCAGCCAAACCTGGCTTTGTTGGAGGAGATGATGGAGGTTGTGATCATACAGCAGTACAAGTGTAAGATGTGTCCATATAAGAGCGCCTCCAAAGACACACTCATCAACCACATGAGAGACAAACACTTCAAACCTGTCGGTAAGTTAGCTGACTTTCCACAACAACATCTGTGTATCCCTGAACTGGTAACAGAACGACTTTATTTGTTGTTGTTGTTTAAGGGGAATTGCCAAAAAAACGTAAACGTGGACGACCTCCTAAAAGCGAGACTTTAGCTCGTCAAAAAGCAGAGAGGGAGGAGGCAGAGAAGAGGAAGGCAGAAGAAGAAATGGCTGCTGAGAACAAACAAGCAGAGGAAGAGGAGGATGATGTTGTGGATGCTGGTGCTATTGATGATCCTGAAGGTCAGTGAGATAGATTTTGTCCTCTTTTCAGTCACAAAAGTTTGGTTTAAGCCTCACATCGGCCTTCTGTTGGACAGAGGATAGTGACTACAACCCAGTGGATGAAGAATGCAACGGAAGACCACCTGCCATTCTAAAGAAACCCACCACTCCCATTTCCTCGTCTTCACAAGGACGTCCTCGAAGAAAGGTTGGTCGACCGAGGAAGTACTTTGCTTCAGGTGGAGGCCACAGCAGCAAAGGTGTGTTTTTGGTTCTAAAACCTGCATTTAATACCTCAGAGTCCAGGAACTGCATGTTCATCTTCAAATGTTTGTTATAGAAGCAGAAAGCGTTTCTAAGAGGCCCAGAGTTGGTGTGGATGCAGGTCCGTCTGAAGAGGCGAGCTCTTCTGGTTTAGGTACCGAACCTGGGATCAGTTCTGATGGAGATGCAGCTGAAGCAGCAATCAGCCAGTCAGACTCAGAGAACAAAGACCCTTCATCCAACTCCCAGCCAGAGGAGGAGTTCTTCAAGAGGAAACGGGGCAGACCATCCAAGCGCTTCCTACGCAAGAAATATAAAAAGTATATAAATCGAAAGTAAGTCCTAAATTACTCTTGTATTTAAATCTCAAAAGTGGTAAAGAACAGTTTTAATAGGATCTTTGCCTTCACTTTGTTCTAGTCGGTACTATAAATCCCTCAAACCTCTCCTGAGACCTCACAACTGCTGGATCTGCGGCTCACGTTTCCTCACTCAAGAGGATTTACGCTTTCATGTCGACTCTCATGAAGGCAACGACCCGGAGCTCTTTAAATGCATGCAGTGCAACTACCGCTCCAAGCGCTGGTCTTCACTCAAGGTTAGTAAAAATAAAACCAACAACAACTAAGTTATCTAAAAAATTTTTTACACAAATGTTTAAAAATCACTGGGGATAATTTGGTTTAATTATGTTTTTTAACAGGAACACATGTTTAATCATGAGGGCAAGAAGCCATTTAAATGTGAAGAGTGTGATTACTCCAGCGTTTACAAGAAAGATGTCCTTCGACACGCAGCAGTCCACAACAAAGAGAAGTAAGGAGCTGGTATAACTCAAAAACAACATGTTTTATAGGTCTGGAGAATTTATGACTGACTTTAAAAAAAATGTTGTCTTGCAGAAAAAGAAAAACCGAGTTGGTAAGAAATTTAATTTGCATTTTTTACTTGCATATTTTCATGCCTTTGATGTGTCTTGATTTAGTCTAGAACAGGTACTTATAGGCTAAGTCAAGTTCCTGATCTAGAAATCTATTAAAAATTAACATTTTCAACATTTTTATCACAAGACATTAAAAGCTGTAATACATAATGTACATGTTGTTTATTTGTTTTGTGGGTTGATCCACAAGTGCCAGCTCCAAAACATTTCATAGACTCCAATTAAACCTCCACTTCTCATTCAATAAACCAATAACATTTTTCTATTAGTCATAATGAAGTCATTAGTTTGAGTAATTCCTTCCAGTAGATGTACAAGGGGTCATTTTTGAAATAGGTCCATAATTAAATTTAAAAATAAAAAGTTTTTTTCCTAGTACAGTAAATTTCAATCACTTTGCATCTTCTAGATTGTATTATAATGAATGAATTTTTAACAAAACTGAAATATAATAACTTCTGCCTCCAAAATGCACCACAATAGCAACAGTCAAATTTCAGACTCAAAACTTGAAACTAGAATTTCTCAGTTAAAGGAAATGTAAGTTTGCTCCATCAGTTTTTGTTGGTATAAGGATGCACAGAAAGTCTAAAAACGTCTTTGGACAAAATTCTGCACACATTTTTATATACATTGGTCTGCATGACATTTTATGTAGAAAAAAATACTATAAGTATCCATATTGTAGTGTGATGATAATAGAAATAATGCAAACAATAAAAACATTTGCACAATTGGAATAAAAAAATAACAATTTCATATTATATTGACTTTCCTGCCAACTAGTCTCCTAAAACAGGAATGAATGTGTGTTTTTTATTTTAATCTACATGTTTTACGTGCAGAGTCGTTGCAGTTTGTTTGTGTTGGGGCTTTTTGTTGTGTTTTCTTTTTTGTGCTGCTCTCTGTATTTGACTCTTGTTCTCCTACAGGCTCCTAAGGTGTCGGAGTTTCCCTGCCCTGTGTGTGGAAAGGTTTACCCTATGCAGAAGAGACTGACCCAGCACATGAAGACACACAGCTCAGAGAAACCACACATGTGTGATAAGGTCAGAAAAACATGCAATAACAACAATCCTGATCTCCTTTGTCTACTGAGAATCTTCCTGAACCTCTCACAGATGAAGCCTTTCTGTCTTTGCAGTGTGGAAAATCCTTCAAGAAGCGGTACACGTTCAAAATGCACTTACTGACCCACATCCAGATACTGGGAGACAACAAGTCAGTACTCAAAGCTTTCCTTAGTCACGTGCTGGTCTGCACTTATAAATACAAACATGATTACAGCAAAGAATCAAGAGACTAAACAGAGTAAGTCTTTCATTTTTTTGTTTTACTTTTTGTCAGGTTCAAGTGTGAGTTTTGTGACTTCACTTGTGAAAACAAGAAGCTGCTGCTCAACCATCAGCTGTCCCACACCAATGACAGGCCCTTCAAGTGTGACTACTGTAAATATTCCACATCCAAAGAGGAGTTCCTGGTCTCACATCTGGCCATCAAACACACAGGTCAGCGTGTCTGTAACGAGTTTATTTAATTAGTGCATGTCTCTGTGATCCCCTCCTGACTGTGCAGTGTTCTTGTTGTGTTCTAACTCTGCAGGAGAGAAACCTTTCACCTGTGATATGTGTCACTTCATGACCAAGCACAGGAAGAACCTGCGTCTTCACGTGCAGTGCCGCCACCCCGAGGCTTTTGACAAGTGGTCAGTGGCTCACCCTGCAGAGCCGGTGAGGAGACGACGGAAACCTTTCTTCACCCTGCAGCAGATAGAGGAGCTCAGACAGGAAGCTGATGAAGAGCAGACGTTACAGAACACTATTGTAAGTTCTCCATTATTTATGGCTTCATTGTGTGCAGCATTGTCTGATGCAAGGTGTTGTGTGTTTTCACCGACTCCCATCAGGTCGCCGTGGATTCTGCGACACTACAAGCAATGCAGGGCATGGAAAACGCTTCTGTGTCCCAGGATGCAATGGGAAATACTACTATCATCTATGAGCAAAGTTAGACAACATTTCACAAGAAATTGTTTTAAATTCACAGTTTATTTTATGTAAAAATATAAACTTTATTTCTTCAATGTTCCCTTCAGCTGAATCCGGTGATCTGTCAGCTCAGAATGCTCTGGACCTGCTGCTGAATATGAGCAACGCTCGTGAACTCGTTGGAAATTCCTTACAGGTAAAGACTTCCTTGTTAAATATGTATTTCTGGTAGATATCCTCCACATTCAGACGGATAAACATATTGTTCTATACAGGTAGCAGTGCTGAAGTCAGACGGAAAAGACGGAGAAAATGGTACGCTCAGGGCCGTAACTCTGACACCGAACCAGGCTCAAAAGTTCATGACCGTCCATGTGACTGAGAGCGGTGAAACGGTGTTACAAGAGGCCTACGAGGCGGCTGACGCAGAAGAAGGAGAGTTCACTCAAATCTCCATCGAAACCTACGAGGATGATGGGGATTTCAGCGTGGTGGAGCAGCCTGCAAGTCCAGGATACAGGTAACATACTGTAACACAGTTTGGTTTGAAAATTCTTTGCATATATAAACTTTTAAACAGTATATTGGGATCAATTTTGTTTTATCAGAAAAGTTTCGAATTTTATGAAACTGTTTTTATTGCAGCAATAGTGAGAGCAGTCCTCCTCAGACTTTAGACGCTTCAGGGTCAGAAAGCCAGAAAGGTGACAAATACTACCTGACCTCAGCTCTGGCTGATGGTGTGTTGCAACAAGTGGAGGTAAATATCACTCCTACTTGTGTTTTCTCTAGTTTCTCTCCCATCTGACTGTATTTTTATTTGTTTTCTGCCAGTTGAGCAGTGAAGCTCCAGCCTCCCCTCCCACTGTGAGCTCCCCAAGCCTCAACACCAAAAGATTTTCCTGCAGAATCTGCATGGAGGCCTTCAATGGACGCTCTGACATGGAGAACCACAAGAGGGCGCACTTGGATCCCAACACTTTCAAATGTCCTGACTGTGAATACACCTCCACCTCCTGGCCTGAGGTCAAGGTGTGTCTCTCAGCTGTGCTTTCTCAAACTTTTATCTTTGTATAATTTTAACCAAAATTCTGTAAAAATACATCAATCAGCTGAGCCATTTACATTTAAAAAGTCATCAATCTCTTTTAGATGCATTTATGTAAAGAAATGAACACTTTAAAGTAATGTCTGCACCTTTGACCTGCTTTTCTTCAGGCTCACATGGAGATGCACTCCTACTTGCGTCCTCACAAGTGTCCAAACTGCAGCTTCGCCTCAAAGAACAAGAAGGACCTGCGCAGGCACATGATGACCCACACCAACGAGAAACCGTTTGCCTGCAAACTTTGCGGACAAAGGTTGGTACATAACACATTTATGGGATTGAAATGAGAGATGTGCCGAGCTTCAGTGTTTCTTGTTCTCACTCCTTCAGGTTTAACCGTAACGGCCACTTAAAGTTTCACATGGAGCGTCTCCACAGTGATGAAAATTCAGCTCGCAAAAGCCGCACCTCCCCATCTCAGCAAACCATTATCGTCAACAGTGATGAGGAGGCCTTAGCCACCCTGCAGTGTAAGAAAAACAACATTTCAACATCCTAACTGCTGCATTTTGGACCGAACCAGTGTATTATTAGTAATATCAGGTTTGTTAGATTCACAAGTGTTTTTTTTCCTGTGCAAAAAGCCTTGCAGTCACACCAGACGGTGCTCACTCCAGAGCGGCTGCAGGCCCTCGGACAGGATCACATCATTGTAGCTCAAGAGCAGACGCAATCAGACCAGGTGACACTGAAAGCAATATGCTGCAAATTGATTCTCTGATTGGTTATGTGACGTGATGTAAATCCATTGTATGAACTTTCCTTTAAAACGTGCACCAATCAGGAGGATGGTCCGTACATCCAGCAGATAACAACTATAGACGGGCAGACTGTGCAGCACCTGATGACAGGAGACAACCAGGTGACTGAGGTAAGGACCTTTAATTCAGTTCTGTAAAAAGTATTTGCCTCCTTACAGATTTCTTGCTTTTGCTTACTCATCACAATCCCAGGACCAAGCAATGTGTTCTTGGGCAAAATACTGATCCCCCCAACTTCCTCCCGGGTGCCGTGAAACGTGCTTCCCTCTGCTCCTCAGGGATGGGTCAAATTCAGGGAACAAATCCCATTACGTTGTACTGTAGTTTGTATGTATGTGGCCACAAATCACTTCCCCACTTTCCCTTACTCAGGTTATCTTTGTCTGATACTGAAAATTGTTTGCTGATCTGAAACATTTAAGTGTGGCGAGTCAGCAAAAACAGAACAAATCTGTAAGGGGGCAAATACTTTTTCACAGTATTCTAGATTTATCACACCACAGTGTGTTGGAATCTGCAAGAACAAGGCGAAGAGCTCAATTCTGAAAAGGGGGATTTAATAAAACAAATAGATTTTTTGTGTGTGATTTATGTACAAAATTTTTTTTTAAAAACTAAGTGTACAACATGGTTCTAATCTGTGTCCGATTTATCATGTTGGTGTTTTTTAGTCTTTTGCTCACCCTGTGTCTTGTTTCAGGTCCAGTACATCATCTCACAGGATGGAGTGGATCACATCATTCCTCAGGAGTATGTAGTGGTTGCTGACAGTAACCATATACAGGTATGGATCTTTAAATAAATCACCATTACTCATAGATTTTGTTTGATGATGGTGTTTGTTTTCTCCAACAGATCCCGGATGGACATATTATCCAGTACGAACAGGAACAGCAGGTGAAGCAAACTGAAGTGATTTTAAACCAAATGTTTGTAAATTAAACGTGTTAGTTAGATCATCTGCTGTGAGAGGTTTTCGTTTAACCCTGGAGGTTAATGTTCCACCGTGTTGTCGTGTGCAGATCACTGTAAGTCATGACGGCCAGATCCAGTACCTGCCTGTTGGCTCAGAGCAGATCGTGAACCCTGAAGACCTGGAGGGCGCTTCACACTCTGCTGTTGCAGGTCAGAAACATGGAAACATTCACAGATTCTTCTTCTTTTGAATTACTCACTTTTTGATATTTTGCTCCTAAAAGGCCACATGTTCTTATAATATTTTAAAGTGGTTTGAGGAGATCTTTAAGCACATTGTTACCAAAAGGCAGCAAGAGATACACAATTTGTCCCAGTTTCTTTATTTGGATTGATGAAAAATACCAAAATTACATGGTTTAGTGATTCTTAGAGGTATCTGAAATTCTCTTGGGTCCTGTGTCAGGTTTTGTATTATTTTTTCATGTTTCTTTAAAACTCCTGCTCGATCTTTTCCTTCTAGGATTCTTCTTTTGTCCTCTGAGTCCACTCATATTCTAAGCACAAACTGCACATGATACTGTAATTATAGAGTACAAAACCTGGACTGAAAATTAGTGTTAAAGCAGCCAAAATCATTCTTCAAAAAGTGTAAAGAGCTATATATTAAGATCACTTTGAAAGATTACATAAATCTGGCTGCTTGGAATGAGCATATTAAGAAATTAGAGGTGGTTAAAATATCATATTTGTCAGTTGTAAAAAATATGTTTTAAATTCATTCAAACCTTAAACCTGAAACATCTTACTGTAGATGATCTATTTTATTTAGCTGTTAATGTATAAATCTTCCTGTCTTGGCTTTTAAATCACAGTTTTATGATCTCAAGAATGAAAAGATAAAAAGCAGCAGTAATTTTATTTAAAAAGACAAAAAAATGAAATGAAATCAACTAAGGATGTAATCTTTGTTCTTGCAGCTGTAGCAGACTCAGACATGGGAGAAACCCAGACGTTTTACACTGAAGCGACACCAGAACAGCTGGAGCAGCTGCAGCAACAGGGCATCCACTACGACGTCATCACATTCACCAACGGCTAGGAACCTAAACATGAGCCAAACGGGTCAAACCGGACCCATCATCGAACAATGACCTCATCCTATTTATGCACCCACGCTTTCAGCCAGCTGTGAGCTAAAGCCTTATCTTCTCTACAGCGTTCTCTGCTCAAGGAAGCTGCAAAACATCAGCAGCTTGTTAAAAATCCACGTTACTGCACCCATCGCTTCGATCTTATTCATAGGGGCAGTGTATTTCAGAGTTGATCTGAAGAAGATGTGCTTGATATTTAAGTTTTGGATCCGTGTTTACGTGCCTGAACTGCTTTGACTTGCAAGACAATGGTATAAATGAAAAGGCGATGCCAGAAAAAGGTTATGGATGTATGAGTTTTGGGGGAAAAGAAAAGGTGAGGGAGTGTTCTTTTATATCTGTATTAAGTTATGTTTTCTGTTAGAATGTTGCAACATTTTTATTGAATTTTATTGTACATACGTTTTGCAGCTTTCTGTTGTAATATAGAAGATACTTTTTGAGTTACTGAGTATGAGATGTATCTAATGTTGAAAGCTAACACCAAATAAATCGCTTTGCATATAAACGTCTGTACTGTATTTTCAGTTTGTATCTTTTGTGTATTTTAGACATCAGATTCACCTGTTCTGATCGCGTCCTGTAATGTGTCATATGTTAATAATTATTTAAGTATACATCTGGAGCTGCTTCGGGTAGGAAAAATGTATTAAAGGGACAAAAAGAACAAGTGGTGCTGAATGACTGCACGTCGAAGCCAAAAAGCAGTCATCTGTAAAGGTAAAAGGAAACTGTGTGTGACGTCTTTTTCTGTGAATGTTTTGCTTTTTGGAGAAACTCAAAGCCAGTTCACAGGCTGCATGCTGAACACCGTTCTAAACATTTCGTCTCTAAATCTGCAGCTTCTGGTCAACACAGAATGATGAACAAAAGTAGTAAATGCAGCTTTTTATGATGTGAAATCATGAAAAAGATACAATTCTACATTATATAATAAGTGTGCAGAAAGATTTCTCAAAGGAGCAGAGGTCACATGATGACAAGTCTTTTTGTGTACTTCTGCTGTTGCACAAGTCACTTCCTTTCTTTCCTCTGAGGTGACGCCTCTAAAGTCCAAACTGTCCTCGAGTGCTGAGTCGATTCCTCTGAAGATGAAGTTACTCCTCATATTTTATCTTATATCAGGTATTATGACCAAACTGAATTTCTGTTTCTTTAAATCTTGCAAAAACATAAAAAACCTAATTTTGTCTTCCAGATTTTCCTCTTCTAAAGGGGACTGAGGAGCTTCGGCACATTTTGCTGAGATTCTCGTTTCCTTCGTTTTACAACAGCTATCACAAGTTTTGCTGTAGACTGTATCCAGGAGGTTGCTACAAGCTGCTGGACAGTACAGGATATACCTGCGACCTGCTGAGAGGAAGAGTTACTAAAACGGAGGAGAACGGCTGGATAGTGTTTGAAATATCAAACGTGCAAACAGCAGATGCAGGATATTACAGGTGTGGCATCCTGGGAGCTCAAAACCAGATTTACAGTGATTATTATGTTGAGGTTGTCGGTAAGTATTTCTCATTTTTAGCCTTTAGTTGCAGTCTCTAACAAATGGTAATGAAATTTTGTAGTTTTCCCTCAATTTCTGAAAGATGTTGCATTTTGCAGAAGCTTCAGATCACTACAGCCGTTCTCGTCCTGCACCAACAGCGACCATCAAAGCTCACATCAGCTCCACGACTATCCCAGAATCCACCGGGGCAGTTCTGAGTCAGGACTACAGTGACATCATCAGGTCTTTATTGTTATTTATCTGCAAGATAGAAGATTTTAAAAACCATCATCATTTCGTGTCCTGTCTTTTTAGATCTCCCTGGAGTTTTGGTCTGCCACTCATTGCTGTGGTATCCATTACAGCAGTGACTTTTGTTGTTTTAGTGACTGCTGCTGTTTGCTACAAGCTGAAAGCCAAACGTAGGAAATCCGGTGAGGATTTTCCTGAAACAAATTGTTTCCTTAGATCTGATTTTTTGCAAGATTCTGACAATCAGAAATAGTTCCGTTTTTAGACACCAATGTGATGTTTGGTTGTTTGTGTTCTTATTTTTAGGCACGTTTAGAGAAACTCTGAGTGAGTCAGTTAAACAAGAGGCCCCGGTAGGTGCAGAACAGGGAAGCAGTCCCCTGACTCACAGTCAGGTTGACTAGAAATGTGTTTGTTTTGTTTAAAACTTCCTCTGAAATGTCAGGTCTTCATAAAGTGTGTTTCTCCTATAGGAAATGAACAGCATCATCTACACTACGGTGGACTTCAGGCCTCACCAGGGACCTGAGGAGGTTTATGCAAACCTGAGGATGCAGAAAGGACCAGCAGAGCATGCTGGGCTGGTGGAGTACTCCACACTGGCTTTTCACGTCTGATTTCAGATTTAGTGCACTTTTGTCCCTCTTCTGAGTTTTTATTTGTTTTTATTGTGAACATTTTTTAAGTAGCTTTGTGGATAAATGTAGAATGCATTATGCTTGGAAATGTTTTGATCCCTGTTGTCCTGGACTGGTGGAGCTGCCTAAAGAAACATTTAAAACACTTAAATTGTATTTTTGTGTAAAAGTTATAAAGGATTTCTCTCTTAGCTGTTGTGGCCTCCTGAACAGCCTCTGTTTGGAACAAACAGCTTGTTCAAGTGTAGCCGAGACTAAATTGTGTTGCTGCCATCTTAAAGCAGCTCTTAAATTTCTAAGGAGTTCATGTAATACACAGCACTTTCTGTTCATCCAGGGGTCAAGTCTAGCAGGAATTTCCTAATATTTCTGCAAAAATGACCCTGAAGTTGATGGTGTCATGGCTTAATGTTAATTTTACGGTTTGAGTGGTTTTGGTTATTTGGGGGGGGGGTCATGTTTTAGTGATAAAAGTTCATAAAATAACATTTAACAGATGTGAACCTTATTGCTGCTGTCTTAAACCAGCTCCAATCTTCCACAACAGTTCAAGCGACGTTATTTTACAAACCTTTACACTTCCATCTGTTTTACAGTTATTTCAGCTGAAACATTTTCAGATGGACCTGATGGTAATACATCTGCCTGTAAATAACCACAACATTCCACGTAAATAGCTGTAATGCAAAATTGATGGCAGTATATTAAACACATGACTTTCAGATCAGAGCTGTTTTAAGATGGCAGCAAATACACTTTGGTTATGGATACAAAGCTGTTAGCTCATCGGTCCTGAAGCTATTTCTCCAAACAGAAGCTGCTCATTATACAATATTTATTCCTAACTTTTCCACAGAATCGTATTTCAAATTGCCAAATGTCCCTCTGGGTTGCCTTCTTTAATGAAATGCAATTTTTAATAACCCAAATGTTGCACTTAGTTTATAAAAGCCTGTTTGCATGAAGAAAAACTCATATTCAAATATTAAACTTTGTTCTGACTGACACAGTCACTTTATGTTTTGTATGAGTTTGAGACTTTTCAGCTTTTTATATTTACCACTGACTCTGCAGCTGACATGTCATCATGCTATCTGATGTTGTATCAACGTTTCACCTTATCAGCTTCTTCCAGATCACATCAGTGCTTTTCTGCGAGCCAGTCGATATTTCTCCTTTGGACTGTGTTATTCAGCTGGAGGTGTTTCTTCTGATATCTTTTGCAGAAGGTCACATTTCTCTTCAGAACATATAAAGGAACTGACATGATGAACTCTTCTTTCTTTGACATTTTAGCACATTTTCTATAAAACTGATCTGTGATATGAGTTGGAATAGACACGTTCATAAAAATAAGTTACAGAAATATATTTGATGGTAAAATAAATCTAAAACTTATTTTGATTTTTTTTTTCTCTTTTGAACAAAGTATTCTCTTATAGAACAAGAACTGACCCAGACCAGTGTATTTAGCCTTGGCTTTAAAGCTGATGGAGACAAACAAACGTGTGAGCAAACAGGATATAGATTTTTCTGAAGTAAATATCTCAGGTTTAAGAAGTGGCTGCAATGATTACATATTTAAAAATACAAATAAATGTTGATGGTGTTCCTCTTTCAAAGAAAGCGAGACTTCAGACTTGTCCGGGATGTTCTGGCAGTTCACTGCCTGCAAAACGAGCAAAGCAAAAGAGCACAACGAACCAGGACATGTGTTTATTGGTATTTTACTGGTTTCCAGCTTATGCAAAAAGCCAAGTCCTGCCTAATTATTTTTATTAGAGAGTTTGACGTCAGAGCATTCAAGATCTATTTACTCTAAGTCAAGAAAAACTTGGAAAATCTTTGGTGAACAGCGTGGTAATGGTGTGACTCATGTTTCTGCACTGGTTGGATGAAGCTCCAGCCCAGTCAGTCGTTTTGTTAATGTCACTGGTTGGGCCAACGGTCTGGGAGGCACCAGTCTGCCTGGTAAAGAGCAGACGGTGAAATATTGTCAAACCACAAGGTTTTTAATTTCTAGTTTTTAATTTTTTCTATAGATGACCACCTGCTATGCTTACTGTGTTTATACCTGTCCATGTTGTCTATCTTGTGAGTGTCAGGAGCACCCAGGTGATCTGTTGTAGTGTTGTTGCTGTTTTCAACACCACCAAAATAAATAAAAGGTCACATGTAATTATCAGAAAAAAACTGTGAGCGATGCACAACTGGAAAATGGCACTCAGATTGAGATTCTCAATTTCTGCTAGATCATCTTGGCAGGCACCACGTTGTTGGAGGTAATGGACTGGAAGAGCAATCCCATGATGCCGTCCGCCTCCGATCTGAGCCATGAAGGGGTCCTCTGTCTGTGGTTGACCAGAGGAGTGCCGCCTGCCCCACCTGGACTCACGCCGTCAGTCTCAGTCCAGTGGACCATGGGGACAAGCTGGTTTAAAGTCTAAACAGAGTTTGCATTTTGTTCCAGAGGTTTTGGTGACCTCAACATTCAGCTGTGCTGCTATAGTGCTATGCTGAGTGGACATAAATTTAGGGTTGAGGGCTGCTGCAGGATGAGTTTATTGTTGTTCTCTGCAGATGAATTGTGTTAACTGGGCATTTTTATGACATCATCAAGAAATTTCCCCCAACAGTGAATGCTCCACCGCCTGCGTAATAGTTGTTGGTTTTGGACAATGACTCGTGTTATGTTGTACATTTGTACTGCTGAGTAATCACTACTATCTAAGAAACATTTTGACGTTGAAGCAGGTCCGTCTGAGAGGCTGCTACCCTATTTTATATGTAGTGGTTAGCTCAACAGCTGTGGTTTGAGAAAGGACTTAGACAAAAACAACTAAAACTGCTCAGAAACATGATAATTATGGTATAAAAATACATCAAAGGTAAAGAAAAATGGGCAAAGAGAGTGTGTCCAGTGCACCGGGTTAATGATGCCTGATGGGGTCCATCAGCACCACATAGCTACATCACAACATGTGTTGCAGCAGCACAGTTTTAAAAAAAATCACAAGTCATGAACACATCTCTGCTGAATTTACACTCAGATTCCTGCCAGATAAAGTTAAAGACATAGCAATTCTCTCAGTCTAAAAACTTCCACACATGGTGTCGTGTTTGGAGGTTTGGGGAAACACTTTCGAAACACATACAAAACCCATGTCTATATTGCAGAAAAGCGAAAAAAAAAAAAAAAAAAACCAGCCCAGATGACCAACACCCCCCAGTTCATAACATTAAATACACTCAAATTTACAGACCTGTTCAAATTACAAACAGCACAAGTACTTTTTAAAGTATATAATAGTATTTCCAGACTGTATTCAGAGGCTGTTCCAGGTCAGAGAGACACAGGATGAACTAATGAGGACCGTTTATAAGACAGAAAGTTAGAACACATGTAGGAGTCAGAGGGAGGAAAACAGTGGAATAACTCAGAATAAAGACGCTACATAAATAAAACTAATCTCGAGACTCCTCTTAATTATTGTTCCCTTTGTTTTTAGAGCAGAAAATATCAAATCCAGTACATCAGTCTCAGCCAATGTAGCATAACTAAAGAGAGGGGTCACTTGAGGTCAGGTCAAGATTTACTTTTATCATCATCAATGTGCTACTGTTGGTATTTGGAGCTTCAGCCCCAGATGCTTTCTTAATACCTCTAAAAGGCAGAAGTAATAATGAAAAAAGCAGTTTTGTTCTAATCATGCATTGAGGTCCTAAAGTTTTTAATATGTTTGTCTAAAGAAAAAGACAAGCTGTGCTACTGAGCTGCTACATGCACACCAACAGGGATGATTTAATGTAGGTACAGCAGAGATTGGTCACAGGGATGGGATATGTGCTGTGTCAATAAAAGAAGAAGAGGAAATGGTGTATGATCAGGATGACTATAAATCATGCATGGAGCTGGTTCTGTATGCCTGAATGCTGTAATGATGGGTACATAGGTGCATTCTTGGTTTTATGCACACAGAAACGTGTGGGAAGTGCATTAGGTACAAATGGCTGTTTAAGGGCATCAGTATAAATTGGTACAAAACTTCAGCTGCTGGATACAAAATGGGAGCAGCACCCAAGAAAGTTTGAGTCTTGAAAGTATGACGTTTTACTCCTTACCTCTATTGATTATACTCTTAGAAACTCGGGAATACAAACATAAAACTGCAGCAACCAGGTGCCCTGAAGTACTGTGATAGGATATGTTTTTTAAACTTATATTTTCTTTCCGACCATGTAAAACCAAGTCATGTTTTGAATCTTTTTTTATTTGTTTTTGTTTCTGTCTGCGCTCCTACCATTGTGTGAAACACTCAGTGTCTGTAATAAAAGTTTTGTTGGAAAAGTTCTACAAATGTTGATTTCTGACTGATTACTCGTGAGCCACAAAGTCACAGTTTTATAACTTCTGTCACTTTGATTGAGATCTTTATCAAATTCAAATCTTAACCAGATGTCTACTTTCTGCACCACAAATCAAGTCTCACTGATGGACGATAAGACAAGACTGGATAACATTATAATTTTTATTGAGAATAATATATTTGAACATCTCTTCTGATAAATAACATAAAGTGAGCAAGAAAGAAACAGTAGATGTTTAAATGTTGCTACATTTTGGGTTAATAAAGTCAAGACGTCTCCCATCTCCGGAGGCTCTTCATATTGTTTCTCTTGTCATATCCTTGTTTTGTGCATCTGTAGAATTTCTACAATGTATTTTCCTGCATAGAATACATAAATGAAGAATACGGCTGTTGAGGATGGTTGTGATCCACATCTTGTTCAAGTCTTCACTCTTATGTGCTGTTTTCTGCTGTTTGTCCAGCCGTTAAAAGTCCATGTTCTTAAAGTCTTCAGTACATCGATACTTGTTTTCTGCAAACCTGGTGCACACCAAGTGAGGGAGGCAGGGACATGTGTGATGTAATCGTTTCCCCATGAACGGCACCTGAAAAAGTAAAGACAGGTTGGATAAAGGGGTTGATTTGATATTTAAACACTGTCAAGTGGAGCTGTGGGTGTTAAACAGCTCATCTTAAGTGAGTTATAGAGATGGATGCAAACTGTCCAGATGATCAACAAGATATATGACTCTAATCTGTTCATTCGGTGTGGAGAAGATCAATAGTCTCTGCAGTTATCAACAGCTTTTCTAAAGCTTCAGCCAACCTGCCAGCTCTAGATACCATCAGATTTTTCAAAAGGAAAGTGTGAAAGGGATGAAGATTGCGTGTGTGTGTGTGTGTGTGTTTGTGTGTTGCAGAGATTGTGATGCTGTAAGATTACTGCAGCGATGTTTCCACCCACCTTGTGGCTGAAGGGGTGGCATTCATCCCCTTCCACACCTCTCGGGATGCACATCCTCAGACCCCTCAGCCACAGACTGACGGCACAGCAGAGACCAAAACCACACTGCACGTCTCTCTCACAGGCCTGCAGGACACGCAGTGACAAATGGTAGAAATTCAGAAAAGAGGGACAAGACAAGGAACAAAAGTTGTGTTTCTGAATATACCAGTTATTTTTATTCTTACAAATGTGTTATATATCAGGAATCTTGAATTTTTGCAAATGTAGAAATATCCTATCATGTTGAAATACATCTGAATCTTCTCATGCGTCATATATATATATCTATCAATAAGCTGCCATCATCTTAATCTGTTTACAAAGGAATATCAATCAGAAGACTGAGATAATTTCCTTTGGATTTTTCCAAGCGGAGGAGGATGTGGTCTGTTGTCAATCACGTGTAATTAAATTCTACATGATTATCCAGAAACGCAAGCTGTTGTTTGACAATAATGCAAAGATGCATACATACATGAACACACATATATGTGCACAAAATCAGTTATTGACTTGGGATACAGATTCTGTTATAGGAATACTTACAACCCTTTTAGTGTTTTTTTGTAATTTCTCATTAATACATCATTTTATAATTAAACGTACACAAAAACAAGAAGATAAAAGGTTACTTTAAAGAATGCATAACTAAAAATGTGACATTTATGGAAGTTAATATTTAAATCTTGGCACTAAATGGTCCTAATATAAGCCTGAGAGCTACAGACTCACCCCTGTAATGACAGCTCCTCTGGACCAGCTCAGAGACACCAGGAGGAAGGACAGCAACACCACGCTGAAGTCCATGACAGCAGCAGGAGCTTTGGACTTTCTTGAGATGTTAACCGACTCTGCAGCACCTTGCTCTGGATCCCAGATTCTTCAGGCACTCATAAAACTTCTCAGATAAAGAGGAGAGCCTCACTCGCTCCCTCTTTTTATCCACCTGCGACCGCCACCCAGTAGCTTTCCCCTCCTCCCTCTTCATCTTTGACATTTCCCCACGCCCTCTCTGCCTGTCTACTAAGAAGCTTTGTCATCTTACTCATCCGATGACGGGTGCTCTCTTCAGTCTGCCCTTCTTTCAGAAATTTGCCTGTTGCACGATGTTTATATATACACAAATATATCATCTCAGGAGCAAATTTGTGCAAGCTTAGATTAAGTTGATACCTCAATGTGAGTAAATGAACTCTGAAGTCAATGTGAATTAAATTCTTAGTGAAGTTATACACATAATTATAGCTGTAAAAGTAATATTATAATAATGTAAGGAAATAAAGGATGACATTTTTATTTATTTCTTCACAAAATTTTGAATTTTATTTTTCGGTTAAGTTCAGTGTGAGTATAGACTAAAATGTGCTCTAAAAAATCAGATCAGAACTTCAAAATGTAATGAAATCTATGCCCACATGAGTAAAACTGCTTATTAAGCTATAGTATCACTAAATGGACATTAAAATGTGAAAAATGAGTCTTGATTAGTCTCCATGTCCCTGAATAGAGTTGAATCAGGTTGATGATATATTGGTGCTGAGTCAGAGCTCATTTGCAGATCCACTGTGGTTAAAAAAGTGATCAGCCTTCTTTTTTTCTAAAGCATTAAAACTTCATTATACAGTATGCGTGTGCGTGTGATGTATGAACAACATATATTCAAGTATAGCAATATACGCAAGCATGCAGAAAAGCCATTATGACATAACAGATCTAGAAAAACATTCTGCATACGTAAACTCAGGCCATTACGTATGATTGCTTACGTGCATACTGGGACAGTGATGAGCAGCTGGTTGTCAGTGGAAGCAGGCGCCGCTGATTTAAGATGCAAGAAGAGAAATATGAGTAAGAGAAGAGGGGAAGCAAAGAGAGAAGAATTAGAGGAAAGGAGGGGGAGAGTGGCCCATAGGTTAGTCAGCAGGACATTGCTCTGCTGCTTCTCTGGTGATGGATTCCCCCAATACTGCGGCCACATAATTATATTCACCCAGTTCTGCCCAGTCAGCAGGAGCACTGAAGCCTCACCGTCTTGGAACAAGCTGCAGAAATCATACAGGAAGGAGAGCTCACATGTATCAAACTAACTTTAGGAGAAAAACTTTAATATAATCTATCAACAAAAGGCTGCAAGAAGCAAAGCTACTAATTTTAAGAAATAAATCTTTCACAATGTGTTGTGCTCTAGTAAAACTACATATAAAACTGTTCAAACATGTTGAATTATGTTTGTTATGATGAATCCAACAGGAGCTGGTCTGGTGGAGATGATTTGGTTTCTGGAAATGATTTCACTTCCCAGTGACAACATCACTAAGCTGTAACATTTGTCCAAGTAACTATGTTAAGACTGCAGACAATGAGACTGGATGTATTTTAGTTTTATGACAATTATCTAAACATGACTGATGGTGCAGAACACAGAGAAAACTGATTATAACTGAAGTTTTTTATATTGAAGAGGGGGAAATAATGATAATAAAGTAATTTGATTATGTTATTATGCATTTCAGAAAATAAATAAAAATAGGTAATTCTCAGAAAAAGGCTAAAATGAAGAGTGAATATAATATAATATAACAATATAATATAATATAATAATATAATATAATATAATATAATATAATATAATATAATATAATATAATATAATATAATATAATATAATATAATAATGCACTTTTTTCTCGCCTTGCTTTTCATGTTTGGTGTTGTTTTTTGGCCCTCATATGGACTCGTAGCGCACGTGACTGTCAGCTGACTCTAACCGGAAACGTGGATGAAATCGTCAACAATAAACCAGGTTTTCATACAGAAAACGTTATTTTTATTTCATTTATCACATGTTAAAGATGGAGTCGACTCTTGAACAGCATCTTGATGACACGTAAGTTCAAACTACACCGTAACAGCGTTTTTACTTTGTTTTTGTGGCATTAAAAACGACTTGTCGCTTCTTGTTTCTGTTTTTTGTAGCATGAAGAACCCAGCAGTCGTCGGTGTGCTCTGTACGGATCACCAAGGACACAACCTGGGCTGTAAGATATATCTAAATGAGATTTACAGGAACATTTAATATAATCTTTATTCCCTTAGCTGTTACGAGACGAAGTCATTGTATTACAATTTAGGCGTGTCAACGTCTCTTGTATTAGTTATCGTGAAATATAATAGTATGAAATATCATTGGAACTTGGCTTTATAATTTTAATGACAAATTATATTTAATTTACTTTCATTATCCTGTTATTTACTTTCAACATATAATTGTCATCAGAGTCTTTGTTAGTAAAGAACATTATTAGCTTTTTTTCCCCCCACAATCTGGTGTATAGGCTTTTTTTTATGCATCAGTAAAAGTATAATTGGTGTTTGATATATCCAATATTTGAATTAAACTATGAGCTTCTATGGAACCAAGCAATTTCAAGTTCGAATGTCACTTTGAGGATGAAATCTCAGACATGATCAAACCATCAAAACCTTTATTTTTCCAGGAATAATACTCATTGAGATTAAAAATGTCTTTTCCAAGAGTGCCCTGGCCAAGAGCAGCAAAATAAGTTTCCAGAAGACAGATTATAGCCTTAACATTAATTTTGCATTTAGTTGTACATCTTTCGTGATATTTGCAGACTTTAAAATTGTTTTATAGAAATTGTGTTTTGTTTTTGAAGGGATTCTAAAAACATTTCTTTATAAAGACAAAAAGTTATAAACAGCCCTTTTGAACAAATGACAATTTTGATTTAATAATAAATTAGTTGGATCATTAGAATGTTAAAATTTTTCATCTTTTTGTCAAAAAAAAAATACGTAGAACAGCAAAGAGTATATGGATGTATGTTAACTTTTAACCTGTAGACCTTTACAGTTTTTGCACAGTGTGTGATGTGATTAGCTTTTCTGATGGGATGAGCTCTTCAGAGAATAAAACAGGTCAGCAGGAAGTTGCTGTAATCAAATGTAATCACAGAGACTAAGTGATGTTCATTTTTATCATCCTAACACAACTAATCGAGATAATGCTAATAACTGTTTCTTGCTTGTTATTACTCATGAATAAATAAACACTGCAGCTTAGCTAAATGCCCAGTTACCATGCAGGAAATGATTGAGGTCATATGTGAACATCATTCTTGATTTTCTACATTTTAAAAGAATATTTTTTTTCTTTGTTTATATGATTGTTGCAATCGTACTGATTGTGTTACTGCGTCATGGTCAGCTGCTCACGTCAGCTTCCACTGATAACTTGTCTTACAGGAGGATGTGGGTGATTCACCACTCCTCCTGTAGTGAACAAATAACTCCCAGTGAAACCATCTCATGGAGTCCTTCTGTGTTCCAGCTTGTTGTTACGTTGAACTGCTCCTCTTGATCAAACATTTTGGACTTTGAAGGGTGTCTCTGATGTCCGCACTCTGAGTCTTTGTGGGAAAAAAGCACTCAGTTTCCTCTGTGGATATAAATGCAGCACACATCAAGTCCATTTTCATCAGCTATAAAATGGAGCACAAATCTCTGGATGCTCCACGGCAGCTAATGAGGATACAGATAAATAATTATTTGAAATCATTATAGATTAGCATTTTCTACTGTATGGTTTAAAATATGTCTCTGTTAACTTACTCATGTTTTTATTTGTATAAGTCTTGTTCAAAGTTGTTTCTGAAAAGATCATGATGTAATTGTCAGGAGTGGGAGAGCATAAGAACTGATGAGTCATGTTTTGTGCAAACATCAGCAACTTTTCACCAGGTAGACTTGAGTGAAATAAACATAATCAAAGGCTGCAGAAAGAAAACATAAACCAGACAATGAGTTCACAGCATGATCATGATCCTCAGGAGATCTCAGAATTCATAACTCCACTGGTTGACCAAATCTAGCAGAAGGATGGTAATAAGTCTATGACTTGTTAACTATCTGGAGGCTTTTATAACAGGGCCATTGGTCTTCTGTGTCAAATATCTGCAACTGTTGTTTACAATTTTAGAATGGAGCAGGAAAATCTGAGAATAAAATAGTTTGAAGGATGCACTAATGTCCTCGAGTTTGAATAGCTTATTTTGTATTTTTATTTTCAGGTCGTGGCTCCTTGTCTGACGAACATGGCGGTGTTGTGTCTGTTTTGGTCAAACAAGCTGCAGCGCTCACACGAGATCCAACAGACACCCCAACCGTGTGCCTGGAGTCTGAGTCTGGGTGAGCGCTGACAGAGTTTTTTGCTTGACTTGTATTTTTCTTCTTTAAAAAAAAAAAAGAGCTGTTGAGAGAGATCCAGAACCAGAGACTGAGCCTCTGGGTTTCCTGCCTGATCCAGTGGTTCACTGTCACCTCACAGCTAACATCACCCTAGCTGGGTCAAACAGGGCCGGGTACTCAGTCCACCTGCTTTCTTCAGTTTATTTCCACATATCAGGTTTAATTAGTGAAACATAGTTTTCTGTTAGTGTGCTCAGTTCTCAGAAAGGGTGACAGTCCAACCACAGTGTTCATCTTCCCCCCAAAGACAGCTAAAATAGCTGGGATGATTGAACAAATATAAGGATAAATCTAGCTCTATTGTAGGAATATTTTTTGCAGCTATGCTGCCACCTTCTGGTATTTTTACACATTTTTCCTGTTTGAACTAATGCTTGTGGTTCCCAAACCTTTTAGATCCTGATCCACATACTACTTATACACATTTATGGCTATTATTTTCACATTTTATATTAATTATAGTGAAAATATAATTACTTTCATTGTCATTTTATTTATGGAATCATCTCAAGAACCCAAAACTGTCAGGGTTTTTGTGGAGGAGGACCCAATGGTGCAGGTGAGATGGAGGAGCAGGAGACTGAAGATGAATTTTAAAGGATTTATTGGAACTAAGGACTCGACTAGACTTGAAATAACTTGACAGGAGGTAAACATCACAGGATCACAGACAATCCGACAACTGGACATGACACAGGAGGGTTTAAATACACATGAGGAGTGATCAGAGGAACAAGAAGCAGGTGGTTACATGTGCAGGTGAGGGCAATGACTAATTACTGGGAGAGGGAGGAGTGGAGAGCAGGGACGGAGCATGAAGGAAACACAGGGGCAACTAAACTAAAACATGAACAATAAACTGAACCTGAACCACCCACACAGCATGACAAGATAAAGTAACATGAACAGGGAAAACAGGGGGCATGAATCAAAAGACTAAACATGGGTGAAAAACACACAAGGCAAACTAAACGGGACAGAGACCAGGACAAAAACCAAACCTAACAAGACACAGGGCAGGACATGGGGCATGAACCAGACAAAACCAGAACTAACAGGCATGATAAATAAACAAACACAAAACATAAACACAAACTAAAACCACACAGTCATGAATCATGACAAAAACTTCATGTTTCATCACCCATGGGGTTCAGATCCCAACCTTGGGAATCACTTTTTAATTCATTTGTAATCCTACAACCTTAGTGTCTAAGTTTTTAATTGTTGTTGTTTTTTGTGCTTATCATAGGATACTTTGTAAAAACAAGGTAGAGTATAGTTGATCCAGAGTTCTGATTTTTTATCTAATAACTATTAAAATGTAATTGAAAATATGATTCAACTCTGTTATTATTGGTATTTTATACTCAGCAAATCTATGTCCGATTTACTAAACCTGCACGTGTTTTATTTATTAATGCGACTAATACCTCTGCTCATTAGAAGGCTACAGTAAATAATCTGTAACAGACTGTAGAATTGATCGGTTGTACATTAGCTAGTTATATACTGCTATCATATTGAGGGTGAATGACTGAGAGGTAGACAAGCTTTCCCAAAGGCAAACAGTGCTCTACAGTACAGCACTTTAAATGATTTCTGTTCATCTGTTTAACCATTGATTATCAGGTAAATGTCTGTTTCCCTTCATTTTCTGATTGTGTTGTAGAAACATTCTGGTGAGGAGTCATGGGACCATCACTGTAGCAGTTCACAAGATTGCGTCATGAGGACATCAAGACTCTTCAGGAGTTAAAGAAACGAAGACATGTAACAGTTCATACAATCCAAAGAAATCAGAGAAAACAGGAAACTGGAGTTTCTACATTGATTAGCTGTGTTATATACAGATTTAATATTTAAACCAGCAGACTGTTGTTGACTAAGTGTAATGCAGATGTACAGAACAGCTCCAGCGCTGCGTTAAATGCAGTCATGTAAAGGCTGTGTGTGTGTTTTTGTCTACATTGATCTGGCATGCAACCATGCTCTGAATAACATTAAACTTTAACTTGACTTTCACCTGACCTTCTGTGTCTTATTATTTTGTCTTTTGTGTCACGTGGTTAACCAATTATCATCTTTGGCAAGTGCCAACACCTTTGCATTCATTCGTGAGGCGTTAAACCGGTTTGAGGCGTAGTCATTCTGACTTTTCTGCACTTCAAACACAAGTTTGCCTGTTGATTGAATATTTAAATACACGTTAAGCCTCCTATATGGAAGCGAATGTGCGCTGCGCGTCTCAGGCGCACCGAATGACCCGAGTAAAGTCTGTGGTGACTTGGATGTTGTGGCTGTAGAGGTGGTTTCTCTCCCCACCCCATCAACCCTCAAATAGGGGCTCAATGCGCCGTCCCGGTCACGTGGCTCTCCGCGGTGAGGGCTGCGCTCTCCGCTGCTCCCCGGCACAGCGAGCGATGCTGAGGCTGAGCTGAGAGATGAGACCCGCCCGCTCCTGCGCGTAGAGGCAAAGTTATGGCCCGGTCATACTCGGAAAGCAGAAGAAGAAGACGAAGAAGGGTCCCGCAGCGATTCATCTCGAAGTCCCGCACCGGTAACGCGCATGTCTGTCAGAGACGCACCGCCACGGAGCGAGAAATCCCCGCATTACGCGCCAGATCAAAGTAACTGAGCTCATTTCGACGGAGACGCAAATAAATTACAGGTATGTTTCTTTTTTTGTTTGTTTGTTTTCTATTTTGGGGGGATTTTTTTTAATGAAAACAATTGAGATAGAACTTAGTGTCCCAAACTGTCATCTGGGATCCTCAAAAGTTGTTCTTGTGTCAGAAAATTGAGGCAGAGTCACTTTTTTTCACCAACAATTTACTCGCTTTTAATCAGATTGTTGCATTTTTCTGCACCTTTGTTTTCTTCCTCCCAGCAGGATTGAATTTAGCGAGGGGCGCAATGCATCAGTCCTGCCAAGAGAAGATAACTGTCCCACAGCGACGCACGGTAAGACCCCCCTCCTCCCCCCTTTTCCTCCCCACAATAATGCGGTTTTGTGTTTGCTCCTTAAGCCCACAGCTTACAGTGAAACACTCTTTACTCACGACATAATCTTAAAACTTTCCAAGGTATAGGTTTTCTCAAAGCTCCAGAAACCAGGCGGTGCAAAGTTAAAGAGCCTCCTGTTTGATGGATAGATTTTTTTGACCTTTGTTTAAGGTCCTATTGAGATAAACTATCTCCTTTTCAAAGGACACCCATGGGATCGAATCCTCCAGTTTGTGTAAATGAAAAAATATAGTTCCGTTGCAAAGTTAGATCTTAGGAAGTAGTTAAGCAACAAATGCATAATCTGCTCAAACTGGCAGGGTTGGAACATGCCCACAGTCTTATAAATCAGTGAATGAGTGTCTTTTTACCCAGTGATTTACAGAAATGCACTATTCTGATCAGTCTGAGCAGTACACTTGTTTCTTTCTTTACAAGTCAACTTTTCATTTAACTCAGTATTTAACAGGTTATATTTATAATGAAAACCAACCCTGCACAGTTTAAGCTTTATGTACAGTGAAGGAATTGATCAAAATGAAATCTCCATCCCTGTTTCTCTGACTTTAACCGTGTTTTGCTGTGTCAGAATAACGTGTAAGTATTTAGAGGTATGCGCTTTGTTTGACCCACTTTTTGAGCAGGGCGCTCCATCAAGAAGCCGGGTTTCTTAGCACTAAGCTGTCTTAGCACCACCCATTAAAGAACAAAGTTCTGTCAAAACGCTAAATGTGCTGATTAGTTTATTCAGCTGAAGTCAGAACCTTGTTTTTGATGGATTTTGTCCAGATGACATTATAATCAGTCAGGACACAGAATCTTCCTTTCACTTTGCAGAGGTCACACTAGGATTATGACATGATCTCTCTGAAAACCTACAAACTTGTTGAACCTGATGAGTTGGGTTTTTGGGGGGTGGGAGAGGGAGGTGTTGGCAAATGTGTTTACATCATATCTTTTCAGGTGTGGTCTTTTTACTTTTTTGAGGTATGACAGTTGATTTTTAGCTACAGAAGGACATCCAGTTAACTAGATTTGTGCAGACTTCCTTGTTATTTTAGAAACATTTGCTGGGAAACAAGGAAGGTGAGACGTTCTTTTTATTTTCTGAGCAAGACAAACATGTAAGCTGCAGTTTTTCCTCTTTAATTTCTCATGTCAAACATTTTGATTTTAATAAGAATAATTAGAATCCCTAAAAAAAAAACCACTAACGCTTTACTTCATAGATGAAGAACCAGATATTATTTAGTCTCACAAAAGATTCTGTTTACTGTGTCTGTTACTCGTTTTATCCATGATTAACTTTATTGTTGGTTTTTTTTGTTTGTTTTTTTTTTTTTTTACTTTTAGTTGCTTTCTTCTTGAAGCTGATCTGGATGCAGCTTTAGTTCCAAGTGCTCTTTGCAAGAATGACACTCGGAAGGTAGGACTCCTGACTCCTGTCTTCACCTGCACTGCCTTCAGGAAGAGCCCCAACACAGCGTTACAGGTAAACACCTGTAATTTAAATAATCTAAAAATTTCTCAAAGTGAAAGATTTACTGACTCGCTGAGAAACGAAACCATAGATTATCGTTAACTCTGTGAAACAAACTGTATTATTGTCCTGTTCCACAACAGACACTTTGATTTTAAAGTTTAGGGAAAACACAGGTGTGTTAACAAGGGCTGCATTCCATTTAAATGAAGCTTTGTTTATTAGCATTTAACCAAATAACCATACACTGCTAAAAGGAATGCAGCCCTCACCATACAGTATCTAATCTTGCAAATCAAAATGTTTTGGCCTATTGTTCCATAATGAAATGGAAGATGATGTTTTTGCCTGTGTGTTTGTGTGTATTAGCAAAAATATCCATGAAACTTTAGACACATTTTAAAGGAAATCTTTATTGGATTATTATTTATAAGTTAGCCCATTAGCTGCCACAGCTAATCTACATGACCAAACAAAACACTGGCTATAATTTACAGATGTTGAGCTAAAAATGGGTGTAATAGCGTTTGAGGCTTTAAAAGACGTTTTAGCTGCTGGATCTCCACGGCAGGTTTTTGCTTCAACAGCGCCATCAAAGTCCCAAACATAATGAAATGACATCCTGCCAGAGGTAGCTTCCCTCTTGTTTTCATTTGAGTGGGCAGACATATCCTAACATCAGGAAATGTATTCAGTGTTATATGATTTTGTATGAAAACAATCTTTGAATTTCCCTTTTTTAAGGTAAAAATGGAAAAAAAATCATCTTTTTTTTTTTTTTTTTTTTTTTACAGTGCCTATAAAAGTCCTCACCCCCTGGATGTTTTACCCTTTTATTGCTTATATGAATCCATCATGATTCATATAATTTGACTTTATTCACCAAAAACTTTATAAAATAAACCCTTAAATGTCAAAGAGAGAAATTTAATTTCTACAAAATAATGACAATTAAATAAAAATATCCAACATAAAATAAGTGACTGCATAAATCCCCCCCCCCCTTTAAAGTGACTAACCTAATTCAACAGAGGGCCAACCTGTTGGTGCTAGTAGTCTCACATTTAGTGGAATGGAGGTCATCTGAGTGCAGTGACTGTGTCCCTAGTGATTGTATGAAGACGCCAGTGTCTGGAAGGTCCATTCACTTTTAATCAGTATTCCTGCTACCATTACAGCATGGAGACAAAACAACTCGCCAAGAAAATCAGTTATAGAAAAGTATGTCAGAGGATGGATGCAAAATTATTTCTAAGGCACCAAACATCCCCTTGAGTTCAGTTAACTGTTGAAGAAAACTCATTAAGTCTGAACTACAGTTTGTCAAAAGGCATGTTGGAGACTAGAAAGTTCTTTGGTCTGATGAGACCATTATGAAGCTTTTTGACAAGACGCTGTGTTTGGCGGACATCAAACCCTGCACATCACCACAAACGCACCATCCCCACTGTAAAGCATGGTGGTGGCAGCATCATGCTGTGGGGATGCTTCTCAGCAGGAGGCACTGGAAGGCTTGTCAATGTAGAAGGTAAAACTAATACAGCAAAATATAGCAAAATCCTGAGAAAATGTTGATTCAATCCACTAAACAGCTACAGCTTGTCAGAACATTTATTTCCCAGAAGAACAATGACCCAAAGCGTCCAACTAAAGCCGGACAGAAATGGTTTGAGGACACAAGGTGGAGGTGGAGTGGTCAGATAGTCAGTCAGATCAGTAGAGAATAGAGTAAAGATAGAGAATTAGAGGCTGGACTTGAACACAGCTGGTCAGTCCAGTCCCCACACAACCTGACAGAGCTCGAACAGTTTCACAAGGAAGAATGAAGGACTGTAGTGTCCAGATGTGCAGCCTGATTGAGTCCTGTCTTCACCGACTCCATGCTGTGATTACAGCCAAAGGTGCATCTATAAATACTGATTTTGAAGGGGGGGGGGATGTTTATACTTTTCTTATGTTATATACTTTTATTTAATAGTCATGATTTTGTAGAAATCTGTTTTCACTTTGACATTTAAGCATACAAAAAAAAGTAAAAGAATCCAAATTATGTTGATCATGATTGATTTATAAAAGCAATAAAAGGGTAAAATGATTCTTTGTGGGGTGGTGGGGTGTTTTTTTTTCTCCCCTCTTTTATATTGGATTAAGGTGTAGAATTATTTGGGCCATACGACATTACCTTTACTCTTTAATGGCTTGGGAGAAGATTCACGCATGTAGTTTGATGCAGCTGGGTTTTGTGCTTCTGCCTTGTCAGCTGTTTCATGCTCAGAGGTCAAAATTCCAAAGACAGGAAAAGTATTGGACTGAGAGGAATCTTTACCAAAAAATCTATTTCTATTGATGAATAGATGTACAGCAGTCCTTCCTTTAACTTAACTACTTTAAAAAATATATTTAGTGTCCCTAAATATTATATAGGATGTACCATTTCACATCCTCCTGTCATCCAAAGTGTCACTGAAACATATTTTATTAAGCAACCGTAACTCAGTTCGTAGCTTTATTATTGCAAAGTTGCAGTAATTGGGTCTGTTGCAGATTTTTTTTCTTTGCTAGACTGTGATCAGTTTAGCCCTCAGAACTTGTGCGTGCGTGCAAGACAGGATAACCTGCAAGTTGATGTTGAAACTTTGACTTTCAGCTTTCTGGCTCCATGAGTCCTGTTGGGCCTGAGCCAAAACCTTTGGCCGTACTGCTTGTATCTTGCTTGACTGGTGTGATGTCTGCAGTCTAGATGATGATGAACCAAATCCATTACTTATCAACCATTTTAGTCAAGGGTCACAAACTCAGAGTTATAGGGTATTATGGTCAACTAGCTGACCATAAACTCTTCTAAAAATGGAGTTTTGATTTTCTACAGTAAAAGTCAGTACAGACATCCCAAATAGGCTTATATTTGATAAAGATTAAAGATGAAGGCAAGGTAGTATATAGATAAAAATATTTTTGTTTTTTTCTTTACATTTTGATAATAGTCCTTTAGAAAGAGAACAAATCAACCTTTCACGACTTTGATTCTGTACTAGTTTAACTTTTTGCCCCGGGGTTCCTTTAATGGTTACTAATGTGTATAAAAACTCCTCCCTGGTTTGAACCAGTTCCAAATTAGCCTCACATACATTAAAAGTTGAACTTTTGCACTGAATTGTGGGAAGACTTCAGCTAAAATTCAGTACCAGAAATCTTAGTGAAGAAATGATCTTAGATACTGAAAAACTTGGCTATAAAAAAAAATCAAATCCATCAATACCTTATTAATGTTTTGTAAATGAAAAATAACCTGTATCAAGTAATTTTGGAAAATATTAACACTAAAATGGAAAATATGTTTATGCAAAAGTTTGTCTATTTGGAACATATTTACAAAAAATTACTACACAACTCCTGGAAGGCCAGCTATTAAAATGTTTACTATTTATTATCAGTCCTGATTTGTTGCAATAATGCATTTAAAGAACAAACGTATAGTAAGAAGCTTTAAAAATAGTGCATTTCCACATGTTGAACACAAGGGGGTATAATGTAGAAACAGGCCACAGTATGACAATAAGTGGAAATGACAGAATCTTAAACAATCACTCCGTTTATTGGTTACAGAACTTTAGCTTGACTCAGTTACTCACTGCCATTTAGCTAAGCTAAACAGGAGCTAAGCTAACATGCTACTAGCTAATATTCACACCTTGATGTTTGACTGCTCTAAAGTAAAATGTATCAAATTAGCTGGGTTGCTGTTAACTAAACACTACATGTCATGGTTTGAGGGAAGGAACAGAGTTTAAAAAAGACATGAAAATGTTTGAGGAACTTAGCATTAAGCTAGGAGATGATACAGAGCAATACACTGTATTGCCTTGTACAAAGGTGTGTATAGAGATCTATTTGGACATACATATGGAGATGTGTTGTTTAGTTAAACATTTCTTCTAAAAAATCCTTTACACCTTTTGTTTTTATTACCCTAGCTTAAACTTGGCTGTAGCTTCAACCACATAGTGTTATTCTATAGCAACTGTCACCATAACACACTAAACCAAGGCTTTAAAAATAAACTCTTAATCAGTTTTACTGGTAACATCATTCAACCCACTCTTTAATTATCTTTTTAGCTTGTAGCTTGAGCATAACTACTGTTTGGGTACATTAACCATTCCTTTATGTTAAGATAGATAGATAAGGGTTTCATTTACACCTGTAGCTTTGTTATTTATTTGTATGCACATTGCATCTATGATAGGAACAGAGCAGAAAAGCAGCTAATCGGTGAATTTTGTTTCTGTTGCACAAAGTCAGGTTTGTTGTTTGTTTTTATTTTCATCCTTTATGCTAAAAAATAACTGGATAGCCTCATCTTGAAGCATCAATGTTCAGTTTTAAATAGAACTAAAGACACTTTTATGGAGAAAGAATTGAGGTTGGTAGGAAGGTTGGTATATTTAGCCTTTGTGTGTTTATCATAAAACTTCACATCATCTCTTTAAGACTTCTGTTATCAGTTTGCTGATGGTCATGAACTCATAAACCAAGTCTTCAGAAGGTAAAGAAAAATGTGTCTGTTTAAAGTTTATGGCAGAAAATATTTATTGACTTCCTGTAGAGCTATTTAAATAAATCGTAGGTCATTTATGGGGATAATTTGGAGAATGTTATTCATTAACAAACCATGTTGAAACCTAAACTTAGACTAGGAGTACAATTTAAAGGTATAGAGACATAGTTATTACTACCTACCATCCCTCTTACCCCCTCAGCACATTCCCTAACATGCACTCTTGAGTATAACTTGTTAGCACAGTGAGGAGGGATAGGGGTGGGGGGTGGGGGGTACTTTCCTCACACTGGCCCAATTCATTCCACTTTTAATCCGCTTTCTGTCTGTTTGGTCCAGGCTTTTTACACGTGTCTAAGTCAGACTGAGGTAGTGATGGAGACCATAAGAGACAAGAGTTTCACTCCACCCTCCGGTCACTTTAAGGTGATTTCCAGCATCTGGGATGAAGATAACACTTTATTAGTTCATTCTTTCTTTTTAAAGAGTCCAACTCCACACTTACTTTGTCACATTTGCTGATGTGGCCATAAAACTCACAGCTCTGTGAATAACAGTTACATCCGTCTCACTTCAGAAACATTGAACCCAAAAATATGTAGATAATAAAATATGTAGATAATAAAATATGTAGATAATAAAATATGTAGATATGTAGCTCAGTGTTTATGATTGATTTGCTTTGTAACGAGGGCTGAGTAAAGGGAATCTTATCTGAGCATGTTTTAACTCGTTCAGGATGAGCAAAAATTCCTGCACACTAAATGAATAGATAATGAAGACACCAATAAACTACTCTGACACCATCATTCTTTGAATAAATCCTCCCGTTTGTTTTCATGATGTTTTATTCTCAAAGCATACCGCCTGTTTTGTTTCCAGAGAGAGTTTAGTTCATTTTGCCTAAATTTGCATGCACAACAGAATGGTAGAGACCAACTTTACAAAGAAACAACAGAACCTGTTTGGTTTGTTTGTCTCCTAAGGACTCCACGTCTATCTTTGGTCAGGTTGGGACAATTGGCAACATGTAAGAATTCCCACAACCAGATGAGTAAAACCCTTTTTGCCAAATCAGTGCATCGATAACTGCACACAAATAAGTTCTCTTTGGACTGATTTCAGAGGATGGCTCCACAGTATGAAAGAAATCTTTAAAGAAGAATGTGACCAATGAGATTAAAGTCCAAGGGAATGTAAACAAACTATAGCAGCACAATCAAATGTTGCAAAGGGAGCATTTACCTGGACAAGATACTATGTGGTTTGTTGTACTGTAACTCTCTCTCTCTCTGCCAACACTTGTGTTTTCAACCCGTTTTGTCAGTTATTGCTGATGCCAAGAACTGGGAGTTCATCTCTTACCTTTTATATAATCTATTGTTTGTGTGATGTTCTTTTTTATTAGATATAATGCTGGTTTATGTCTATGCGTGACATTGCTTAATTAACATACAAAACCTAGCATGTTTCAGATGAACAAAGCTCATTATAAATCTGTTAAAGTCACGGGAGGGAAAACATGTCAGAAGAGGCCATTCAAGGTCACACTTTGCGTGTTGGGAGTCAGACTATATACAGGTCACAACACTTCTAAGAGCCGGTGGATCTTAAATCACTTTACAACGTGTTCAGGTTCGTTTCACAGCGCCCAGGCCTACAACTTATAGTGATGGTTCAAATCTTTTGAAGTGGGTTCCTATGGAATGTTTGTGAACAGTTAATATCTTACCTGGATAGCTCTTTGAACAGCCTCAGTTTGGAAAAACAAATTTGAATTCTGACCAGACTGATGAGCTAACTGTGAGTCGCAGCAAATCCAAAGTGGAAAACGACTCCAGTCTCTAAACTTTTCTAGTGGTTTGTTGTGAGAACATTATTTTATAAACCTTTATGGTGCCGTCAGTTTTGCATGATGCTGTTATTCAAATAAAACTCAATGTTATTAAAAATGCAAATGACTACAGGTGTGGGGCAGCCTGAGGACCTTTCAGCAGGAATGTCTCTGTATTTCAACCAAAATAACTGTATATTAGGAAAATGATGTTAGTGTAAAGTTTAGTGTTAGTATCAGGTGCTATGACACATTCATCTGAACATGTACAGGGACTAGAATAATGTGGGTTAGAAAAAGGTCTCAAACTCAAAAAAAACAACATTCTATGTTCTTACAAAGCTTGATTGTTTTTGCTTATAAATGTTTTTCATTGGTGCATTTATGAGCAGTGGTTATTCTGACCTTTACAATGAGCTGGTGCATGTTGAGATAGTGTGTTCTCACAACAGAGACCAGGAGGGATTAAATGTTACTTTGAACTGGGCAGCAGAGTTCCAAAAAATGGACCCCTATCCTGTATAATCTGATACCAGGAAGGTTGACACACAGCAGCAAAACGCACAGCCTCTGATTCAACAGACCCAGTGGCCTGATCATAGACCGCCTACGGTTAGCGATCGTCACTTCTGCTGACATGCGAAGAAGAAAAAACAAGATTTTGATCGATCTAAAGTCATTTAAAAATATGTGTCCAGCATTTTCAAATGCTGAAATGACTGCGATATTCACCAGTCTTTTTTATTCAAGTCTTTAGAGAGAGAGAGTCTAAGTGTGACTTGAGTCCAAGTCTTTGACTCGAGTTCCTCCTCTCTAAACTAAGAGCCACTGACCACTTCTTGTTGGGTTATAAACACAGAAGTGAATTCCATTTTTGCAACAAATTTATGTATTTTCAAGAACTTTACAGCGTTTAATTATATTTATTTTTATCTCTTGCCTGTTACATATGCAGAACTGTTTCTTCTCAGTTACACACCAGTAAGTTCATTATGGACGATGCGGGGGCTCAGTGTTCTTCCAAAGGGCCCTTTGACACAGGGTTAGGTATTCAAACCTGATTACCAGTAATATTAAAATAAAGTTGACTTTTTGGAAACAAATGTAATTTTTGGCCCTAATCTTCTTGACATTAATATTAATTTACTTTTTAAAAATGTTGTTCAACATTTCCCTTCTGAAGGGATTCTTTTGCCTGCATTTTTTGCTTTATTACAACAATAAGCTGTTCTGTGTTGTTAAACCATCAGGGAGGCTACCTTATGTCATCGACATGACGGGAACTCAACAAAAAGTCAATCAAGTCACACTGTCTTTGTGAAACACCTAAATAACCCATGCCATGGATGCATGATGATCCTCACAGAGCCCAGCAGGAAGCTTAAGAGATCAAATCAAAAGAACAGACACAGAATAGTGTTACAACAGTCACACTCTCTCCTTTAATCATTGTATAACAAAGGTGATCGGCATGCTCAACTCAACAACTTTAAATATTAACTCCTGTGCTCTGCTCTGTCATTTAAGAGACTCAAACTGACTTTTAATCATTTCAAATGTTAGAGATTTATTTAATAGAACATTTCTACTAAGAAAACAACGACAACTTCATTGTGAAAATGTTTAACAACAGCGTGTCACAAGTGACATGATTTTTCTAAGAGAAATATTTTCTCAGCCAAGTTTGGTTGATGAGTCCGGGACCTGAGATTATACAGTAGTGTATATACAGTATGTATACAGTGCTGTGCAGAGTGCCTCTGCTCAGATAGTCCGTCCAGTCACAGTGCAGCAGCTGTAATGAGGACAGAGGAGGTGGACGTTTATCCAGGTTGGGTTGTTCTGTGACTGACCTGTTTCAGAGTTCATCCACTGGGTTCTTATTGCTGTTTTTAATTAACATTTAGCAAATGCACACAAAAAAGGTTTTATCTTATAATAAATTGTACACATTTCCTATTATAATCACAACTGTGCATGTATAAATATGTTTTCTTTTGTTTCCAGTGAAACAAATGTCATCATGAATCTCTTCAGGAAAGACCCCATGACTACAAAGAAAGAGAAAGAGAAGGACATTCAGTATGAGGACCCTCCAGATGGAGGGTGGGGCTGGATGGTTGTGCTGCACTGTTTCTTGGTATGTGGACTTCTGCTCCATGTTTTTGCTTTGGTTCATTTTAGATCTGTTTCTCAATGTGCGACGAGAAGAAGTTTCCAAAATGTCTTGAGACGTTCTAAAGCATCTGGAACCTGCCTGGAGCGTTTCTTAGTTTAGTTTCTGTAAGTCAGAAAATGTGAGGAATGAAAGACAATTTTGGAAAAGGTTCATGATAAAGGAAGACAACCTGCAGGGCTGTCACAGTTTGTTGGTGTTTTGTCATTAGTCCCATGTCATCCAGCCATTTATTAAAAGTTCTTGCAAAAGTGTTTTATGTACCAATTCAGCATGATTCCATGTAAAAAAAAACAAAAAACAAAACATGTTTTCTTGCAATTTTGTGTCTCCAGAACTGCAAAGAAATTGTGGCATTTGTACAACTTTCTTACAAAGTTGTCTTGCATTTCTCGCACTTTTCTTACACTTGCTGATTCTGTAAATTAAACTGAGCAGGGTGCCAGTTGGGTTCTAGATGCCCACAAAGACTCTGCATCTATTTTAAGAAAACCTTTGAATTTTTCAAACATGTTCAAAATTTCAGTGGCACGAGAGCGTGCCCCATAACTCATGCAGGGAAACTGAGAACCCTCACAAATGTTTAGGGACATTTTTGGTGTTTTTCAAAGTTTCATTAAAATGTTTTTTTTTTTTTTAAACCTCTACTACTGTAATGCTCATGTAGGCAGTGTCCCAGCATGCACAGGGAATTCCCTGGAGTTGGTCCAGGTTTACTTTCCATTTCCTCACCTGTTCCACTTGTCCTTTATGCTTTGAGTAGGTTAAGTAGTCAGTGCCATGGTTTCTTACTTTGTTTCTTAAATGTAAATGATTTTGGATAAATACTTCTGCTAAATGAAAATGCAATCATCTTTTTCTTTTCATTGGCTGTGTGAAAACAGGTGATTCCTGTGCCTGACTACAAACAACTTATGTGTGAAGGAATAAACAACATGAATCTGTTTTATTGGGTGCAGGTGAATGTCCTCGTGATGGGAACACTAAAAAGTTTTGGAATCTTCTTCGTGGCATTCCAAGATGAGTTTGAAAGCTCGGCGGAGAGCATCAGCTGGATAGGTTCAATCATGTCTAGTCTACGTCTGTCTGGAGGTTTGAATCAAAACAAGCATTCTCGTTTTATACGTCACTTTATTGCTTCATGTCTGTAGATTGGCTTTTACTCATTCAACACAGATCTAACTTTGTGCATCTGCTCTTGTCACATGTGTAGCGCCCATTGCCTCTGTGGCGTGTGCCAAGCTGGGAGCGAGGGTAACGTCCATCAGTGGGGCAGTGCTGGTTAGCGGGGGCTTTCTCATCAGTATTTTTGCCAACAGTGTGGTTTTCCTCTACGTCAGCATGGGAGTGATAGTTGGTGAGTTGAGATGTGTTTAATGATGCTTTAAACTTAATTTGTGCCTAAGTTTTTGCATCTCTCTGAGTGAAACTGGTCTAAATCCTGTTCATTTTTGCTGTTTCTCCTCTCAGGAATGGGGTTTGCACTACTATACCAGTCCTTCTCAGTCATAACAGCGCTATACTTCAGAAAAAGACTGGCAACAGCTTATGCAATCGGGCGCTCTGGAATGGGCTTGACCTTTGCCCTGGCTCCATTCACTCAGCTACTTCTGGACCAGTATGCTTGGCAAGGTAAGCAGGACAAACATTCTAACAAGCTGATGTTTGCGGGTTAGGTTTTATGTTCTGTTGCCATCCACAGGAGCAATGCTGATTCTCGGAGGTCTGATGCTGAACCTAGTGGCCTCTGGGATGCTTCTGCGGCCCATCAACGTGAAGCCCCCTGTTTCAAACCCTACCTCTTCACCCATCCAAAAGAGTCCTGCCATTTCTCTCAAGAGCTCTGCAGAGAAAGAGTACCCTAAGAGCTGCTTGAATGGTTCCTCTCTATCCAATGGCATCTCCAAATCAGACTCTCTCCCATCCTCACCTCTGCCTAACAGGGACTCTGAGAACTTGAGAGAGCGATGCATTCAGGGTCAGTCATTGAACCCAGAACTGGCCAAATTGGTCCTCAATGGTGTTAACGGCCATGACCCTCACCATGACTCTGGTCAGTGTAAGCCCACCACTCCAGACAGCCCAGCAGAGGTTAATGGGAGCATGAATGGGTCCACCAATGTTGGATTTCTTTCACATACCAGCCTGCCCAGTGAGGAGACTGTCAGAAAAACCAAAGTACTGGATTTTTCCTTGTTAAAGAACCCATTCTTTTGCATCTACACTTGGTCCTTGGTCTTCAGTCAGCTGGCTTACTTCATCCCATATTTCCACCTGTCTGCCAGGGCCAGAACTCTGGGTATCAATGCCATGGATGCTTCTTTTATCATCTCTGTAGCAGGTGAGTCTTGCTTTCATCAACAGGTGACACTGAATATTTCCACCTCAAAGAATAGTTTACAGTCTTGGCAAATAAAGCTTGAGATAAAAATGAATAAAATGTTTTATATTACCAGCAAACAATAAGCTTAGTTTAGCAGGATTATTTTATGTAGTGTAAAACAAAAATCTTAAAGTTTCATATGTTTTATTGATCTCGTCTTGTTTAAGTTTTTATATTTTCCTTGAAGTGATTATCCAATGCTACACATGTGTGAGTAGCCAGCTTACTGTTGGTAAACCTTTTGAATTTTCTGTGAATTTGGAGGTGAGATTAGAATCAGGTCAGCATGTTGACAGTCAGATATGTTTGAGTTCTGTTTGATATGAAAAATATGAAAATCTGAGTTGCAGAACATGTTTGTGGTAATTTTTTATATGAAGCAGTGCTGCACAGCAGTGCAGTCACTTAGCATTGATGCCTAAGAGGGTCCTAGGTTCAGTTCCCAGTGGGGACCTTTCTGCATGTTCCCTCTGTTTGAGTGTGGGTTTTCTATAGGTACTCTGGGTTTTTTTCCCACAGACCATAAACATGTATGTTAGGTTAAATATGACTCTGAATTGACCCTTGGTGTGAGTGTGGATGGTTGCTTGTCTCTATGTGGTCGTGTGATGGATGGGTGACCTGCCCAGAGTGTCCCCCACCTCTCACCCAATGACTGCTGGAGCGAGACACCAACTACCAATCACCTAAACAGGATCCAGTGGGTAGGATGGAATGGGATGGATGGATGGATGGATGGATGGATGGATGGATGGATGATTAAAGCAGATTTAGGCGAACCTTTGAAACAGAGCAAGAAATGCATGTGAAGCATCAACTGTATCTGATAAGTTTTCATTTATGGAATAGTACTGTAGTAATGGAAGAAATCCAAGAACATCGATTGCTAGAGATCAAGCAGAGAAATCAGTGCAATTAGAGCCGAGTTGTAGCAGAGTTCTCTGACCTTGAACCAACAAAAGTCACATGAAAGGAGCTGAAACAAGCAGTTCATGAGAGTTCAGGTTTGAACATGTTTAGTATAAAGAAATAAGCTAAAGGTTTTCTTAACTAATTTGCAGAACTGGCCTACAGCTACCTGTAACTTATGGCAGATGATTTGGCAAAAATATCTATAACTATACTCTTTCTTTTATTTTACTATTTTGCAAGTTACTGAACATTGAAACCACATAATTTTCTTAAAGAAAAAACAGTCCTAAACAGTAAAAAAAAAAAAGAAAACGTGCTAAAAATGCAACATTATTCATAGCAAAAGCCAATAGGTGGTGCTTTTTATACTAACATGGCACAGACACAACATTAGCTGCCTTATGCTAACAGGTGCTAGTGATGTTACTGTAATGCCACAGCCAAAACCTACATGTAGTTTAAATCAGCAGCTCATAATAAAATCATGTCAGCAGAACAATAGAGATAAACATCATGTATAAGGCATAAGACAGGAAGTGACCAGGCTTAGAGCGTGTCACGTTTAAAGGCTCCAGACAGAAACAGTCCTTAAATAAGCTGTTCTCAGTGTCTCTGTCAGAACCCACCCTACAGGTGATTCTACGACCGCATCAGTAGAACATAATCCTTCACGATTTCACATTATATTGCTCACCACTGCTGGTAATATTTAGCTCTTTGCTGTACCAAAACAATCACATCAGATGCTGAAGACGGTTCACATTTTTCTCCTCCTCACTTCTTTAATATTGGATGCTTTAATACAAACAATAGGTGGACAACTGACATTTTCTCATGTTTGACTGGTTTAAAAAATGTGGTTAGAATCAGCTTTAAAGTATGTTTAAGATGCTAAACGTGCATTTTACAATTAGAATATAACAACAAATCAGTGTACCAATGAGGGATGAGCACATGTTCCCTTTGATAACTTGGAGACAGTTGAAAGTCATCTAGCAGTCAGTCACCTTCCACATCTGTCCTGGTTTAGTGGAGGGTCTTTGTGTTTGATGGTTATTGCAGTGTCTGTGAAGAGGCAGGTCCAGAATTGTATTTTATTTTTTACAGTCTGGATCTTCTACATGATGCAAAGAAGTGCTCAGTCAACTTTTAGGCATTAATTATTTGTGAGCTGCTCAGACTCTGCAGTCTTATGTAATGAATGTTCTTACATAAAAGCTGAACTTTGGTCCACTGGCCTGGACGGGCGGGTTTAGCTGTGCGCCATTGATGAGGCCCCTCCATATGATCAGAAAACAGCATTAGACCACTGACCACATGGACATGTGGTTCTGTTAGTGCTTTGTCAGGCTTGGTGAATTATTGAAATGCTATTGTGTTCACCGGCCTTCAGATGCTGAGTAAACTCTTCATTTCAGATAAGAATGAGCACCAAAACTCATCTGGCTCTTCAGTCTCAGGTATGATTGTCTAAGCTCAAATCAGACTTTAAGTTTTTTTAGGTGATACATTTGGAACATTGAGGAAAAAATGTGTTCCACAAATGGATTGTCTGTAAAATTACTTCTCAGCTTGTGAAACAATGTAAACCAGTGTAAAAGGGAAAAATAGAAATTCAAGAATAGTTTTCAGGCTCACACGACAAACACAACACTTATGGATCGACCCAAAGACAGATCAGATAATTCTGTTATATAAAATTACACAAGCATTACTAAAATGATCTGTTCAAATAGCCTTTCTCTGTAATAAAGACCTGGAGGATATAGACGTCTGAATCTTCCCTGACGCTTTGTGAGTTTTACTCTTAGTAGTTTTGTGCCAGCACACAGCCAGACCGAGGGATTCTTTTGACTTTGAGGTTCTTTCACGTTCTCTGGTCACGTGCACTGTAGTAAAGAAGAAAAAGAGACCGAGCCTGAGACACGGGGTGCCACCCACACCACAAAGCCACCATCCCGGTGTCCTGCTGTCCTCCCTTTTCAGAACCAGCATTGTCATTGGCTTGGCTGAGAGAAAGAGAAACCACTGTCATCTGGGTCAGTGTGTTCGTCAACTCTCAGTCACTGACACTGGAGCTAACCGGAGTCGCTAAGCAACGGCTAACTGAGTGAAGTTGTTGGCGTGGGGACAAGACGGGGGTCCCAGTTCAGTTTGAGTGCAGTTCTGAAGTGGATGATACTTTGCAGAGGAGCACCGATGAGGCAGTGCTTAGAAAAAGGAGGCGCATGAAGCCAGCAGTGGTTTCAGAGAAGCTGGGAAAACCAACATGCCTTTTATAACTCTGCTTTAATGTCCCAGTTTCAAGCTACTTGAATGACATGTGCCCTCGTCCTGCAGCCCTCCAGGGCTCGTCAATGCCCAGAAGGTTGGTAGGTGATTGTTTGTTAGGGGTTAGCAATCTAGCACTTCTTTACTTGATGACACTGTGGAAAGGTAATGAGCAGGACCAATGTCCCTGATGCACTTGGCTGGGGGTGCTGCTACTTGGAGAGGCCACATTTAAAAAGCTTTGTGCTGAGTTTGAACAGGAACAGCTGCAGGGCTAAACCAACCTGCTGAGGCTTAAACACACAAACAAACTCACATCTTGTCAGTATGCAAGCAGGCGACTCTCCGGGACATTTCTCGGATCACAAAAGCAGAACAGATAAACATTGCACAGCTGCCTCATGTCATCGTTTTAACCTCCCTTAGGTCCTGTTGGGTAAGAAGACCAGAGGTGTTCATTGGCATTTAGCCAACCAGACTTCTTCAAAAGCTTAAAACACTAAAAGACACAAGTTCCTGTGAGCAAAGTGTTGGTAGATGCAGCCTGTGGAGTTGTGCTGCAGAGGCTCTACGAGGGATGAGTTACTCTGATATGCACAGAACCAGTTTGTTTTATTGATCAATAGCTCAGCGCTGCCTGCTTATAGTTCAGTCAATACACCACTGCAGTTTCTGCATTGCCTATCATGTTCCAGTTGACCTCAGCAGAGGAAAGTCCATATCTGCCCAGTCATCACTCCCAAGCAGAAGCGCGATCAGAAAGAGGAGACGACATGCATAGCTACTAGCTCAGGTCTAAGTTTGGGTAGTTCAGAGGAGGTGTGTCATTTCTAACCCTCATGTCCTCCTTGTGCATTTATTTAAATAGATTTACACTCGCATATGCTTGAAATAGTTTTAGTTTGCATAGAATTGTGTTTTTATAAAGAAAAGCCTTTTCAAAAGCTCTATTTTAAATAACTGTTTCAAATTTAGCTCTAATTTATCTCGGTTTTTCATCTCTCCTTCTTTTTCTGTGTTACAGGTATCACAGAAACCATCTCCCAGTTGGCCTCGGGCTGGGTGACGGACAGGAACCTGTTCCATAAATATCACTACCACAAAGCCTACCTGATCCTCTGTGGTTTGGTCAACCTTCTCTCCCCTCTGGCAACCTCCTACATTCTGCTGATGGTGTACGCTGTCTTCTTTGCGATCTTCTGCGGCGGATACATGGCTCTGCTGCTACCTGTTCTAGTAAGAATGAAACATTTCAATATATGCGTTGTTGTTTTTTTCTTGAAACAAAATACCATCAAATATTAATTATGTAGGTTTGAAAAGCTAAATAGATTGTTGCCATTCAGGAGTAGGGTTAGGGTTTTGGAACTTCCATCTTTCAGCACCATGTAGGAGCAGATGTGATCTTGCCCTCCAGAGATACTCTCTTTTTTTATGGTGATTTCAGGTCAGAAAGTCATTGCCCCTTAATTAGCCAACATTCAAAAATTAGGCTTTGCTTGAACCTGTTATGGATGTCAAATTCTAACCCCCCCCCCCCAGTCTTTAATTGACCTGTCCAATTTGAGCCTAAACAAAGACATAAAAAAAATTCAGGCTTTTCTACTTTGTGCACAAGACGTCTTTTTACCTTTCACTTCTCAACCCAATTCCCACGTAGTTTAGACAACGGACAACGTTGTCTTTACAATGAGATTTTGCTGGTGGGTGGTGTCGGTTTTTTAAAGTTCATTTGCTATTTTCATCTCCATTATATACAATCCAACTTCCTTCTGTCTCACTCCTCTTAAGTTACACTTTCCTCGTGTCAGGCTCACCAATCTGGTGAATCCACAGGTGTGTGGGAGAAACTTCATTACGTCAGAAAATGACCCACTAAAACCTTTGGGAATGTTTCCTGCCTGCCGTTAAGGGTGGGGCAGCATGTTTAGTAACTGGATATTCAGTGTCATTAGGTAAAAGTTCACGTGATTTGATTTTACTCAACAACATTATAAACCATTGCATGAACAATATTTTGAAAACAGCATGAATTCAGGATTTAGTGAGCAAACATTTGAAGCCAAGAATAGTTTGTAAATTACCTTGCGAGTATTTTGTGAGTTTCTTTGACTGTTTACTTTGAATTGAGACATCTATAGATTTGTTCTGCAACATAGCAGAAGCACATGAGAGGAAACCCTCCTTCAGTCAGTCCTCTGCATTCCAGTGTTTTGATGTAATAAAAAATACTTTTATTGTTTAAGTACTGAATCAATTACGGTAATAGTTATAAACCATGGAAAAGCCATCTTGTACATTTGAGACTGATAAATATTAAAAGCTTCTTTGGATTTTAACACATGAATCTTTAACAGGGTTTTGACTTTTTGCTCTCTTCAGGGCAGTAACTCAGGCTTCTAACAGCTGGGTTTCTGTGTTTGGATGTAATGTTAAAACTAAATACATTTTTTTTTTTTTTTTACATTTTACACTTCATTCCATCATTTTTACGAGCAAAGTTGTAAAAGAAACATAAACGTGTATCAGAGTTTTTGATCTATCACCATAAACTTTAACTGGTTTTGTTGTTTTCTGACTAAATGTTTCCAGCTTCCAGTTTCCTTCTTTATCGATTGTTTTTTAATGTTAAGCCTACATGTTTATTCATTTTGCAGACACTTTTATTCATGTTTTTAGTCATGTTACATGTTAAATGACAGTGTGAGCGTTTAGTGCTCATAAGGTGAGGACTGTTTTACTACACTTGAAGAGCTTCCGTGTGTTTTTCCGTCCTGCAGGTTGATCTGGTCGGCTCTGAGAAGCTGAATAACTCTATGGGCTTCTCCATGTTCTTTGTGGGCTTGGGTTGCCTCACTGGGCCTCCTTTGGCAGGTGAGTGGACGACTTCTTGGAAAACCTTCCAGAGTTATGCATGTACCGACCCCCTTTCCCAAATGTACACAAACACATGCATGAGTTCTGCGTGTGTGTGTTGGATGAAAGCCATGACAGCACTTGTCTTTGTGTGTGTGTGTGATGACAGAATGTGTCTTAAATGTGGTGGATGACAGGTCGTCAGGCCTCCTGTCCTCCAGTCGGTGCGTACTAGAAACATGCATTTCCTTATGGAGAAAATGCAGACTGGGGTTACTGGGTCAAAGCCTCAGAATAACAGTACTGTATTCATGGAGATCACTATATTTAACTAGTGGCCTTTTGTAGTCTTAGAGAGCTGTTTCTAATCTGGGATCAGTTTTATGTTACCATATGTAAATGTTTACGTCTTCTCCAGGTCGACTAAAAAAAGATAAGAGTAATAGAAGTCTCCAGCTGGACACCTGATCTGATGGACGCGTCTATAATAGACGTCTCCTTATGATAAACTCAGACATGATTTTTTTTTTAAATTTCCAGGTACTTGTAGTAAAATCCCCCTCTTGTTCTAATTTGGAACATTTGGCTCCAGTTAAAGAGAGCGAGGCCTTGAACATTTTGTCTCCGTTTTTCCCTCGGGGAAGCTTATGGATTGCAGGCAGTGAAAGATGACGAAGGGCCTCTTTAGGGTGGTACAGAAATATCTTACAGCTCTGTTTACCGTCTCTACTGTAGGAGGAAGAAACTGTCGTATGGCTGCAGACTTGTTTTCAGTTTGTTTAATACTTTGTTCAGATGACAAACTGTCAGCTGTTCTGCTGATCAGCAGCAGCACGAGAGTCTTCAGACTGTTATTCTGAGAAGTGACGTTTATGTTGCAAACAAAGCAGCTGAATTTGTATGAGACTAACTGGATCAAAATTATTTTAAATAAAATAAATATTTGTCAGACAGTTTGTTACTGAAATACAAAAGTTTGAACTAATTCGTGTCCTGACGGCTTCAATCTACACTGCTGTGGCTCAGAAACTGAGCTGAAAGGTTCTTTAAAAGGAATTTTCAGCCATTCTGAAGTGTGTTTCTGTGTTAGATATAGCTAATTACTATTGAAACAGCTCTAATCTCCTAAAATTCACAGCAGTAAATAGAGGTTTATTTAATACTGCTGTTAATTTCACATTACACAGTTATTTTGACAGAAATGTTAATAAATTCCTGCCAGATTCGACCCCTAGATGCACCAGAAGTGCTGCATTTTTCTGCCGCACTTGTAAATGGTCACATAATGCCATGTAAATAATTGCACATGTTAATTGTTTCCACGCCCAGTACAAATTATATGGAGGTAAAATACTGAGGGTGGTGATACGACACTACCCTGTAAACTCCATCATTCACTCATAGCAGCTGATGCTGAAGGACATAAAGGAGTCATTTCATTTACTGGTGTTATTATTGATTAATCCCTGTGGAATAAAAGTCTAATCAATTGTTCTGAAGTGCTTTTGCAGAAAAATGGGCAATCCTTTAAGAGCAGCTTCACCTCCATTGTTCCAGATTCCTGTTGTTTCTTAGTTACATTAACAACTTTCACAAAACCTTTCTCACGGTGTGAGGAATATAGTCTGCCTCTTTCCAGCAATGAAACAAAACAAAATACTACCTAGATTTTTATTAAATTTTGTTAAAAAAAATTTTTTTAAAGTGGAAGGTCTCTGCTTAAAGGAGAGATGGATGAAGTGTTGATCTGAAAAACGAGTGTCAGGTTCTTAGTAAAAGTTATAAAAACTCAGATTTCTTCTCCATATTTAGGTAGCTAAGAATGATGAAAATGTCTTTTGGTCAAATACTGGGAATTGGTTATTTGATTCAGTTAATTATTACAATCAACTTATAGGAGTGTCTAATAAGAAATATATGACTGTAAAGAAGGGGAACAACATACAACAGCTTGTTAAATATATCTAGAAATAATGAAGTAATTTTTTGGGGAAAACAAGAATTGCTGTGAAAATGTTTATTCTGTGTTTCTGTGACTTGATTCAGCATCCAGTGATTCCTTCACTGTATTTAAGCTGATTGACTCTTTTTTTCCCACAATAAAGATTAATGAGCATCAGACATGAAGTTAAAACAATTCTAACAAAGAAGATTTTGATATTCCTGTTTCAGCTGCATAAAAGTGTCAAAAAATGTCATGAAAAGAATGAAAAAGACGTCCAGCTAGGAGGGACTTCTCGTCTCCGTAATAAACCCCTGAAGGAAAACTCATCACTTAAAACTGGTTCTGTCCAGTTCTTATGATTCAATTTCGCGTTGCCCTGAAGAAATTCAATGTGTCAAAGAAATCATGGATTCAAATGATAACCAAAGCCTTTTAGAGCTAAATGTTGCCCAATGTCAGAAAACAAAGTGTGAGGTGAAGGTCTGGTTCTGATAGCAGGTTACTGACCTGAAGCTCACGTCCTACAGCTCAAAAGAACGACTGGACGGGGATAGCTGGCTGCACTAGCTGACCTTAATCTGTCCAAAACAGCTTGGCAATGGCAACCCTATGGCAATCAACACACCCTACCACATACTACATGCAAAAACCAAAAGCTATTTTTAGAAGCCGTTATTGGTGCCAAAAGTTGTGCAACCAAATATTAGTAAGCGGTTCCAAAAAGGTATCGAGCGTGTGAATTCTGTGTTTTATATCAACACAGGAAATCCTCTGGTTACTGTGTTTTTGAGGCATTTTTTATTATTTAAAAACAACCAAATGTATTTAAAACTTTTGACGTGTGTTCTTCTAGTCTAGACTAGACTTCTAGATTTTTTTCTGCTCCTACATTATTTTTGATTGTTTTCTGCAGCTTGCAGTTACATGATATCTGAGTTTCAACATGTTGTTCCTGTTTTGTAGGGTTCCTGTATGACTACACGCAGACGTATGACTGTTCTTTCTACCTGGCGGGGCTCTGCTATCTACTTTCCTCCCTCTCCTTGTTCATGGAGCCATTCGCTCAACGCTGGAAGGCCAGGAACAAAATCTCCCAGGACAAGTGCGCAGAAAGCAGCTGTAGGATTAACGGCTGCTTCACCCCGGACCACCTGCAGAACGGCGCTGTCTAACCAAGGCGTTCTGTTATGAACCAACATGCTCATGACCACAGGCCTGCAATGCTTTTTGGACCTGGAGCTGCAGCCTCGAGTCAGGACCTCGACCATTCATTTCTGCATAAATGTGACACCAGCAAACACAGCAACACGTGAAAATGGTCAAATAAACATTTGAATACGCAGAATCTTTGAAGCCAAAATTCCTGTGCTCAGCAAAACTCTGTCCCCTCGGTTTTCTTATCAGAACTACAACTGAAACAACTACAGACATAATTTATTAAAGGAAAAGTGAATGCAACAACAAAACTGCACTGGCCTTGCAGCAACGTTTCACTGCACAACATCCGAGCATCGACTTCAACCGGTGTTTTATTAATTGGCATTAATAGGAGCACATATCCACGAGGAGGGACGCTACACCTGATGTCTTGAAAAGCCTTTCTGTAAAACTGTACTCACTGTTATGCACTTTGGGCCATGTTATGATTATGCTGCATGACATTTCCTCTGACCTTTAACTGGCAGGTAATCAAATTACTGAGCAAACATGTCACTGAAACCTGCTCCCATGTCAGTGTGTAATCTTATATATGAAGCCCTTCCTTAGGTGAACAGAAAATAGACTTAGACCGATTATTGTAGGCATGTGCTACCATTTAACTCACGTTCATCCTTTAATATTTACATCTTCAAGTCTGTCAGGAATTTCATCCAAGATTTGGTTTTCTCAGCTTCTGCTTTAGAGTTTGAGATTTTCTTTCCTTATTTTAGTTACCAGTTATTTTCTGCTCCTTCTTAACAGACTTATAAATCTGTCTTTGGAAAAAAAAAAACTCAGTATTTATACTTGAAGGTTGTTCCCTGAGTTATCTGGAATCATATTAGGAGTTTTATCCTCGGTGACCCCCCTGAGCCCTTCGCATGTCGACTGCTGGCCTTCCTGCTTTCAGCTCTTATTTTTAAACCGACGCTGAACCTGACTCAGCATATAGAGGTCAGCAGGAGCACCTGACACTTTAACTGATTTTACTTCTTAAATAGCATTTGAACCACTTTAGCCCACAATAAACACAGCTGCCTCATTTATACACTGACACTTATTCACACATCAACTTTAAACCACTTTGCAGTTTAACTGATGCATTGATTCAATAACTGTAAACCATATTTTAAATGATTGAATCATTCATAGGTTTTGCACATTTTCAGCTTATCTGGTTTCACACCTCAGCTTCTGTCATTTCTCACATTTTGCACGACAGTCCGAACTCCAAACTCAAGCTTTGAAATTCTTCTAACATGTGGTCACATGTTCTGCCTGAAATCCCCTGCACAATATCTCAATTGGAAAAGAAAAACAAGTTCTGGCAATAAAAAAAGACAAAAGGTAAAAGCTATTTTAAATTTCAGTTGATGCCTGTGCAGATCAGACAGTGGTCACGCCTCTAGCGGTTCTATGCAAGTGCACACTCATTCATTTCCCTTTAATTAAGACGCACACATTTTGATGCCCGAAAGGAAAAAAAGAAGCTGGATTTGCTTTCTACGTGTTTTGGACTGAGCAGCGGTGGAGCTGATGGGCTGTCACATTACGTTGTTGGTGTTTTTTGTGTAAATCTCTGACCAACTGTGCTGATTATGTGTCGTCGACCATAAAGGCCAACGGGACCTTTTGAAACTGTTGCCCAGATTTCACAGAGCTGGCCAGCAGCAAACTTAACATGTTTCTGTTTTTTATTTGGGAGCATGTCAGTTTCCTTTTTTAACATATGCAAAGGGGGGTGGGGTTGTTTGTGTTTTGTTTTCCTATTTTTTCTGACTGTTCTTTGGTTTTCACTGTTGCCTTACGAGGTAATGTGTCTTTTACTAACTCCTGTAATTTCAGCCAAAGATCACTTTAGAAAACTACCTACGACTTGAAAACTCACCCCTTTACTGAGCATTTCCCCCTTCATTTGATCTGCAGAGTAGACAGCTGACCATAAACAAATGTTTTACTCTGCTGCCCTCTTGTGGATGAAGAAGGCGTCTACTGTAAGAATGCAGCTTCAATTAGTACCAAATTATTCCCCCTCAGCTGCTTTTCACAATACTGAGCAAGGCTCTTTGTATTGTTTCTCTAAAGAGTCATGCACAAAAGCTTCTTTGGCTCACGAGTTGCATTCACTACCAGTGTGCTTTTGTGATTTGGGGCCACTGAAGCTTTTGCATCATAAAAAAGGCCTTTTTATTAAGAAAAAACTTGATGCTTTAAAGTAGATATGGTTATGGATCATTTTGCCTGTAACTTTATGTTTTGTGCAACATGTCAGAGTCATTTTGATATCTTTTTTGGTAATAACTCAAACTCCACTGATAAATAACTTTTTTAATTGAGTGCCTTTTGGTGGCATTTGATTGTGTTTCTTGTTTTAGCATATTGTGCATAAATGGGGGAAGCACTGATTGGTCAGCTCTGGGTTTGTTAAACAGACTGACTTAAAAAAAAAAGAAAAGATGAACTGATCTATTCTGCTCCAAGACTCTAGACTTCATTTTTAAGCCTTAAAAGGTGCACAGGTCAGATGTAATAAAATGATTTGTGACTCTGTTTGTTATTGTGTGTTTAAGACGACTCAGAAAAAAACAGGTTATTAAAAAAAAGCACAAGTCATACAGTGGATTAAACAAACTTTATTGACATAGAACTTATATAACACAAATACATGCAAGTTATTCTCTAGTAATAAAATATTTGTTACAGACTTTCTCCTAAATCCAGTTTAAGGCATTCCACATTTTATGTCATTTCATACTTTAAGAACAAAATAATTCAACATATAAAAGTTACTCACGGTAACGGACTCCAGGAGGCGGTGAACTGGAAACAGACTGATGTTCAGTGGACCGCTGCATGGAAGGAAAACAGGTTCAAATAAAAAAAACAAAAAGCTTCACAGCATTATTCAGCATGAAGGACATGGAAATCTGCAGCTTTTCTAACCAATAACACTAAATCAAATGGTCTGTTAGCAGAGATGCACTGACTGGACTTTAAGGCTTGTGCAGTGCATCTGTTCACACTAATGACATCACCTCTTTATTAGTTGGTAGTTAGGGTTTGTATTTAGGTTAAAAACGCTGACAGTAAAGTAATTTGGCATACTACCTTGAGTTTAATTTAGAGGATCTACGTCCAGCCCTTCTGTTTATATTACATATTTTACCAGATGATTGATTACAATATTAGTAAGTAAAACCACCTAAACCTGAAAAAAGGAGCCTGCACTGATTTGAACTAGTGACACTGTAGCTGGACTATACAGTGTTACAGCCAAAGAAAACTTTAAATACTGCATTAAAAATGACTGCATTATTAAACACTTCATAATATATCAATTCCTTTAGTGCAGAAGTCCAGTCTTGTTCCTTGAGCTGCAGGTTTTAGGTGTTTCTCTGTCCCGACACACCTGATTCATGGTTAAATTACCTGTTCAGTACATCTTCATGTTCTACATTTAGCTTGCTAATTACCCATTGATTCAAATCAGGTGTGTTAGAGTGGAGAAACATCGAAAACCTGCAGGACGGTGGCCCTTGAGGACCACGACTGGATAGACCTGCTTTAATGTTTTTGCAGGTAAAACGTGTTGTTTCACCTCGTCCTTAAGAAGAATTTATTCAACAGAAACCTATTGATGTGTGGTAACTTGTTGGAAAAGTATTAATAAATGCAGCGGTAGATTTAGACATTTTAAGTATTAAAGTGAATAAAAGTGCAGTAAAAAGACTTAAATATTGTTCCTTAATACTAAATTCAATTAAATGATTTTACAACCAGATTCAAGCTATTTGCTGTGCTGTGACATTGAATTTAAGCCATAATGTTTTAAAGGTTAACTGATATTTTAGTCTAAGACAAGGATCTGCAACTTTTACAGCTAAAAAGGCCTTTTTACCATCATCTCTCCTACAAAAACTAATTAAAGCCACAAATACAACCTAATCCATGACATAAAGATTGCATGTTCTAATAAATAAAAATAAATAAAAACTATAAAATTACATTTTTTCTGAATACATTGCTTTAATAAATCTTCCTAATATGTAGAAAACAAAGTAGGAAAAAAGATGAATAAAGCATCATGTTGCATTAAAATACAACAAAAATACATCTGTTTAGTGGAAGTTCTTTTAGAGCTTTTATAACAATTTGTATTATTCCTATTATAACTTTCTTCATGGTACCATTATTAGATTGTGACATCTTAAATTTAGTTAATTCTAACACAACTACATTTCATTTCTATGGTCATTTTACTGTAAAAATGTTTCTTTTGTTTGTGGATTTGGATTAAATTAGCACTGTAAATCAGAAGGTTGCATAAACAAAGTACCGTAATGAGGTTAAACCAGTAGCAATTTAGTGAAACCGATTAGTGTTTTAAACAGTTCTGTAGAAAATGTGAGCTATTTTAGCTTCTGACATGAGAAACAGTTTATGATATTAGCATCATTCTGCTACAGAATATCCATGTAAATGCTGCATAAATTTGGATGATAAAACTGCTAAAATGCCTAATTTTTGTCAACTTAAATATAAATATTAGTCTAGTTCATTCTAGTTATTCTTGGCCAAAGCTAAAAGGAGCCACAGGCTGCAGACCCAGGTCTAAGATCTCTATGAAGGCTAAAAACTAATTGTTTGGTATTAGATTTGACCGTAACATTGACCTAATGAAACACTTCTCTCATTTTCTGAGTTTGGAGTTGTCAATAAGTTTATCAGCTTTTAGCTCCAAACTCCTAAATATTTGAGGTGATTTAATAATTTCCTGCTTTTAACCTGATTAAAGCAGTGAAATCTTCAGACTATTTTTTTTTTTTTTTGCATGTTTTAGGACACTGACACTGATACTCACCACTGCTGCCTAAGCCACCGATACAGAGATGGCGAGCAGCTTTGTTCATCTTACTCACCACCGTGCTGTTCCTGTACAGCAGTCACATCAAGTCCTGGACTAGAGGACCGGAGGAGAGGGCAGCAGCTGATCCGTGCTCCTCAGGTCGTTTCAGGAAGTTGCTCCTCTCAACGCAAAACTCTGAATCTGGTTTTACTGCAACTAAAACTTTCTTTTCTATCAAGAGGTCTTAAACTTCAAACAGGGAGCTAATAAACAGGTCTTCAGTGGTGGTGTCCGAAGCAAGGGTCCCCTCCAGTGATGGTGAAAACAAGTCAACAGAGTGGCCTGTTTGTGCTTCATCTCCATGCTGCAGTAGGTCTCAGATGATGGCAGGGTGCAGCTTCAGGAGCAGCAAACGCACCGCTTTGCTCGTCTCCTCGGAGAGGATTCAATCAGAGGAGAGTACAAACACAGGAGCCAACAATACTCCTAGCTGCAGTTGGAGAAAATCCTCTTTGCTGATACGAACAAGTCAAAACAGATCATAACTGGGCAAAGTATAAAAGATAAACCAGCCCAAATCAGTGGTTCAGCTGGGCCTCTTCAGTGAGACAATGTAAACTGTAGATGCTACAGAAATATCAGGGATGTCACCCACAATCTCCTCAGTGGAGTGTGTGTGTGGTAGCAGCCAGCGATGAGCTTCTCTTGCCTCCTTCCTATTCAGAACCCGGATCAATGCACGTGAAACTTTCAACGACCACTGAAGAAAACAGGGTACTGGTGTGTGATGCTGCTGGCTCCACCCCTTTTCCCCCCAACATGCACCACAGTGCCAACGTTTCACAATGCAAAACTGGGTTTTGGCTGCAAACGTGAGCAGGAAGAGGCTCCTCGATCCTGATTGGGTGTTCGCATGCCAGCAGGAACAGTTGAAGTAATTTATGAAGAGCAACTCAGGAGCTCTGAACCGGCCTGTAAGCAAACAGCGATCCTCACAGGAAACGCAGGTCTCTCCTCACTGGAGCTAAACAACTTGCAAATTGTCTCCCCTCTTGCGAGCAGAAACAAAATTTCAAGTGACAGCTCCGTTTGAAACACAATAAGGTACTGCAGCTTGCTTCTTCAATTCACTTCCACCGAAGAAACATTTTCCCTTCAAATGAACAATTTATTGATAAACGGTCACATTAAGTGCCCAAATGCACTTGCAGTTATGTGAACAGCTTCGCATGGGCACAACGGATTTTCCTTCCCCATGACATCAAAGCGTACATTGCTCAATTTTCCACTTAAAACAGAAGTCATCACAGGTGCAGATGGGACACACAACTTAAAAAGCTGCTTCACAAACACTAAGGTGCCTTTTCCACAGAGGGTTTGCAGCTTTGCACTCGTCTCCTCAGAAGTCCAAAGTCTCAGTGGACGTGACGTTCACATGTACAAGCACATTATGTTTTCATTACACATGAAATCAAACTCAGAAAATTAAAACTCAGCATGACAAATATACAATGACTAAACAAAACCGACTGAGCAGGCCTTGAGAAAGTGTTGGCAGGCATTAGTGTGTTACTGTCAAATTTGAATTATTGAAATTTAGCTCAACGTTTACTGTTAAAGCTGCACATCTAAAACCATCAAACTACACAGGTGTATTAACAGCTGGTTTGTTCCTTTTACAACATCCTTTTACTGATTAATAAATAACCATATCACTGTGGGGCAAACTGGTTTTAGGGAAATAAACTATATAGCTATAAACATAGGACCTTCTTAAGCTTTTTGCCCATTCGTACTTCCATTGTATATCAATCAACGCAAAACCATTTCTAAGAGAAAAAATGAAGCAGAAAATTTAAAGAATAGCCTTAAACAATCTGATAAGTGTTAGTATATTTTCTGTATCAAGTTATAAATTGCTCCCTATGCTAGAAGTTAGCATCTGTTAAAGTTCAGCATTCCACACATAGATCACACTCCCCATTTATCATGAAATGTAGCGTTCCAGTTAAGAGGAACTTGTAACAAACAATGACTTTGAAATGAATCTGTAATTAACACTAAATTTAAGGGACTGAAATGCAGGACACGTTTCTAAATGAAAGTTTGAAGTGGTTACCTTCACATCGTTATGTAACTTTGACACAAGCAGACAAAATGAGTCATCCCGAAAAAAAAAGGGAAAAAAACCCTTTTCAGTAAATCAAACTTGTTTCAGATTTGTTGAAAAAACTTCTGTTTTAAAAAAAAATTGATATGTGGGACGGTAAGTTTGTATTTACTACTGTTAGTAGTATAACAGAAGTGTTATTTACTGGAGAAGAGTTGTGTGACATGTTTAAACCTCAAATGTGACCTTTTTTCCTACCAAAACATTTTACTATATGTTGACTAATCACCATGAGGGGGAAAAACTTTTTGATGAAACCTCAGTTTGGAGAAACAAAGCTAAGAAAGTGGATGGCTGCCATCTTAAAAAAACAACTTCTATCTCAAAAATGTTATAGCATTTTTTGACATTTCTGCCAGAAGAGGTTGAAGCTGCACAGGGAATGCTATGGCTAGCTGCTGCTATTTGCGCTCCAAATAACCACATGTAACTAAATCACCAAAATGTATATAATAATGTTTGCATGAACACCTACAAAAACCCTTCATAGTATTTTTTTTAAGACAACTCACAGTAGTGTTAGGCCTGCTGGGACTAGCCGTTAGCTTGTCAATCCTATAAAAACCTATCTGTTTCTTCAAACTGAGGCTGTTCAAAGAGCTATTTACAACACGTAACATGTCATCTGGTCATAACCTTTACACAGAAACCCACTTAGGAAAAAGATCTGAACTTTAAGTTGCATGTTCACCTTTGTTTCATAAAACGGCACTATAAGTCTGCGTACACAATATGTGAAGGAAGTTAACACCATATCTGATGTAATACCCAGAAACAAACAGGCCTTTTTGAGACAGCTTTCATTTTAACGATGCGAAGAGGATTCAACACTGAGAAGTGGTTCCATTGAACTGGAGGTGTTACTGTGGGAAATCCTTGCAGGTTTACTTTTTGTTCTCTTTAAACTAGAACTGACAAAAAGAACGTTTTAAACTTGTAAATGAACCAAATAATATCTACAGAACTACAGGCTTCATACGGATTCTGACCTGAACAAACTGAACTCCAAAAATATCACCTACAACTAGAACTGTTCGACCAAAGTCTGAATTACAGCAGGTTAGCGACTGTAATCTTAGTAATTTGCCCACTAAAAAGTACTTTTCAAAAAAATAAATAACCTCTTAGTTTTATAGCATTGTACTATTTGTCCTTTTAGTGGATTACATGGCAACAAACACTAAAAACCATACTACTGTACCCAGAGATGCAGAACACACAGCATGCAATATTTACTGACATACAGCAGGTTTTTTTTTTTTTTTTTTTTCCACCATGGTCACTTTCTTATGATGCGCCACGAACCACAATCATGACCAGGTAGTCCTCTTTGCTTTTTGCCAGAGCTTTTGCTGATGAATCCAAGAACTGCTGAGAGAAATCACAGGGGGGGAAAGCATGAAGAACCCCTGTGTTGTCTTTATCTCTGCTGCCTCCCACAGGCAGACTGATGACTCCAGCTGCTTGCTTTTGGTTGAGGTAGGACACCAGGTTGCGAAGCGGACGTTGTGTTGAAGCTGCAGAGTCAGAAGACGTATCCTCTGTGGCTCCGGGAACTGCCAGCAGGATAGCGTAGCCGCTGGGACCTGCAACTTTGATGCGTCGGGACACTTCGTCAAGCTTGGGCTGGTCCAGACGGAGGCGCTGGGTGATCTTCAGCTCGCTCACCTGCCTCCCCGTGGTGCTGTCGATGAGCAGGTCGTTGGCTACGTTATGGTCGCCCTCCAGCAGGTGCATGTTGGCTGGGAAGTTGCTGTTCTTCAGGAGCAGCATGCCATGCCAGGCTAAACTGAGTTTGGTTCCATCTGACTTGGATGGCTGGCCTCCTTTCAAACTGCTTTCAGAACGTTCTCTCTTGTTGGGCCCTTTGCTGCCATCACCTGCCTTTCTCTTGCGCTCTCCAGCTGCTGAAGCAGTGCTGCTTAAAGGTCCTTTGTCTGACAGACTCTGGCTTTTTAGCCTTCGTTCAGTCCCAGCTTTTTCCAGGCTACTGTGACATTCTCGTGCTGGAGAGGCTCTCTCGCCCCGCACAGGGCGCTCCGAATCACTAAAGCGCCCTCCGTCTCTGCTGCTGCCTCCAGGACTTCCATCTGGAGAAGCTCGTCTCCGCCTTACTGTCCTCTCAGTGCTGTCAGGAGAGAGGTCTAGATGACGTCCATCCTCCAGCGTACGTCGTTTGCGTGCAGGTTCCCGTCCTTGCAGCTCTCGTTCCAAAGACCAGGGCTCTCGTGTTCTCCTCTCCCGCTCCAAATGTTCCAAAGGCTCAAAGGGTGATGCCCGAACCCGTTCACGAATAGCTGGGTTGGGCCACTCTGCTCCAGGAAAAAGCTCTCTGTCCCTAAAGTGAAGTGGTGGTGGAGTTCGATCTCTGACCCGAAGAGGTTCGGGAGTGGCACGGTGGACAAAAGACTCAGCCACCATGTCAAATGGTGGTATGGGCAGAGGCTGGAGGAACTGCTGCTGGTAGCGATGATCAGTGTCTGCAAAGTCCACTCTGAGTCTTCTCTCTGGTCCGCCCAGAGGAAAGCCCCTCATATGTGTCCAAGCTGCTTGTGCAGCGTCTAAACTTTCATACTGAATATAAGCCCATGTGTCCCCTTTTCTATAGTCTATGGTCCTTATAGTGCCAAAACGATCAAACTCTCTGGCTAAGGCTGCTAAAGGAACCCAGGGGCCCAGACCACCTACCCACAGGCGTGTAGTAGGCATGGCTTTCCCATAACCTATTTTTATTGGGTTACGGCCAACTATTTTGCCAGACATACTAAGTTTGGCACGGTGAGCCATGTCAAGGTTCTCAAATTTCAGAAATCCATATGTGTTGGTCTGTCCTCGGGTAGGTCTCTTAATATCCACTCCTGTGATGACCCCAAACCTGTCAAAAGCCCTCCTCAGGTCTGCTTCTGTAACAGTTATGTCCAGGTTGCCTAAAAACAACGTTCTATTGGCTCTTTGCTCATCTTCCGGGGATATAAAATCCTCTTCACGAAAAGCGGCTCTTTCTGCAATGAAAGCTGGACGAGCCCTGGCTTCAAACAGAGCGAACTCCCGGTCCCGCTCCAGTTCTCTGGGCAGAGGGGGCGGCGGGGGAGGGGGGAGCCGTCCCAGAGCCAGCTGCTGCAGCCGGTAGTCCCTGTATCCGAGCCCAGTGGGCGAGATCGGTCTCTGCAAATGTCTGTGGCTTTGTGCTGCACTGTACAAGTCCCTCTCCACGGGAGAGCGGCTTCTCCTCCGGTTCACGTAGACTGCCTCGATCTTCAGCGGCCGGTCGTACAGAACCAGCCGGCCTCTGGCGTGTTTAGCGGCTCTGGCGTCCTCTGGCTTTCTGAAATTCACAAACGCTATCCGCTCGTCGTTGCTGCGGCTTATCTTGACGCTCACGTCACCGAATTTTTTAAATTCGTGAAAGAGTCCGTCCTCTATGTCCTCGTCGCTCAGCTGAGTGCCGAGGTCGCTGATTTTGAGCGTTTTGTACTCACTCTCGGCGCTGGGCGGCTGAATCCGCTGCTCCACCCGTGAAGCGGTCCTCGGTGCGGCTAAATCCAGAGTCAAACTCAGGCTGTGGTTTTTACCAACGGAGCCAGCAGCAGCGGACTGACAGCTGTGGTTATTTCCAGTCCGACTGTGACCGTCAAAGTCTCGGTCCCTTTTCTCACCGAGAAGACTCCGTCTCATCGAGCCGCCGTCGCTTTTGACAGAACTATTCCCGTTATTACTCCCACTGGAAACTGAAAGAGCCCCCATTTTCTTACTGGTCGGGTGGCATCCTCCCCTGTCTCGAATATCGTCCATGGCCCGGGAGCGTTTTTTAATCGGCGACCGCTCTTTACCCTTCATTTCGGCCCGGGCGGAGTCGACCCCTGTGCTACAAGGACGTTTATTAGTGTTATTCTGCAAACGAGTGCAGAATTTTACTGAAATGATAAACGGATTAATTCACTGACCCTGCGGCAAAACAACAACAGTCGCCATTTTGTTAAGATTAGCGTGAAGGTCCGCCCCTTTGCTTTGATTGGCTAAAATGTGGGCGGAAACGTTAGTAGCGCCTGTCAATCACTCCTCGACTGTAGAAATAAAGAAAAAGGCCTTTTAGTGTTTTAACTGTAACATTTGTCATTGTAAGTGAATAAATACCTGTTAGAATATCTGCTTTACTTTATTCACTTCGTCTTGTTTGACACCAACACTTTAATTAAAACATCCGGATTATATAAACACTGTTTGATAATTGTGTGATGTAATGTGAAGATATATTTAGTCTAATTCTGTGGTCCAAATGTAGTAACTTTTATTATATACATAGACTATAACTTGTCAGAAGGATTTCTCAGAAAATGTTCAACAGTTCAATCTGGTTGTTTTAATTTAACCTCAGCACCACACGGTGGCAGCATTGGAGCATTAATTTATTTATCGCCTAAAAACAACCGACATGACAGTCACGATCATTTACTTTGTGACAATATTATATAGATTAGTGTAATTTAATGGTGTTCTTCATTATTTTTGTGATGTATCAGAGTTTTCTGAGGAAGTATCAGTTATAAGTAAGTGTTATTTAGTCTTTATAGAGGTGATTTTCCTACTAGTTATGAGTAGATTTGTATAGGTCAAATCAGCACAGGTCTGCTACATCATACCTGCACTTTATTACATGTTACTTTTAGGTGAATGTTTCAGTTTTTAGATCTAAACAGAGCTTACAAACGGTTTTTTGTTTGTTTTTGTATTAATATATAGAAAATTTCATGCATGCATTTCTTTTAGCTATTATTTGCATGAGTGCATGCTGTTTGTGAGATGTAATGGAAATGGATGACATGGAGACAGAGTACAGAGAACTGGTGGACCACTTTGTGGAACAGAGGCAGCAGTCAGCTCATCCTGAATGTGAACCAAACAAAAGGGATGGTTGTAGATTTTAGGAGAAGCAGGAATATGTATAAGAAGTGGAGGTGATGGAGGAATATAAAGTCTTTGGTGTTCACCTGAACAGCAGACTAGACTGGAGACTCAGAGCAGACTCGAGAGGAAGCTGACATCCTTCAGTGTTTGTAGCAAGGTGATGTTCTGTTGTGGAGAGTTCAATCACATCTGCAGTCATCTGTTGGGGTAGCAGCATCAGAGCCAGAGATCTTTAAAAAATGAATAAGGCTGGCTCTTCTGGGGACTGCACTGGAGCCTCTGATTGGATGAAGGTGAATGATTCATAAAATGAAGTCCATGATGGACCACCCTGAGCATCCTCTTCAAAAGAATAATTCAGCTACAGTGTGTCTTCTTCAGTCAGCGGGTTCTTTAGATTTGCTGCAAAACAGACCTCTACAGAAGATCCTTCTATGACTGAGAAGAAACTAAAATGAGTCACTGAAACATCTAATTTCCTTCTGGGATTTTTTTCTTTAATTGATAATGACTTGATTACAAAATAATTAAGGTTAACTTCAGTAAACAGCTAAATCTCTTACCTCAGACGTTACTGAACATGACTTGTTTTTATTAGAGGACACACTGTGCTGCCACGTAGTTTAGCTCTCTGGAATATGTTACATCAAGGAACACAAAAGCTGCACATTGAGCCCGAGATAAATCCTTTTGAGATCAAAGCTCTGAGCAGTGGTCTGCAGGAAACGTAACTACATTTAATGAGCATTAAATCATGTGTTCAGTCCAATAATTGGGCTAAATGGTTTAATAACTTCCAGTTTCTTATTACAGTCTTCTATATAATGACCCCCGACATAAAAATGATGCATAACTGCCTCCAGCATCGTGTTGCCTTAACACAATGCATTTGACAAATAGTTGATGGAGACGGCGCTGATCAAAGCCTCTGTCACAGCTGTGTGTTTTAATAAGAATTTAATTTATATTTTCCAATATAGATTTGTTATTTGTCTTTCAATTTTCTTTATTTTTCAATGTAAAAAAAATGATTTATTATTTCTATCATGTAAGTAAGATCTTTGTGTGTATGCTGTGTGTGTGTGTGCGTGCGTGCGTGCGTGCGTGCAAGCAGAAAGATTTAATTTACCTGTCTCACAGCTGCTAGTCCTTCAGCTTTCTTAAAGATGGCCGTCTCCTGAGTCCCTCATCCCTCCTGACAGGTCTTCTTATCTCTTCCACTTAATCTGGGATTTAATCATGAAGGACTGTGTGACTGCAGTGTACGCCGCCATCTCCCAGGGCCTGGCTGGAATTTGAAGCTGTGGGTGTGGAAAGTGTTTCTGATGGGTTTGTGCATTCTTCTATTGGAACCACATGTCTGAGGCTCCGCAAAATCCAGCACAGAGCGAGGGAATGGCAGCTAGTCCGCCCCGAGCGTTGCTGTCATGAAGTGCAGCGAGCAAAGAGGAGGGAGGTCCTCTAAAAGCCATACTTGGACAGCTTTGTCCAACACTAAAATTTTACTTAACTTCTCAGTTCAAGTCATATTTTCAGTCTCACACAGACTGACATGTTTTCCTATCAAATATGTTGGTATTTTGCAATTCAGATGAGACTGTGCCATGCAGGTTGGACGTTTCCTTGACAGTAATGTAAACTGTTAGAGGTAAAGATACAGCAAGGCTGATTTCCTTTATGCATAAAACTGAAACTAAAAAATAACATCTTCTTTAAAGCAGTGATTCACAAGACTGCAAAGTTCATCACTGATACAGAGAAAAATCTACTTTAATGCACAACTACGTGCATGTCTATTACTTTATTTCCAACAATCAGTCACTCAGATTTTCTCTCATGAACCAATCTGCTACCTGAAGAAAAACTAACCCGTCTTTTATTTTTTGTACACTTCCTGCACAGCAGAGTTCTTTGTTTACAACCAAAGCCTGAAAAGAATCTCTCTCTTACCACAATCCCAGCAACGAAATACAAAACACAGATTTTTTTTTTCTAAAAGAGTCATGTAGAGGCTAAAATTATTCCAGCTGAGTTTGTTTTTTGTCCCCTTTTTTTTAAAAAAAGATATCCCTTTCCCAAAAATAGGTTCCTATTGACCTAGACAGCTGTGTACATGGAAGCCTTTATTACCAGTTACACTGTAAATTACAGCAAACAAAAAAACAATGATTAATAGGATAATTACAGGTTGGTTTTTTACATGCTTAAATAATTTTCCTCTTTGGTTGTGAAGTTAAAAGTTGTGAACAAAAACCGTTCTCAGTATGATTCGTTTCTAAGTTGTCCTCGATTTTTCAGTGATTCTGGAAAAAACAATCTCTGAGTTGGTTTATAAATGTAAAGAGGAAACATTTGAGTCATATGCAAAAAGTGTTCATCTGGGAATGTTTATGGAAATGTAATGCTTTGGCTCAGTCGATGCATTAAAGAGCAGCTGGTATGGTGGTGGTCATGTGGGCCAGGAGATGATGCTACCCGGCTCTTTGGCTTTCATCCGCAGCGCCACTAAGCCTGTTGGTTTGTAGTCAGCCTCTGGCCCCTCGATGGAGGGAGGCCCGAGGCTTCCAGGGAAGCCGTGGAGCGAGTAGAGGCCATTGATGCCAGGATGGTGAGGTGGGTGGTGGTGGTGTGGGTGGCTGGGTGATGTGGGCATGCCCATGAAGCCCTGTAGGTTGCTGTGGGGGTGAGAATACGGACTCATGCAGGATGAGGGGATGGAGTCAGCTCCCAGGACACAGCCAGCGCCTGAACTACTGCCTCCACCTGAGGCAGCACCTGGCCACAGGTTGCCCTGCATCTGGAAACATTTTAAATTTAGTACAGAGAACATGAAAATGTACAAACATCAGATTTATTTAGCTAAAATGTATGCTGGTAAAGTGTGCATTAGATATACCTGGTATGCATCATGGCGAGGGAGAAGAGAAATATCATATGAAGCAGCAAAGTGGTTCCGAACCTCCTGGATCTTCCCATACCGTTCACGTTTCCTCCACTTGGCTCTGCGGTTCTGGAACCAGACCTTTCCAGATAAAAGTCTCCATCAGATCACTAACTCTTTTCCATTGGAATATAAATATAAAGGAAGAATGTGATGTCATTTCCTGCTTGTCACACACCTGAACCCGAGCCTCGGTGAGCTCAGTCCTCAGAGCCAGCTGCTCTCGGGCGTACACGTCTGGGTAGTGCGTCTTCTGAAACACTTTCTCCAGCTCCTCCAGTTGAAAGGTGCTGAAGGTGGTGCGATTGCGTCTCTTCTTGTTTTTCCCTGATAAATCGATGGAGTCGGCGATGGAGTCTCCTGGAAGGCTGCTGCCTGGCTCCTTCAGCTTAGCGCAGCAGTCTGCACCAATCCCAGAATAGCCCAGGGTTTTTAGAGCGCCTTTCTCTCTGACTGAGGATGAACACAGAAAAATACAAAGGACTTAATGCAAACTAAACACCCTGCAGTTTAAAGGTGGTGAAATGTTATTAATCTGGTCTAAAGCAGCCAGGTCCGAGGTGTGGCCTGGGGCCTTTAAATTGATTTAGTTTGGCCCTCAGCTGCATTTCAAGAATTTTAGAATTTGGCCCTCCTTGATGTTCCTTTAAAATAACTTTTATGTTCAGACTTTTACTAATGAGAGGCCTAAAAAAGATGTAGCACTCACTGACTTTTACTTAAAAAAAGCCTTGTAAGGTTCATTCATGAAGCGTGACTCAATTCAGCAGCATTACTGAAGACAGAGACCTGGATTCCGTACATCCATCCATCCATCCATTTTCTGTAGCCGCTTATTCCTCCACAGAGGGTCGCGGGGCAGCTGGTGCCTATCTCCAGCGGTCAAGGGGCGAGAGGCGGGGGACACCCTGGACGGGTCGCCAGTCCATCGCAGGGCCACACAGAGACGAACGAGACAAACAACCACACACCCACTCACACCTAAGGACAATTTACCAGCCCAACTAGCCTGACAGTCATGTCTTTGGACTGTGGGAGGAAACCGGAGTACCCGGAGGAAACCCACGCACGCACGGGGAGAACATGCAAACTCCACGCAGAGAGGCCGCAGAGCCGGGACGCGAACCCACGACCTCCTTGCTGCGAGGCAACAGTGCTAACCAACTGCGCCACCATGCAGCCAGGATTCCGTACATGGTTTTGAAAATTTTGTTTCAAGGAACTAGAAAACAACCAATCAACAAATCCTGGTTTATTTGATGCTTTTTATATTAAGACAAGAGCATTTTTATGTCTCAAAGATTTTCTGATCCTTTTCCACATAAAAAAACGAATTTGTTAATTAAAATGTTGCATTTATAAAGTTTTTTGAGGGGAAAAATGCCAAATAAAACTATTGTTGGCTTAAAAACAATAATAATGTTTAAATAAAAACATATTTTTGTGGCTGTGAGGACTTTGAACTTGGAGGTTTTTCCCCATGTCTTGAAAAGTTTGAACATCCCTGTTGGTTTATTTTTATTATAACCATAAATGTATTTATCTAACGTTCATGAGAGTTTAAATGATTAAAATGCCTGTTACAATTTATGTGCAATGTGTTTTGTTTTATGGAGTTCAGGACTTTTGACCTCCTTTATAAAGGGTTCATTAATACTTTATACTTGGTTAATTAATTAGTTGATACTGTTAAAGCATTAATTAGTGTTTATAAAGCAGGTTTAACATTGAAGAAAGTTCACTAACTGGCAAACACTGCTGTCTATTTAAATTTAATGCATCATATTTGCTAATTAATGGATTCAGTGTTTACAACTTAATCGAAAACCACATTATTAATTATTTAGTCATTATAAGAGCAGTCTTATAATAAAGTGGAACTTTTTTATGTAAAGTTCAAGGATTTCATATGGTGTTTGCAGAACGATACAGCTGGGATCGATCTGCCATGCATTCATGTTTATACAAATATCCTGAATTATTTTTAAATTATAACTTTACTTTTCATTCTTTGACGGAAAAAGTCAGAGCAGGAATCCATTTGCATCAAATTTAAACAACTAACCAATCAACCACTCCCATTTTCACTGCCGAACAAACATCCTGACTCACTCTCTCACCGAGGTTCCTTTTAAAACAGTGGCTTTACTTTTATTCATGCACAGTATGTTATAATACTAAGATCCTAATGAAATCAAACAGGATGTTGTGTAAAACAGGTTGTTTGGACGGTTTGAGTGAAAGCTGCTTGTTTTGTGATTTATTTCTAACTGCTAAAATGATCAAACTGCGATGATGCTTGAGGAAAACAACAAGCGGTGCTAACTGACTCTAAACAACCAGATCACTAATTCCATGACTTGACTGTGATTTTATAGAAAAAAGACTTGAATTTTGATACCAGAATAAGAAAAAAAGCTCCATGTTTTTACCTGTTGACCTGTTGTGTGCACTGAGCTGTGTGGAACCATTCTCCTCCTTCCTGTTAGCAGACCATGGAAAGGCCAGCTTCCCTCCTGCAGTGTTTGGATGTTGTTGTCTGTATTCATTACATTTAACCCTGAACTCCAGAACAAATCTACTTCATCTTTCTCCAAACACTCACTCTCTCACAGGGGGGGGGGCAGCTGAAACACTTTGCAATCCTCTTAATATAATATTGAGCCCAACAGAAAACATTTCTCGTTGCAACATTCATTTCCTCGTGTCCATTAGAGACAACCTTACACCACATACTGAAAATATTCTCAGCCACAAACAGGGCCGCAGGACACTGAACGGCTTTTAGCATGTCGAGCACTCACATCCGCTCTGCCTCCACCCGAGTGAAACTGGAGATCTTTGTCAAATGCAGGACAAGGCAGAGAGGGAATTAATGCAACAGGGAGACGTATCAAGCTTTTAGCATAACGATTAGATGTCGTTACTTTGGTGATACAGGCCTGACCTATGAATGTTTTCATGTTTTAGGTTGTATTTTGTGACAATAAATTATAATATATAGGCAGTTTGGAATTAGTGCTACTTTATAGAATTAGAATCAAAATCAAAATCTCTAAATTTGCTAAACACATAAAACGTTCATTTTGTGCATGGAGATACTGCTGGCAAGAGAGTGAATGTATTCTAGCAGAGACAGAAACAGACAAATAAATATTACAGCATATTGCAGCGTTACTTACTCCAACCAAGCAGCTTAAATACAGACTGGTGAGAGCCAAGGGACTGCAAAGCTGCTGCCATGATGTGATGCTCACAAAGAGAACGTTATGTGATTCAAGCATTTTCAACAAATTAAAATATATATAAAGTAAAATGTTAAATAAGCCTGCTGTTTCTGTGAAATGTGTTCTGTGATTTTTTTTAACAAAATAAAAGACTTTTGATATATCAAATAAAATATATGATATATAAAATAAAATATATGATATATAAAATAAAAATCTTTTTGAATAAAGTGTTAAATCAGATGAATATGAAAATACAACTATTACACAATAGAGAGCAAAAATTCATTTAAATAATGAAGTTCTTTTAGAGGATCTGTTTCTTTAAACAACATAAAACACCACCCTGAAAAAATAATGTCAAAAATAAAATAATTTTATTTCCACAATAAGAAAAGGACTGTGTGGTCTTTTAGTTTGTTGTGTGTTCATTTAAGGCAGTATCATCTAAATTCAACAGGGGCTTACAATCCTTGAAATTTAATGGTATTTTCATGTTATTGAAAGTAACTTAAAATTTTAACAAAGTTCTTAAAAGTTCTTGAAATGGCCTGAGATTGTTTCTCGCACTATAACATTTACTTTTATGATATAAAGAATTTAAATACTCATTTTCTGCATGTATTTATTACGTATGTGTGTAAATCATCACCAGTGTGAGGAGCTTGAGAACTCACATTGGAAGTGATACAATCTGACTTTGGCAATAAACCTTGAATAATAACATAAATAAGATCATGTTAATTTAATAACAATGTATAATATTGTATTTTATTTTACTGAAACTTGTTCAGATTTTCTTCTTTTTTAGTTTAGTGGGAGTTTTTTTCTGTTAATTTCAGGTCATGTTTTAATAAGATTGAGGGACTAAGATGTGGTTTACCAAGCGGCGGACCTGCTATTACAGAGTTAAAGAGAAATAAAAACATAGTCATTTATAAAATCTGTTCAAATAAATGTGAGGTGGTTGGGAGAAATTATGTAAATTCAATTTAAAATTCAGGGTGAAACTGGTCAAAGCAGATAATAATAATAATAGTAATGATAATAGTAATAATAATAATAATAATAATAATAATAATAATAATGATAATAATAATAATAATAATAATAATAATAATAATAATAATGATAATAGTAGTAATAGTAATAATAATAATAATAATAATAATAATAATAATAATAATATGGAACTTGTACTTCACTTCAATTCTACATACTTTTTTCAATAATTTACTAATTACATTTAAAAGATTCAATTATCAGTTATCAATTTAAAACTTGCTCATGAATATTAAGAGCCGTGTAATAACGGGGATCCTGTCCTTAAACAGAGTTTATTAGAAAAATAATTCAAGTTTCGTGTGATAATCAGACAAACAAGCGTTAGATCTATTTGCTGTTTTTGGCTGCAGCTTCAATGAATTTTGTGTTTATTATTGTGGAGTCATAAATCAATAAGCCTTTATCAGGACTGATATCCTGTTGCTTCACAGAATCATCTGCAGCAATAAACAGAGAACAGCTCTTCTTCACTGTGGCTCAACGCGCACGGAAAAATGTAACATTTGTTTCTGTCTGATAGAGGTTTTACTGCAAAAATGATGTTACTAAATACAAAGGTATTTTATTTTACATTTTAAATGAAAGAGAATGAGAGAAAATTAACGAGATAGTCAATCCGCGTTGGTCTAAATTAATGTAGTAATATAATAATAATAATAATAATAATAATAAACCTGCTAAAATATTATTTTAAATGTTTTTATCTAATTCGCATCAACTGTTAAACGAGTAAAATTTTGTTTTGTTGTTGTGGTTGTTTTATTTATTTGTTAATTTTTTTTACAATATTTCCAGAAATGTATTTCGTTTTCGATGAGCTGCAGAAAAACTTTTATTTTTTTCTTTAATGAAACGATGTTCGGGTCTAATTTGTGTCCGTCTCTAATTGTTTCTTGTTTTTTCTAAACATCGAATCATCGGATCTAAACTCCTGTCGGGATGATTTAATTCTTCCTATTTGAACTATTTCAGTTTTTATTTACCTGAATAGAAATCCATCCTAAAACGGGTAGCGGACGTTATCCAGTTGTAAGCCGAACTCCTTTAAAATGATTTTCCTGACCTCTAACTCACCGTCTGAGCTGTTGTCATAAAACGCTGCTTTGCCGCTTATCGCCGCCTTCTGCTCCTGGGTCAACGTGTCCATGAATTTGCTGTGTTTGGGCGGTGATCCGGGCGGGTTCGCCGGGGACGCGCCGTGCGTAAAGTCGGCCGCGGCATCGCCAAACCTGCCCATGGCCGCTGCGTAAAGATCCCCGCGGAGGCTGAGGCGGTGAGGCAGGGGGAGGTGTGAGGGCTTCTGCAGCTCGTCGCAGGGGAGGAAGGAGCCGGAACCGGTGCCGCCGTGCTCCAGGCCCGGAGAGGTCGCCGGCGTCCTCCCGCTGTTCTGCGCAGAAAAGGGCAAACAGGTCTCCGTCTCCATCCTGAAGGGTCCAGCAGGCAGCTGAGACAACAGCGACTGGGCGATGTCAGCGTGGGCGCTGGAGTGAGAGATTTTTTTCTTTTTTCTTTCTGTGTTCATGTCAAGTGGGTGGGATTTAACAGATCAGAGACAAAGACCCGTGAAACGGGGAAAGATAGCGCGCGCGCGCGTGTGTGTGTGTGTGTGTGTGTGTGTTCAGTCTGATATAATCCGCCAAAAATTCAATCACCATTGGTTTCTACTTTTTCCAATTAACCGTTTAAATCCTGTTTCATGTTATCATGGCGCTGATCAGCGGACCAATCAGGAGGCAGTAAACTGACTCCATCAATCTGACTGCGTTCACAAGATTTTATATTTCACTTTTAAAGCTGTGATTTTTGTTAATTATATTTTTTCAGATTGTGACTTCTCCAGGAATCTTTTTTTGTTTGTTTTGTTATGAGTTCAACTTGAAGCATCAGGTTGATGGATGACGTCACCGAGTCCACGGAAACGAAAAGATCGGCGTGTTTTTATAAGAGAAATAAAAACGTGTTGTCCCGTTTATTATTAAGACAAAAAACGTTTACAATGGAGAAAACGTGCACTTTTTTCCTCTCTTAAAAAAAGGGAACAACTCAGTTTGGGTCAATAAAGAAAACATAAAATATTGTAACTATCAATTATGGATTTTTTAAAAGTCAGTTTTGTCTTTGGAATATAAACGTATTTTATTGTTATTTATTTTATGGCTTTTTAAAGTTTTTAAACAACTCAAAATGTTTATTTTATTTAAAGCCTGAGCACGGAAATTAAAACAAATATAAATATTAAAAATAAAATTTAACTGAAAATCAATCAAATAACAATAAAATTTCAAAAGTTACTTTGAGAGCCAAATGATAAAACTTTTAGTATCACATAAATAAATAAAATAAGAGTTGTAATTATTATTATTTTTGCTGATCTACAGAATCATTTAGAATGAAAGATGTTTAAAGCTGTGATTTTCTTCAGATAGAAGCTGTTACTTCACTTGTTTCCTTTCATTGAACAACAGAGTAAATCTTTTGTGGTCATATAAACACTGGATGTCTTTTAGATGTGACAGAAACAGAAAAATAATAATCATAAAGGTCACAACATTTCCCAGAATGTCCCAGTGGGATTCAGTTTTGATTAATGTTTTTCACCAACCTCTTTGTTTAAATTGAAATAATGTGACTTTTTCCTCTCTGTGAAATAAAAGGTTTCTTTGTTTAAAAAACTAAACCAAACAAAAATAAAACAATATCTTAAACAAAAGCAGAGCAGCATCTTTTTTTTCTGAGGCTTGGAGCACAAGATGTGTTATTCTTCTTCACCATCCAGCTTCAAACTGAATATATTCACGACTCAGCGTTAAAAGAAAAAGGGGGCTTTTGAAACAGACATGTTATCTCAGATCTAGACTAACCTCATCCAAACACGCTGCACTTACCAGCTTCAGACGCCGTGCCGTAGGTTTTGGGGACATCTCACCATCTCTCTGGATACCCGAGGCCGCACACGGCTTGGGTGATGGACAAGTGGGTAAACATGAGGTCCATTTGCCCTGAGAGGCCTCATAAGCTTCATTTGATTCCAGATTTTTTTTCCAAGTGTATTAGAAAAGGCTGTGCAAAGACAAATGTAGTGTTGAGATTTCACGAGGATGACAGCATCATGCAGCAGATTTGATCTTTCTTTTTAAAAAAAGCATTTAAGATTTAAAAAATGATTCATTAGAGGAGTAATAAAATGTAAATGTAATTAACAAAACCGTGTACATCTTCTTCCGCTGGAATTTGCCACTTTGAAGGATAGAAAAAACTTTCTGTGTGTTCCTCCCTGCCTTTCGGTTTAATTGACAGCTTTTATCAGGCTGTCATAACTTTGTTAAATGAACACGGCAAATACGTTTCCCTCACGTCTTGACAAGCAGGACATTCTTCGTTCTGCAAACCAGTAAATACATCCAAAATAGGGATTATTATGTCGCTTTAATAATTCTAACATTAACTTTTTGGTGCATGCAAGTTTCAAAATAAAATTCCTTTGCATAAAAAAGGCGTATTGTGTTAAATGATAATAGAATCCTGCTTTAAATTGAAGTGTTTCTTCTGATTTGGGGATATATCAGTGATGGTTTCAGCCAACAGTATCAACACTGTCTCCCTGCTTCCTGCGACCCTAAAGCCCATGTCCCACTAGCCTGTCCTGGGCATGACCCTGCACAGGAAATCAGTCCAGCCTGTTCAGATTTTAGGCAGCCCCTCTCCCCTCTCTCCACCTCCAGCAGCAGCAGCAGACAGCGTGGATAAAGGTGACCCTGCACTCTCGCTCAGGCCTTGGGCTAAACAGTCGCTTCCTCTCCTGCTTTGCCAAAACCTGCGACACCCTTACATCCTTATCCTTGTCATCAGATGAATAGAGTGAATTTGGACCAAATAAAAATGTCAGTTTTTTTTTTTTTTTAGATGTGTGACCTCGAAACAAGAAAAGATAAAGAGGCAGTCATCTAAACCTCCACTTTTTGCAGAAGCTGGCTGTCTTTTTGTCTGTCTGTCTGTCTGTCTGTCTGTCTGTCTGTCTGTCTGTCTGTCTGTCTGTCTGTCTGTCTGTCTGTCTGTCTGTCTGTCTGTCTGTCTGTCTCTGCCTGGGGCCTTTCCTCTCACGTACAGGGTGGTGATTCAACCTGAGGTTTGCATTAGAATAGGAGAAGGATAGCTAATTTAATTACCCTGGCCATGAATGCACAGAGATGATCCCATAGAGCCAGGGCTCCTCTCAGAGGCCTCCCTCACATCTCTCCGTCTGTGTCCAGAAACTGCAGAGCCAGCTGAGGCTGTGACTGACAGCTGCCGACCCTGGGGGTCAGCCGGCTGGAAGAGGTGCATTCTGGGAGACTTGCTTGAGCTGGTTCGCTGTAGTGGTTTGAAGGGTGACAGGAAGCGGGGTTTCTGTCCTCAGTTTGACCTCGTCACAAAGCTCTCCGAGCCACAACAAGCTGGCCACAATTTGGTGCTGAAGCGACAAAGACTTATCCTTTGAATGATACTGAAAGAAAATATTATTTCCCACCAAGCCTTGACAAAAGTCTTTTTCATTCTTCTTACTGCATGAGTTATTGCTTCATAATATGCCACTCAGTCAGCCCACCATGATCTAGAGAACCTTCATGTTTAGACTGAAACAACAAGACCTGCAGCATTTTTATTAGAAGTACGGAAATGATTCGTCTGAAGTTGATTTATAATTCTATATTTGCTGCTGCTGTTTTGTAGTTGGCCAGATGTTTTAGCGTTTTTAAAATTGGGAATATTTGAATCAAACTCAAGCCACAACAAACAGAAGGACCCACATGCTAATAATCTACAGTGACTGAAACTGAAAGTATAGGCACTAATTTTTTATCACAAACATGACATTTTTATTAGCTAGCTAGACTGCTCTGAACAGGTGTTGTCATAGCAATGGGTCAAAAGCCTGAGCCTCATACAGGTGCAAGCTTAAGCCTCGAAACTCCAGCTGTCTAATAAAACCATTGACCTTCTTTGGTGTTGGAGTGCACGTGAACAGAAGCTCAGAATGAGAGATTCTGGGTTATGAAAGCCCAGTCTGTCGTGATATCGCCTCCCTGTTCTGACAAGCTTAATAAAGGACAGACTGATGTAGACTCGCTACTTCCTCACAGTCTCCAGGAATCTGTAAACATGAGCTCAGCAAAACCATCTGGATGTGTCAGCTATAGGCCTCGATGCAACGGTCACACAACGCTCTAAATAAATAAGAACCCCCCCCCCCCCCCCCCCCCC
>SSNR01000227.1:307794-383508 GCA_006937965.1 Callopanchax toddi | reverse complement strand
CCCCCCCCCCCCCCCTCTCTTTTCTTTTTTAATCTAAGAGTAAGTGACCATATTGTATATTGTACTACATTGTGGGTTTTTTTAATTAACATTTTATGAACATTATAGTTTTAGAAACAGTAACACTGTATTAGCAGCTAAGGAAACGATTAAAACATGTGGGTCTGGAGCAGAACTTTTAGAATGATGATCAAATGTGACAACGTGGCAGAAGGATGAGACATATGAATGAGCGGTTCTTGGTAACTATGGCAACTGGATGATGCAAGAGGTACAGCACTGACAGTGGAGGATGGGGGGGGGGGCTTGTTTGGAGCTGTTTGAAACAGTTGGTTCACCTTTACTCCTGCATGTGGCGAGATGTGAGTCTGCCTCCTAACAGAGGTGACATCTTCTCACAGACCTGATTGATCAAGGATTTGTTCTGTTTTCAATTCAGCACAGTTTATTAGACTTCTTTAACTTTAAGAGAACTTGTTTTGTGCCTTTTTGGATAAAGACAAAAACACACGCCTGACAGTGTGCTTTGATTTTGATTTGCAGCCTAAACCTGAAACCTGAAACCTGAAGAAGAAACAGTAAAAGACATGAATAAATAAAATCATTAGGAAAACTACAAATAAAGCAAAGAGAAAATTCAATTCAATTCAATTCAGTGTATTTATTTGTATAGGGACCAGTGTTAAGCATTAGCAAACACCAAACACTCTAACATCTGAAGCTTAAGCTAATTTGCAATGTCTGTCCCTAGCTGGTATTAGATTCATAGATCAATAAAAACAAAATGTTAAAACAATACAAATTTGAAAAATGTTTTCTTCAATAAGCCAGAAGTCATAATTTAGCCAGAAGCTCTTCATCTGCTGATGGTTTTTGGGAGTTCTTTGTTTTGAGAATTAAACTTTTAGCATTACAGTACTGTGAGCGTTGTCATTTTTGTTTAGCATTTTAAGCTGAAAAAGAGAGGGAGGCAATTTTAAACAGTTTTTTCTTCTGTTAGTTTGGTTATTTTAAACAAAAATTGTGAACTCTTAGATCAAGTCAAAGGAAGCAGTTCGTCCAAACCAGCAATCCCTGTCAGAGAATTTGAAAGTTTTGATTGAAAAACTGAATTATTGTGTTCTTCCTGGAAGAGAGTCCAACTATCAGTCAAGACATGAAACAGCACCGTCTACAAGGATGGAGACGTAAACCAGAGTTAGAACGTTTATCATTTGTAAAACAGATCATTGTTTGTTCAGTCACATTTTTTGGTATAAATGTTCATCCACCTGTTTTAAAAGCATTACTGACAGATCATCATTTTATAAAGCTCAATGATTTTAATCAGTCCTCAAACCCTCTTTACTGTAATTACAGACATTATCAATTATTAAAATAGAAAATAAAGAGGTGAATATTGACCTTCTCATTTTTATTGCAAGAAAAAAATTTGCAACCGTTCGGTATAATTAGAGCAGGTGCCAAATTATTATATAAAAAAATAATATTTTACTGTAAATGCAATAATTCATTTAGGCAACAATTTTATTTTCTAACTTTTTTAGACTGTAAGTGAAATGTGTTTATTTAATTTTAGAGAACAATTACTGTAAAGTCGGGTTCTTATCAAAATAAACAAAACACGTGTAAAATTGTTATTATATTTAGTGCACTTTGGTCACAAAATGCAAAATCTAATTTCTTTCTTTCCTTTCTTCTTTCTCAGCAGAGTTTTGTTGAGATGTTCATCATCATCATTCATCCTCTTGTCTCAATGAGTCACGGCAATAACAGTAAGTTACTGTAATGCGTGTGACGGGCCACGATCTGTCGGGCTTCGTGATCGACAGACATGCTGCACGCGCACACACACACACACACACACACACACACACACACACACACACACACACGGCAAACCCATGGCTTTGTCAGCAGCATCAGCGACCTTTAAAAAAAAGAAATATATTTTTATACATGTAAACACATTTAAAGCTGCAAAATAAAGTTTATTCATTTTGAGATAGATAGATAGATAGATAGATAGATAGATAGATAGATAGATAGATAGATAGATAGATAGATAGATAGATAGATAGATAGATAGATAGATAGATAGATAGATAGATAGATAGATAGATAGATAGATAGATAGATAGATAGATAGATAGATTAAGGGGTTTCCCCTCTACCCCTGGTGCAGCTCCACTCTTTGTTCCTGTCCAATCAGACACAGCTGTACAAGCCAAACTCCACACAGATAGCTGGGGTTAATCTCCAAGCGGATGCTCAGGCTCATCCTGCTACTGGTGCCCTGAGGGTCTGGGTACAGGGCGTGACCCCCAAAACAGCCACCCAGACACTGGCCATAATACCCCCCTTCAGCTGCAGCTCACTGCGCTGGATGTAGTGCTTTGTTTTTTCATCCTTCAAATAAAACCACAAACACCGTCAAGGAGCAGAAACAAATGTTACTTCTTTGACCATCTGAGCTGAAAGTCCTCATTGATCTGTGTGTCTTGAGAGAAATGATTCATACTAGTTTTAGCTATCAGGAGATCTGCACCAAAAGACAAGCTGAAAAATTAAAGGCCCTCTGCGTCTAAGTGAGACTGTCACAGTCGAGCATGGAGAATTAGAGCGAGTGGAGCTCCACGCAGAAAGGACATCTGAGATTTCTGCCTGTTTAGAAAAAGCAAAAGCAAAATGACCTTGGGGGCCGAAGTGGCTGGATAGAAAATAAACTGTTTGGAATTACTCTGCACATTGAGGAATAGAAAGCAGCTGCAAAAATCTGAACTTACTGCAGTTGATTTCTCAGTGATTTGGAAAAGCTTTCAACAGGCACATCACACCACCTTAAGGCTTAGAGAGCAAAAGCTTCAGTTGTAATGTTTTCAATATGTCCTCTACATTTTTTAAACAGATAAAGTGCTCTGCTGGGGCTTCAGGTTCCTCTAAAACTAACTTTCTGTCCTAAATTGCAGGAAAGCCATTCTACATAGAGAAAAAAAAACTTCAACAGAACTGAGATTTTCTTTATAAATCCTCAACGTTTATGGGATTTAGTGAATAATAATATGAAAGCTGCAATAGGCAATGAGTGTAAATGACACACAGGAGAGACATTTCAGAAAATCAGATTTATTTTTACTTTTCAGCAGCTGTTTGAACTTCTGACCAAAATATACTTTACCAAACATGGAGGCTGATGGATATGCAGTTGGAGTTTTATACAGAAACGTGTACAATAAACAAATTCATTGGTACTATGATGAAAAACCATATTTGCCATGTTAACATGTAAAACAAAATGTCATGATTTATTTGATTATCTGTTCCTTAGAAGGTCTTAAACGGGGCAAAATGAACACAGAAACACGGTCTTTCCTGGTCATTATTTATTTAATAAATAAATCAACAGAAGTACAAAAGTGACTGGAGAAAAACGACTCCACCCAAACTGCCTCCATCAGAGCAGCCAGAAGCTGCTGATCATCAACTCCTCATTAAATCGGTGCTTTCCTAAAATAAAAAGGGTTGTCAGGTCGTTAGAGTGGAGTGTTCACAAGGTGCCCAGGAGGAAGGAAATCTGAGAGAATCAGTCAAAGATCATAATTCTGTAGTATTGATTGTTTGAAAAGGGTTCCCAGATTTAAAAAAGAAAAACTCTTCGTGATGGCTTGGATTTACACAGTTCTGACTAATCAAACCCTGAGACCCATTTGGATAGATAAGATTCGAGTCAGTTTGGTTAAAAACCTGACAGCATTTCGGCACAAACACCTGATGCAGCTCTGAATCACGGGGGTGAAGCGGTGATGGTTTGAACTGGTTTTATAGCCGATATGAACCTCGTATGCACGGAGTCAATGTGTTAAATGTGAGGTCTGACAGCAAATCAACAACAAAATGTGTTGCAATAAATCAACGTGCAGACCTTAGACTGACTTTAATGTTCTGATACATTAAAGGAGCTGTGCTTTAGCAAATGTGTGCTGTCTCCAATAAACTGGAGCAAGATTGTGAAGAAATGTTTGAGATGATTATTTCTGTTTATTGTTGCTAAGGGTGTTTGGACTGAATCATGGGGTGTGTTTAGTTTCCCGACACACTCCTAAACTTTTCCTAGTTTTTATAAGATCTTCTGACATTTTATGCACCTATAATTTCAACCTGGAATGATATGAGATCATTTTTTAGTCGCGTTTGAATGCATTCATCTCATGATTGAATTTGTCACTCAGTTGGTGTTTTGGAGCTGAAACACCACAGTCTTGGTACGATCTGAACTCTCATCAGGACCGTATATTTTTTGCATGACATTCCTTTGTGCATCCCAGTAAGCTCTGCCATGGAAAGTCTAGTCTGGTGCAACCACAGTTTGTTTCCTAAGAGCCACATTTTATTGGTTCTGCCTGGAAATGCGCTCACATAGGTGGAAAAAAGAGCCAAAGGTTGGCTCTTATACAAGACCTGCCTGATACTCAGCGGTGGGAGAACGCCTCAAGTCCTTAGAATATGGAAAACGAACAATAAAATTAACTAAAACTAAGTTTTTTTAAAATGCTAATGAAAGTATTAGAAACAAAATGTAAATTGCATTGTTTACTGTACATTATTTATAATCTCATCACTAGATTGTCATTAAATAATTAGATTATGTTTGTTCTTGCTGCAGGTGGAAACATATTAACAATTTTGTATTCAAGGATAGTTTTATCAGATTGTTCCACTATTTATTAGAGTAACAGAAAGTAGAAAATACTTGAAGTCACAGTGAGATGTTAAGTCAGTTCAACAACTGCAGATATAATAATTGAGAGTTTCAAAACAAAATAAACATTATTTCATGGAGCTGCTGACGACATTTGAACATATCAAGTGACATAAACTCCACCCTTTATCTTCTCAACATGACAGAAGACCAAAAAGATTAGAGAAACTTTTTTATTGTCTCAAAAATATTTTGAATATTCTAATTTCTTTAATGTGATTTCAACCTTCATCACAGAAATCAAATTAACTTTAAAAAATAACTGTCAGCAGCACGCTTAGCTTTAAGTGTTATATGAATACAGTAAATAAGACTATTAAATGGCTTATCAGCCATGTTTGTATACTTTATTGTTGAGGTCACAAGTCTCTGCTACTTTTATTTTGTAGGTCAAAAGCTGAGGATGCTTGAGTTTACAGCTGTTGTTTTTTGTCAACCACTTTCTCAGTTTTCACCTGCTTCTGCAACAACGTCTACAGTTATCAGCCAATAAAGCACAAGTTGTAGCTTTATAATATAAGAGACAAATCATCACTTGTACTAATTGATATACTGGTGAAACTCCAACTGAGGAATGGTGGGATGGTGGAAGTGACCACTGTCCTCCTGGTATGGAGACCTGACAATGAACTCTGAGAGACCAGCCACCCCCCAGACAGCTTCCCCTCTGGTCTTGTGTCTCCCACCCGTTGCCTGGGGACCGATCACCCCGGCTGCCCTCTCCGTCTCCCCCCTTCTTCCTTCTCTTTCACTATCCTTTTGCCTCACTCACTCTCCCTCTTCCTCTGATTTTTCGCTCTCCAGGCTCTCATTACACAGTCCTTTCAAGAGCTCCCTGTGTCACCAGGCTGATTAAAACAAACACTGACCATATTTTGATATCTAATCCAATTATGCTCTTTTTCTTCTCACCAGCCCTGAAGCATGCAGGGTATTAGGTGTCCTGGGAGGTATACGGTACCCACCTGCTGTGACCAATCTTGTATTTCAAACACTCAAGATCATTACATATAGTGGGCAACATGAAAATAAAGCCTTGTAAACTCCATTTTAGCATTGATCTAAAGTCAGACTCATAGTTTAATGTTGTCAGATCAATGATGCATAAATACAATGATGCTCTGCAGTGAAAGTCCAGCCTTAATGAAAGGGCACTGAATGAGGTGAAGACCAATGTTTATTGTTTTATTAAGTCGAGCATGTTGGTCTCAGGTCAGGGCTTTACCTTTGACCTGATGGAGAGCAGAAGCTCTTGTATATCACACAGACAACTGCTTTTATTAAAGTCTGTGTGTCCTTGTGTTTTGACCAAATGGGTGTTATTTTCTTAGACTTCATTATTTTTTTACTGCCTGAGTTGTAAAACTTTTCAATAAGCTTTAATAGTTGTTTGGTGCACTGTCCTGTTATTATCTAAGGTCTCACAAAATTCAAGTTATTTCTGCAACCTGCATTAATTAAATGGAACATACAGTGTATTGTATGGCAATAAAAACAATGTAGTTTTTTTCTTGTCAGGATTATTCCTGCTGTAAATATTCCTGACCCAAAATTCACTTCTTAATTTACATTTCTTTTTGTGGGCTTTAGGGCTGCAGCTGGACTCAGACTGAAGCATACCTAGCAGGTAAAATGTGAGCCACACCCTATAAAGCTCACCTGTCCTTTACATTCATCTCTTTTTAAACAGGTCAGATAAAACCTCCTTTAGCTCAGTGTTAGTTATAGTGCCATCTAGTGGCAGTTAGAAGAAAAGTCACCCAGTTTATTCTGTAGTCAAAAGGAAAACTAAAAATCAAGTTTTAACAAACAAAAAACATTATAAACGTTTTACTAGTGACAGAACAAGGCACTGCTTAAAGATGATGGAAAAGAAGCTCAAATTTGTGCCATTTAGTAAAAAATGTTCTTCTTTTAAAATTATAAGAATATGGTTTTTACTTTTTGCATTAGTAATATTTTATTTTCATTGTTTCATTTGTTTTTATTTAGTGCTCTGTCCTAGGGATTTACCCTTCATGAGACAAGTGAACAATCATAATGTTGTTATCAAATACAATAAATGTTTTCGCTAACTGATGTCACTGCAGCTGTATTTGCTCTCTACGTATTTGATAACATAAATCATGACGGTTGTTTTTACATTTAGTAAGTTTTGAACATCAGTTTAGGAAATTAAATATAAAATTGAAATAAACAACCTTTAATTACTTTCTAAAAATCATAAATGTTAAACTGTGAAAGGTAAAAGTTTTTTATTTAGGTTGAGGGCTTCACGCCTCTCACCCTGTGACTGCAGACACCTTACTGGATGAAGTGGTTAAGAGAATTGATGGAGTTTACAAAGAAATGTTACACATTTTTATTAGAAGTAGGAAAAAAAACTTTTTTTAAACCACTATTAGACTATGTCCTCAATTTACATTTTCAAATTAGGTGTTAATATATTGAAACATATAATTCCAGCATGTTTCAATCTTTTGAGATATAAAGATATGGCTTCTAATCATGTCAGACAAAAAGATAAATCCAAGTCGAGGGAGTGTGTACAGCTTTTACTAAAATATATTTATAGTAAATTATTTGAAACACTTGTTATAAACATGAAACATAATTTACAGAAAGATTATTCCTTTTTTGTGTACTAAACTTTTTTCGTCGTCGTCTTCCTCTGCCTATCCGGGTCCAGGACTCGGGGTCAGCTTCCCAACCCGGGAGTCCCAGACCGTCCTCTCCCCGGCCACCTCCACCAGCTCCTCCAGCAGGACCCCAAGGAGATCCCGGGCCAGATTCAAGATGTACTTTCTTCAAAGCACTTTTTAGAATTTTTTATTTCATAATATTTTGTAGGCCTTATCTATTTAAATGCATATTAATTTAAGAAACACTAAACATGCATCTATCTCCAGAGCATTTGACCCATCCCTCAGGGAGCAGAGGGCAGCTATCTGTGCAGCTGCCCAGGAGGCAACTGCCTGCTGGGGTCGAGCTCTGATCTTCCAGTCAGCAGACGCTTCTCTTCCCTCCTGAGCCACGGCCGTCCATATTAGAGTGTTAAACTGTGTCTAGTAATCTAATGCAATCAGCCAAATGGCCTGTGTCCTGTGTGATGAGCTCCTGTCTTTGTGAATTAGCCAGTCTAATCTAAACTTATCATTTGTTCTGCCAACAGTCAGGCATGACTTAAAGTCACTTTTACCTAAAATGTCAGTTAGCTAAAATATATGGCAATAATTATTCCCTCTAATGACTGTGGAACGGCTTTTATAAAGTCCAGAACTGCACATCAAACCCAGAGACGAGCAAGGTTTTATGATCCGGTCATTTGGTGGTCTGTTGTTTATGATTCTGATGGGACGCTGTAGCCAGTGTTTATGGCTGCAGTGGTTGGTTTTAACTCAAACAACATGCTTCTGAACCTGAAGTTACTCATCTTTACTTCATGTCAGACCCCAAGCTTTCCGGTCCGTTTTTAAATGTGATTTCAGCCTGCAGGAACACTGTACTCTGGCCTTGCAAAAAGCAACAAAGACATCAGACAATCCCCACCCTGTGCTAGAATCGATAATGTAACAAGGTGTGAAAAAAACAAGACATAAAAAAGATTGGAGGCTGAAAAGGAGGGCGAGGCGAGTGCGACACAGCGAGCGGTGATAATTGATGGTGGCCACAGTGATGGAAGAGGTGAGGTCATTTGTCTCCAAGAGGAGGAAGCAGACAGGAAGAGAATGGAAGCTGTCTGCTGATGGAGCTGGCAGCTGGCCAGGCGGTGGACGAGGGCGTCAGAGAAACGAGAAATTTGTCACAGTGACTATTGGCCTTGTTGATGATGAAGACATCAAACTAGGAGGAGCTGTTTAGGGTGGAAATGTCAAACCTGTTATGAACAGTCTGAGGTCTTTGATGAAACCATCCTCCTATAGGAGCTCCTTCTGATGGTTTATGAATACGGTAATCTGTTTTATTGTACAGAAGATGTATTAACCTTATTTGTAAATTTTCTTTATTTATTCTTGTTCTTCTTGGTTGTAAAATCACAGACATAAGTGAAGCCATCTGGAAAATGCCTGAACTTGCACAATAATTTGTAAAAAACAAAACAAAAACAAAAAAACTGCATTTTGTGAGCAGCTTTAACCTGAGAAGGTCATAGTTTGCATATTTTTCATTTGATCTAGACATGATACTAATTATACCAATAATTCATTTGTTCTTTTTATTAACTATTTTCTAATGCCATTACAATTCCAACCAGCAGAGGGCGCAGCTATATTACAATTCCTCAACATAAACTGTTTTTGAAAGAAAAGGCTTTGCATTTCTGATATGTTTCTGTTCAAAAGCTATCAATTAGCCTATTGTGTCACTTAAAAGAAAAGCAAAGCATCAGTCAGACAAAAAATAAGAAGATTTTCATTTAAAATAAATCTTTTGATTCTTATCTATTTATAGGGTTCAGTTATAAAAGTTTGGTCTCTGCAGAGAACGATGAAATGAAGCAGGACAAAATATTTGGATTCATTTTTATTTCTTTGCTCAATAAGTTTTTTGCTAATTAAGTTTAACTTAAAATAATTGAATAAAAGGGCTGCATGGTGGCGCAGTTGGTTAGCACTGTTGCCTCGCAGCAAGGAGGTCATGGGTTCGCGTCCCGGCTCTGCGGCCTCTCTGCGTGGAGTTTGCATGTTCTCCCCGTGTGTGCGTGGGTTTCCTCCAGGTGCTCCGGTTTCCTCCCACAGTCCAAAGACATGACTGTCAGGCTAATTGGGCTGGTAAATTGTCCTTAGGTGTGAGTGGGTGTGTGGTTGTTTGTCTCATTCGTCTCTGTGTGGCCCTGCAATGGACTGGCAACCTGTCCAGGGTGTCCCACACCTCTCACCCCCTGACCACTGGAGATAGGCACCAGCTCTCCCACGACCCCCTGTGGAGGATTAAGCGGCTACAGAAAATGGATGGATGGATAATTGAATAAATCTAAAGGCTTCATTACAGAGTTTCAATAAACTTTTTTGTAACATAATTTGAACGTATTTGGATGCATCTCCTACACCACACACAAACACATACAGGTTGCTGTAGAGCGCAAACACAGCCAAAGGGGCCGTTGAAATTTGTGACTAGAGAGCAGCAGACAGGGTCACCATGTTCAGGGTGTAAATATTTCATCCACAGTTCTTTATGTCTTTACAGAACTAAATTGACTCATGTGTCCTGCAGCGCTGCATGGTCCTTTTTTGCACCAGATTAGTCATTGTGAGGCTAAAGAAACACCAGTAAAACAGTCTGAGTTGGACTTTCATGGACCACTGACTGGGTCATGTCACTACAGGCAAATCACTAAATGCTGATAAATGTCTGTTTTATCATAAAAGGCATGACATCAAATCTCCCTATTGATTTCTAAACCTGAGGAACAACTAGTTCGATGGTTTAAATACCAACAAGGCTCAGATTTTTTGAATGGTGAGGATGAATACACATTGATCTGTGAAAAGCAGAATGTCATCACTGTTTGAGTTCTTCTTTTAGAGTACATATCCAACAGTGTGGGTCTGAGCAGCCATCTGGAGGCCTGGGCACAGCAGACTGGAGTTCACTCCACATTACTGAAATATACAGAAATGACATCAGCCCTCTCTGTTGTGATGTCCTTTTATGTGAAAAAGAATTTTAAAATCACTTCAATAGAACCTGTCTGACAACATGAAGTAGGCTAAAAGATCTCAACAAGCAGCACATCATGTCTAGTTCAAATGAAATTCAAGCACAAATGCAGTCCTTTACAATTCTGGGCATCTATGTTTTCAAAGAACTCACCTGGTCACCAAACACCACACAACTTGTGAAGAGAGCTGTACTTCAATCTTCAGAGTGTTCAGGAAGAATAACATGGAGAGGAAGCTGGTGGTGGCGTTAAACCAGGCGACCATCCTCCGGTACTGCATCTCGTCTACTGCAGTTCCTGGAAGATCTCGTCTCCTGGCGCTACAGCAGAAGAGCCAAGAGCATTGTCAAAGACCCAGGTTATCACCTCTTTGAACTCAAGGTCTCAAAAGCAAGAAGGCTGAGGGACAGCTTCTTCTCCACAGCAATCAGGACAATAAATAAACTAAAGCTGGTGTTTCCTTAAGACTGAATAATAAATTCTCTTTAACTGCCATCAGAGCAAAAAACTCATCTGTGCAATAAATGATCAGTTAGTTCAATAAATCCAGTAAATCTTGAATGTTTACAGCTGCGATATTAGAGCCATTTGCACGTCTTTTTTTTAATCTTGTGTTTTGTTTATGTTAAATACACCCTTTGAGTCCCATCTACAATTTCACTGTATTCAAATACTGTGGCAAAGAAGGCTTTCTGATTAGCTGATGGAGGACAGGTGTCCCAGACTGACAAAGGGAAAGAACATAAAACAAACACCAGAAACACACTGTGACATAAACAGGCCAATAAACTTAATAATAAACTTGTTTTTCATGTTTTTTACTTTTAGTCAACTCACATGATCAGAGCTCATGTGTTTCTGCACAGCAAGACCTTCAAATTCTATTTAGACACAAATAAAAGTTGTCTAATGTTCTGATCCCTCAGGCATCTTGGCCACATCTTAGTCATTGATCTTTTGGTTCACATTTATCAAAGGTGTCAATATTCATGCTTGTCCTCTTGTGGTCGTGACTTCTGTGTTTATTCCTTTATCTGCAGGAAGAGGAGTGAAGGTGAAGCAGACTGCTAACAAGTCTATTGTCAGCTAAACAGCAGGGATGGGCTATTAAAGGCAAATAGTCAAAGGAAGAGGGGAGGAATACAAATGAGCTACCTCTCCTTGAACAAATAATGAAAAATGTAGAAATTAAAAGATGTTTTTTTTTTTTTTGTAGGTTAGCTCAGTGTGTCTGTTAGAGCTACACCTAATGAGTCAGCATCTTTTCAGCACTTTATTCCTGGAGCAAACATTTAGGCGTGTGATAAAAATACACCACTATCCTCATTTGTCCACTTTTTTTCCTAGTGACTGCAATCACACAGCCAGAGGGAAGCAGGCAAGGTGTCATCATGCTGACGGAGCTGGGAACGCACCACTAAGCAGGCAAAAGGGGGAGCAGGGAGAACATGAGAGCTGACGAGGCTCAGCTGCACAGAAACACCCCCGGGGCACAGATCACATTTTACCCCTCGGTTTTCGTCAGCATGTTTAATTTGTGACCTGGCAACCTGGCTCTCCTGAGACTGGAGGTAAGAGCTGGTGCTCCACAGATGGCCAGTGCAGGATCATGTGACATTATCAGATGTAGAAGCACCACCTTCATTCAGGTTTTTGTGATAACCTGAAGCATTATGTTCCATCTCACTGGGCAGAATAGATGATCTCACCTTGCTAAAAGACAGCTTTGATGGATAAAACACTCTGACAGCCTTGTGGTTCTGATATTTCTGTTTACAGCTGCCCACTTCCACAGAACTAAACCTTTATAAACGACCTGGACAGGACCAGTAAATCACAGCCGTCTCCTGGCTCATTAGCCCTCCATATGCTCCGCTTTATCAGCGTGTGAACTATTAAGGATGCTTCCATAGGCCTCACTGCAGCGTCTCTCTTATCTGCACTCAATGAGCTGCAGAAAATCACTAAACATCTCCAGGCTGAAGGTCAGTGTGTTTCAGGTAAAAGATGTGATGATGGAAAGCTTAAAACAACTTTCTGCACTGAGAATGAGGCCTGTTGTTCATGAGTAATACTGCGTCAAAATTCAGACACTTAACATGAGGCAGTGGACTTCAGGTCTTCTGCTGCATAATTTAAAGATGTGATAAGGAGACACGCGCCAGAACCATAGGCAGGAACACCGACGATGTGATAAGTTTAGAAAGATAGAAGCATGTGGTGGCTCGTCCACAGCTGCAGAGGAGAACGATGGTGGAGGTACTCAAGAGATGGAGGGGGGAGGGAGGGGGACAAATAAAGAGAGGAGACAAAAAAATGCTCACAGGGTGAGTAACCATCATATGATCCCTGGTTGCTATGGCAACTGATCCCAGTAGCCAGCTCTTGGAAAGTGAGTCACATGAGTGAATTGAAGGAGACAGGAAGCATACCGTGCATACATGTGCAGTGTGTGTGTGTGTGTGTGTGTGTGTGTGTGTGTGTGTGTGTGTGTGTGTGTGTGTGTGTGTGTGTGTGTGTGTGTGTGTGTGTGTGTGTGTGTGTGTGTGTGTGTGTCTGGATTAGTGCATGCAGAGATCAACTCTGAGTTAGCAGATCCAGCAGAGCTTCCTGTGACTGTTGGGTGAAATTAAATTTAGAGCAGTAGCAGGTGAGAAACACTTTCACTGGACAATTCTGATATGAATCTGACATTTGTTTTAAAAGATTCTGACAAACTGTTATCCTGCTGCAGCTAAAACATTATGAGGTGCCAGCTGTAAACTAATAGGGAAAGTCAATTAAAAGCTATGTTTTGCCATGTTTGGCTCCTCAAAATGGGGTGAGAAGCTTTATTTAGGATATTACAATGTTATGTCTAAATGATTCATAAGTTAATAATGTTTTTAAAAATAAGTATATTGAATGAAATTGGGGATATATTTACCCCACTTTATAGGATTCTTTATGCATGCTCATTAAACATTTAGTTTTGAAACATCACATTTATATTTAGATTTCAAAAACGCAGACACTACCGTTTCTTAACCCTATAGATTTATTTTTCATTCTAAATATTTATTTTGAACATAATTATTTTTGAAGCTACTCTACTGGCTATAAATCTGAAACTATGTGACTGACCTGGTTGGAGGATACCTGTATGTGATGATGCTACTATATTGAACGCTGCAGATGTTTTTCCTTCTATCTTTTTTTTTTTTTTTTGTAGGGGGGGGGGGGGCAGCTGCTGACGTGCGCACGACCGGATGAGTCAAACCTGCGTCAGACTCCGTCGTGACTTGCTATAGTAAAGTCTTCAAGCCTCCACAACGCAGCACGTGGAAACCAGATGTTTGCGCAGGTCTCCTCCAGAAGCACCCAAACAGACGGACGGTGGCGCGTTGTGTTCTCCTGGCGCGAGCTGGTGCGGTTTTAGAGCCCGAGCTTGTGGCATGCGTTGAGCTCCTGCGTCAGACTTTACGCACCATGCGCCCTGTGTGACTGGAAGCTCTCCGTGATTTCACATCTAGAGATGCTGCATGCGGAGCCTGAATGAACATGCACGCAGGAGATAAGCCTTCAAGCCGCTCCGCTCTCCTCCTATTATAAGGTAAGAACGAACACGTTTTATTACGTGTGTTAATCAGATGTGTGACGGTTTGCGCTCCTGTGATGGATTAGGAGCAGGCTGTGATCACCTGATAGCGACAGATGCTCTCAAATGATTTGGCCGCAGCTTGAGCGTCGCTCATTAATCCTCCGTTTTTGACGCTGCGTGCGACATGCGTGCTGAAATGAACGCCAGTTCACCTGGACACTGACTTCATGGTTCACAGTTTGCACCAGCGCACGGATGTCAGGTGGCTGCTTTGACCTTGACAGGACGTCAGAGGTTGCATGGTGGAGTCTGGTTGGGATTCAGGTGCAGACTTGTTCCTGTCACCACATCCTGGATCAGATGTAAACAGATCTGATTCAGCTCAGATTTTACACACTGACTCCATTTTCTGTCTGGAGATATCTCAAATCTCAAATCTGCAGATGAGAGTGTGTGATGGCTGCCTCGCTGACAGTGAAATAAATGCCAAAACAAACCATCACCTCCAGCTTTCCCACCTTCACTTCTGTCACAGCTAATATTTTCATCTGCCCTTCAGAGGATGTTATGTTTATCCATTTGGGGAAATGAGAGGTGAGATGGGCCACCTTTAAACGCAGCCAGGATGAGATTTCTATATTTCAGAAAGAGCCTATTGCTTAGCAACCGCACCAGATAAAAGTAGAGCAAAGCTTTGTGAAGAACCTGTTACGTCATCGACGACAACAGTGTCTGCGGAAACTTGGGATTTAGTTGCAGGATCACACATGTGCCTCGTGGGAGGCAGCATGTACACACCCTGAGACCCCCCACAGTAATCACAGGGCTCCACTAATACACACTTTGATTTCTGCTGTTTGTTTTTGCTTTGCAGCGTTAAGATAATGCATTCATCATCTCCTGCAGAGAAGTTACAGTCTGCCTGAATTGGTTGGTATTTTACAACAGTTCTTTGTCTCAACTCTAAAAAGTGTCTGCAGATTATTCAAAGCATGTGTCTGTTAATTGCTTCCAACTTTACACCAACCTACAAGTGCAGTTTTCTGCCATCTGTGCAGTAATACTTTTATTTTGTGATCATTCTTTTGGAGATTCAACCATATTATCTCTCAAAAAATGTCTGTGAGCATGCATATCATTTTTTCACACCTCAGAGTGTTTGAGGGTGACTGTAGTAGTAGGCTGTTGTGGGAAAAGCTGTTCTGAGATCTGTGCAGTGCATCCAACCTTGGAGCTGCTATGTGTCGTGACTGTGGAGGAATGTAGATGTGCGTGCTGCTTGTTAAGCCTTTTGAAGGACTTTTGGTCCAGACAGCATGCAAACCTTCCTAAGAGGTGATTAGGAATACAAGCCCAGCTCTGATATCAGTCATCTGCATCTTTTCTTTTAAACTGAAAGTCTCAACTTCACATCAAACACCTCAGACTTATTCTCTGCCCTTGAGCTGCCTGAGTAAAAAGTCAAGTCACACTCATCCCACACAGCCCAGCACGAATTTTGTCCTCAAAGTCTCGTCTCATACTTCAGTAGCTGCTCTTTTGGCATTTAACGTTCAGCTGACCTTTAGTTAATTGGTTTATGCTCTGGAAATGTTAACTTTCTGACAGCGTTTTCATGTAAATGTCCAACACCAGTTTTTGATTTTTTTCAAGCTTTGAGCTGGTGAATGATATCGCAAAAAATATCATATTGTTCTTTTTTGGCAAAAAAAAAAAACATTTATGATTGTGTAGCATTTTATTACATTGATGTTTAATTATTGCCTTTTTAAATGCTATTTTGCAACTTACTGAGCGGTGGAATCAAACCATTCCCCCAAAATAAAACGGTAACAGAGCATTTAGGCCAGAATACATTTCTGAACAGATTTGAACCCTTTAATCTGCAGGTCAGCCTGGTAGAGCAAAGCTTAGTCACTATATTTCATTGAAGCATGCGCTGAAATGAACTGGGGAAAAAACTATATACCGATATATATACAGTATGCAAATATATACATAAGTTGAATGCAAGTCTTATTGCCTCAAATAAACAAAGACTACAAAGAATAAAGTTTTTTTTTCTTGGTGTGGATAAGGTTCGTCAGTTTGTGCAGTTTTATAATGGATAAGTTGTGCCCAATAGACAAAAAGCTTCCTGATCCTTAAATATAAAAGCTTGGAACTCCACACTTTTCAATTTGAATTGAGACAGCTCTTCAAGTGAGAAGACAAGAACAGAAGTCTAGTTGCCTTTTAAAACCTCTTAGGACATCTTGTAGTCAGTAATACAATCTCTCTGCTTTGGCAGATAGTGAATATGCTGTAATGTTCCCTATACTTAAAGAATAGAACTAATTCTTTTGCATTTGACAGAATTGGATCTAAGTGTGCTCTGCATGTTGGTGCAGTTGGTGATCAAGAAGGTTCTGGGTTCGATTTCTAGGTGGATCTATAGGTGAAGTTATGTTCTCCCTGTGCATGTTGTCTCCTCCAGTTTCCTCTCTGTCCAAAATCATGCATGTTAGGTTAATTTGCAACTCTTAATCAACCTTAGATGTGAGTGTGTGTGAAGGGCTTTGTTGTTGGCTTTATGTTAACAAACATCAGGATATTTAACCCAACAAATGACCCATCAGTTTATCATGGTGTTTGTTTAAACATATTGTGAAGCTGTGATTTTTTAAATTAATTCAGAGATACATTTTTTATTTTGCTTTCCCAAGTTTAAAGAGCCATTTCAGTCATTTTGAAGGGACGCTCTATCAGTTTTTATCTCAGTAAGGACCACACCCCCTGGTGACATCACTCATAGTGATGGAAACAGGAAGTAGTACCTCTGACCAGAGCAAATCTCACAATTTTGTATGAGACGATTTGTTAAGTTATGGTGTTTACTCTGCTGCAGTGGTACATACAGTAGCATAGTAACTGACATTGGTCAGTTAAAACAAACTCAAACAGTCTCATGCAAAACTGTAGAGGTTTGCAAACTGGTAATATAGTCTTCTAACGCATCACTTTGACTTGATTGAGCAAGAGTTGTTTTAAAAACCTGAAATTTAGCTACTACTTTGACTAGAGGACTACTTCCTGTTTCTAGAGACTCCTCTCTCTTTGAATGATGTCATCGGTGGGTATGATCCTCACGATAGATAAATAACACTACTTCAAAATGACCTAAATATCCAGTTAAAAGTAAACATCCCTTTAAAAGTGTAAACAAATGTCATGATTTCTGCTTGTTGCTTTTTTTCAACAAGCTTCTAAATCTCTTTCCAACATTAGTTGAGATTTGTTTAATTTAGAAACCTGGCTTTTAAAAAAGGACGAGGCTCTGCTTGTTTACCTGAAGAGCACAAAGCTAAATCAGTGGATTACTCATTTAATCAGTTAATGAATGTCAAATCCTCATGTATGCAGGACAATAAGACCTGATGGATACAGTATCTCTTGTGCACCACTTTCCCCTGGAGGACGGCACGAGATCATGCAGTCTATCTGTGAAGGGTGAACACGTGACAGAAAACACCATGGAGGAAAAAAAATCAGAAAAGCATCAGCATCATTACAACACACTGGTTATTAAAACAACCTGTGGACAAGACGCTGATAAGAGAAACGGACACTAGCAGCTGATTAAATCTCTTCTTGGAGGCTTTAGTGCTAAATTCTCCTGGGAGGAGCACACACACACACACACACACACACACACACACACACACACACCTACACACAGCAGCTCGCTGTTGTTCATGCTGCTCACATGACTCGACTCCAGCATAATAGGCTCGGCTGTGAAATGGATTGTAATTCAACCTATGAGTTTCGGACTCTACAATGAAGTGGATTACAGAAATAGCTCCTGGCTCTGAAAGTGCTGCTGGTTTTAAATACTGGGAGTTCAAACCAGCTGATGTGATTGGTCTATTAATTATGAGCCTTATAAATTGGCCTCGGTTAAGTGATCTGTTTTAGATATTAGAAAATGTTTCTGTCTTTTTTAAAATGTATTTCTCAATTTAAAATTAATCAGTTGTCCTTATAGGATTTGCATCTTTCAGGGCATAATATTAGTCAATAACTCATGATAAACCAGCAGCACGTCAGAGAACTGTCTGACATAAACCAGACTGGTGTTTTGTGTTTTTCTTAGACTTTAGTCTGTTAGAAAGTTCACCTGTTTTAATTTAAACTTTTCAGTTTTTATTCTATTTATGTTGGATAAATGGTTACACATCTATCTGTAATTTCTTTACAAAGTTTTAAATTGATGTTCATTTCTATTCACAGATTAAAGAAAAGCACAGATTTTCCTCCTCGCCTCCTTCTCAGCTTCCACTCCTCCTCGCTCTCCTCCTCTGACCCCCGTTGACCCCTCCTCCTCTGAAGGAGCTCCTGTGTGTCAGCAGCCATGCCAAAGAACACCAAGGTGACTCAGCAGGAGCACAGCAATGAGCCGGTCACTGAGTCCGTGGCTGACCTTCTGTCGCTGGAGCAGCCCATGGACTATAAGAGCAGTCAGATGAGTATGGGTCTCAGTCCTGGATCTACATTACCAGGAAGGTCCCTGCTCCCAGATCAGGACGTAGAAGACGGCCGGCCGGCGTGGAACAACAAGTTGGAGTATATCCTGGCCCAGGTGGGCTTCTCTGTTGGTCTGGGAAACGTCTGGAGGTTTCCCTACCTGTGCCAGAAGAACGGTGGAGGTAGGTGAACGAGAGGCTGTTTGTTTATCTGACTGAAGAAAATGTGTCAAACGTAGCTAAAAATGGATCTCAGTTTCTAATTAGGCCAACTCTTCTGAGCAGTTTTCCCCCTCAGATAACAGCAAAAGTGTGGAGTCAAAGTTTTACATTTAAAATAAAGTAGGTGGACAGATGGAGTCTCAAACCCTCGGGTTGAGGATTTATTTGACCACAGGCATGTTCAGGAAGTTGTATGTATGAAAACTATTTGTTCAGATATGATTTGTGTCATATTTGTGTTTTTTAGGACTCAAAGGTCAGACTTGGAATCAGCTCGGGTATAAAGTGAAAACTGAAAAATTGTAATAAGTAAAGAGGCTGGAATGACTGCAAAATAAACTTAAACATTCCAGACATGAGCACACAAATAGCAGGAGTCAATAATGAGCAGGGAGCTGAGCTAACAGTCCATAACAGGATCTGATGATGAGGGAAAGAAAAGCAGGAGTAGAAATGATTACTGAAAAGATAAAGACAACTAAGGAAGATGTTCTAACATCATGGCGGATGTGAGAGGACGCTGGCGCGTTTGGCTGCTGCTTCTCCGTCCGACTAAAGCTTGTTAAGTTGTTTTGCTGCTTTTTCCTACCTGGTTCTGGTGCCGTATCACCTCCAGATTGTACCTTTAAGTCTTTTTTGTCTGGTCCTCATTCGTCACGGCGTGGTTTCCCTTCAGCGTCCGTGTGAAGCTGTCTCACTCCACCGAGGCCACTCCGGCCCACTCACCTAGCCTGTCACCTGTGAGGTTGTGGCTGGCTTGTCTCCTTGCCCCTCTGTGGCCTCCACTCTCCACTCTCCTGCCGACCAAGGCTCTACGGTATTCATCCTCGCAGCTCCTCCGACTCAACCACCGTGCACCTCCATCAACGGACCTCATCAGTACAATCTCACAGCTTGGATTTCTCCAACATCCACAGAGGCTCCTGCTGCAAGTTTGTTTACAACTTCTCATCCTGCATCCCCACGCTCTGGTCTGACCATAGCTTGGACCTGGTTTGGACTACATCCTCTCTGACTATTCAAAACCTCTCATTAACCGACCTAAGCATTTCTCACATGGTCATTACCAAAGAGCTAAACCATCATCTCAGAAGTGAGGGGGACACATTTTTAGAGGTATATTGAGTTATTTATCATCAGGCCCAGATTAATGCACAGACTAGATATGGCTTGAACCAAAGGGCTTTGACTGGCCAGTAAAAAATATATGATTTTATTTCAATTTACATGCAAGAATATTGTTAAACTGAATTGGCCCACAAAATCATAAGCGACGCAGATTAGGTAAACATGGTGGCAGTCTTGACTCACGTTCTGTGACTGTGACACGTAATGTTCATGTGCCAAAACAGAACCATACAGAACAGCAAACTGTGGCTTAGAGGTAAAGACACCACCTTGAGACCTGGGTTTGAGTCCCGGTCTGCATGAGACCAAATCTGTATTTCCCTTAAGGAGTTCATTACAGGGTAAATTATTATTAGTTGTTGTTATTTTCAAGTAAAATGCTTAAATTTTGACAATCCTTTAGTATTTAACATGTCCCACATTGTCTCTAACATGCTCTTTGCCCCACAGTATGTTTGGATCTGGTCAACCTATAGAAATGAAGGTCTATGTTCAGTCATGTGAGGCCGAACACACTAAAGGTGTTTTTGAGCTGCAGGGAATAAAACAGGACAGACCAAAATGTCTCAGAGATAAAAGAGACAACCTTAATCTATAAACCAACAAAGGAATAAAACACCGGGTAGTAATAATGCTAGTAATACTTCAGTAAATAATCATTAAAAACCATCCTCTCATGTGGTTCAGGAGTCATTCAGATTTCTTTGTTGACTTTGATGTTCTCAGCTGAGTGATCAGCAGGTATTTTCAGTCACAAAGTCTAAGATTTGATCTTTACAGCATCAGAGCCTTTTAGCTTATTAGACACGATTTCCCATATTTGTTATACATAAAACTGTATTAGGAATCTCAACATGAAAAGCTTACGAACTCTAAAAAAACAATAGTATGACTGAAATTAATAACTACTTTAATCCTTTGAACAGAAGATTTGTTATGTTCTTACACTGTAAACTCTTCAGTATCAGTTTTCTGAGTTGGTTGCAAACATTTTATTTAGATCATTTCTGTTTAGGCGTTCAGTTTATTAATGTGTACCTTACAGGTCCATCTCCAAAAAGGTTATTGTTGTATAAAAGTTAAGTTTTGTTGTCACTCATTTCAGAATATACTATAGTATACTATATAAATACTAATCTATAGGTTCATTAGATATTAATAAATAAATAAATTTATAGATTAGATATCTCAAGCCTTTATTTTTTGTACTTTTGATGATTAAAGCTTACAGATAATGAAAACTGAAAATTCAGTGTCTCAGACTAATTAAAATATTACATGAAATCTATTTTCATCTATATCTAAATCTATATTTTAAACAGAAATGTCAGGCTTCTGAAAATTATGTTCATTTCTATGCACTTAATATTTGGTTGGACCTCCTTTTGCATGAATTCCTGCATCAATGCAGCGCGGCATGGAGGTGATCAGCTTGTGGCTCTGCTGATGGAAGCCCAGCAGCCTTCAGGTCATCTCCATCGTTTGGTTGGGCGTCTTATCTTCCTCTTGTCAATCCCCCATTGATTATTGATGGGGTTCAGGTCAGGACAGTGTGCTGGCCAATCAGAGCTCAGTAACACAAATCAGGGCATCTCTACAGAAACCTCTGAGCTGCTTTAAGGGGATCAGTCTGCAGCTTCTGACAGATTTCAATGTAAAAAATCATTTCAAATATCAGTGGGACAACTCTGCATTTCAGTTGCTTTTTTGGCGACTTAGATTTAATGGTAACTGGATCTTTAGTTTATTCTAGGAATATTAGGCCCGTTTGTTGTGATTCATTAGAGATCATTCACCTTAAAGGGGGTTTTAAAGATCTGAGCTGAAAATTAAAAAGCATTTCTGAACTCAGTAAACAGCAGCTGGCTTCAAATGTGATTTAGACCCACTGACACCAGACTGAACTCTCAGACAGATGTGTTGTTAGAGAGAGAGAGTGATGGTTCAACACTATCACAACAACTACTGTAGAACAAGAAGGATTTAGATGTTGAAATCCTCCAGTTGACCTAACGGTTTATTTAAGGTACGGTGAAGACGAGAGTGTTTAAATTTACTCAACAGATTCACAGTTTGTTCTAGAAGTCAGTAACAACATGAAACTGTTTTTCATTTATTTTCATGTGGCAGGCACACACACACACACACACCCAGATGGTGTGTTACTCCTACCGAGTCAGCGCTGCTGCAGCATTTATCAGAAACTCGTTGACTCGTAACATCAGGTTTAGGCTCTTTCTCCTCACTGAGACAAAGGTCCAGTCAGCGTTTTCTCTTTTTTACAACCTTTTATCACAAAAGCTGTCATTTTAATAGTCATTTATTTATTCTTTGTGTCCTGTATTTACCACAATATCATTTAAATGTAAAGGAAACCTCTTACGTTGATTTTTAAACCTTTAAATAAACATTAATAGGAAAATATATTTTAAAAATCTTATAAAACCTTCCATCTCTTCTCCTCTGTATTTGACACAGTATTTCAGCATCTGAGGAAAAACACTAAAACAGGCAGCAGCACTGATAGTTCATACTAGTTCATCTTTTCATGGTGGCTGCAGTTTGAAGCAGAAGTAAAACTACGAGTTGAAGCCTGACAGAGTTTCATTGTTTCTTCTATCAGCTGCTAACGGTAAAGTCCGAGCTGCTATCCATGTGAGTCATGTGACTCCAGTCTGGGAGCTGCTCTCTGTAGCCGTGCTTCACTCTGAACCAATCCTCTCTGGCTTTGGATGCTTCTGTCGCCATGGTGCCTCTTCACTTCTTGACGTAAGCGGGAGTGGATCTGACTGATCGCCGTCTGTTCGCTCCCATTTCTCTCTTCCAGAAAGAGGGTCACATCTGACGAAGTGAGAGAAGAAAGTTACAAGAACTGAAACTGACAAAGGAAATATCAGATTTGAGAGTAAAGAAAAGGAAATGATACCAAAGCGTTTGAAGTAGGGTTGATTCTAAAAATAGAACCCGATAAACCAAATCGGTCCCTCCTGCTGCTGCAGTGAGTTTTCAGACATTCAAACAAAATGATCTGAACCTGGAGCTGTAATTTGTCTTCCCTCTTGTCCTTCATTTGTTTCAGGAGCGTACCTGGTGCCCTACTTCATCCTCCTCCTCCTCATCGGCATCCCCCTGTTTTTCCTGGAGCTGGCAGTCGGTCAGAGGATCAGGCGGGGCAGCATCGGGGTGTGGAACTACGTCTATCCTCAGCTGGGGGGCATCGGGGTTTCCAGCCTCATGGTAACAGTCACTAACATCAATAACACTTTACAAGGGTCATAATACTGAGGTCTGAATCAGGATCAGACTGCAGACGTTTCCTGTAAACCTGCATTTTAAGAGCTCAGATCTTTTGAGAAGAAGCTCCTTATGAGATACTTTAAAAGCTGTATTTGCACAGTGTACATCTGAGACTGATGGAAATAAGAGTGTTATTTAGTTTTTAAGGGACAGCAGAATAATCAGAAACGATCTTGTAATTTTTGGTTTGAGGAGCATAAATATAGAAATCAAATATATCGTTAATTCATTCAGAAAATGTTGGAGACATTTTTATTTAAAACTGAACGTCCACTTCAATAGATTAAAGTTAAAGGATCAGTCAACCTGGAGTCATGTGGGTTTTGAATGTCTGTATGAAAATATGATGACATCATTAATATTAATAATTCAGCTGTAGACAGATATTTACATTTTAAGAATTAGTATTATATCAACTCTTAAAATGAATTCAATTAGAGATGCCTATTTTGAATCTAGTTGATCAGAATAATTTGTGTTTGTTTATTTTTAACCTTTTGGTTTTTTTCATCATATTGCAAGGTTACATTTAAATGAATTGTACACATTAGTCTATTTTATGTGTAATGATCATATTATGCCATGCACATACTGTATTTTGTAATGCATAACAAACTGACATAGGAGTTAAGTTTTTATTCATTTCAAGGACTCATTACTAAACTTTTATTCTAATAAAAATCCCCATTCAATAAAAGTTTCATTATATTCATATAACATTTTTCTCAGATTCAATGTAAAGCATTCAAATGAAATGTATTATTGTGTGCTGTATAACGTCCTCCTGTTCATGTAGCCTCCTCCTGCTGATTGCTGTTGTCCCATCATCAGCTGGAGTAGTGACCCATCATGTCCCAGTCTCATTAGCGTCACCGGCTCACAACCAGTCAGTCAGCAGCTGACGCCCTCGGTCAGTGATCCACTGCTGCAGTCGTTCTCAGGCTGACGCTGATTTCATCAATCTAATGTAAACCAGGGGATGGAGCGCCATGGCCGGGGGCGGTGAGGCGTGTGGCAGCTCGAATATGGCAGAGGGAGCTTTAGCAGCTATAAATACTACCTCTATGAGGACGGCAGCCTCTGCTGCTGAGAGCAAACAGCTCAATAATTCATACACACTCTGTCTTAAGTTATGTGTCTGAGCCCTGACTCAATACACTGCATGCTATGTTGTGTGATTAATGAGAACTGCTGTTCTGTCTCATTTCTCCTCAGGTCTGCGGTTTCGTAGGCCTCTATTATAACGTAATCATCGGCTGGAGCATCTTCTATTTCTTCCAGTCTTTTCAGTATCCTCTACCTTGGGCCGAATGCCCCATCAAGAGGAATGGAACCCAGGCCAGTGAGTAACACTAAAAACAGTCATACAATGTGTATGGTGACATTTCAGGGCACAAATTAAAGTGAGACTTTAAAACAGTGAGTGAATAAAAAAGAAAACAATAAACTTCTGTAATAGAGCTATAAATGCAGAAAATATCTAATCAGTTGCAGAGGCAGCCTGAAGCTGCAGAATGTTTGTGCTTTCTAGCAGCTTGCCTCGCTGTGGCTCTGCAGGCCTCTAACAGAGATTTATTTGTCCCTTGGCTGGGTCAGCTCTGCTGAGAGGCTTGTTATTTGGTGTGACCCAGCTGACCGAGTCAGAACCTCAAATGACTGCAGCCTGATGGAGAGAAACATTCAGACTCTGACCCAGTAAAGGCACAGGCTTTCAGTAAGATGAGAATTAAACGTTTTATGAATCGCTTGGCAAATATTAATGGAACGCTCAGAAAGTCTGCTCTGGATGTTCATCTACAACTGATAACATTTAGAGTCAACCCCAGTCAAGATGGTCACCACAGCTGATCACCGTTAGCAACACAAAACATGCTTTAACTCAGGCTGTTAACAGAGTAATCCACAACACAAATTATGAGTGATAACTGATTGTTACACAACACTCGTGTCATTTAATTTCTTTCCTTCTTCTTCCTGCTGCTGTTGTAGTTGTGGAGCCAGAATGTGAGAAAAGCTCAGCCACAACCTACTTCTGGTACCGCGAGACTCTTAACATCACCAGCACCATCGACGACACCGGCGGCCTGAACTGGAAGATGACCCTGTCCCTGCTGGTGGCCTGGATCCTGGTCTGCCTGGCCGTCATTAAGGGCATCCAGTCCTCTGGGAAGGTCAGTGCAGGGCCTGAACCTGCAAGTTGTCAAGATTAACTCTCAGCATTTTGTTCCACATCAAACAATCAATGTAAAGACAGTAAATCCTTTCAACAAAAGCTTTCCAATTTTTTTATTTTTAATCAGCGATCCATCCCTGTCACAGAGACTTTGCTTTATGGGCAAAGGTAAAAGGCTAAGCCTCTCATCTGCGTGAGTCTATTTTTGGATCTAATCTATATTATGGAAGTCAGAGACATGCAACATTAATAAGCTTTAACTGAGCCAAGAATAAAAACTGGTTCAGGATGTAGATGGAAAATTCTGTCTGGTGAGAATCTCAACGTCTTTTATTCTCGATCTAACCTCTGACTCGAGCAGTATCTCACAGCTCAACATCCAGCCTACAGAGCAGGAAACTGCTCCCCTCATGGAAAACGTCTGACAGGCTTTTAATGCTCTCTGATAAACTCCAGTTATGAGTCACAACTGAAATCAGTCCCTGATATTCTGAGGGGAGTTTTTCCTTTTTAGACCTCTTCCCTGCATTTGCAGGATTTCACAGATTTGGTGTCGAGCAAACACAAAGCCGTGTTGGGACTCATCCAGTGTGTGTGTGTGTGTGTGATTGCACTTCTGCCTCCATGTGTGAGGTCTCAGCGTGTCCATGGCAACGCTGTGTGATGTACTTGACTTTCTCTCCCTCTTTTAGGTGATGTACTTCAGCTCCCTCTTCCCGTATGTGGTGCTCTTCTGTTTCCTGGTCCGAGGTCTGATGCTGAAGGGGGCCGTGGACGGCATCGCTCACATGTTCACGCCCAAGGTGAGATGACACCAGTGGGTGTTTGGTTAGAATAAAACACAGCGGCAAGGGGAAAACGTTTTAATTGCTGCCCTGATGGAATTTAGAGGCATTTTATGAAAAAAAAGACAAATATAGGTGGCTGTGGGAGTGAAACAAAGGTATCTTTTTTCAGATATTTGTGAATGTGGCTGAAGGTTTCACCATTCACAATAATATAAAATAACACTGTTGTGTGTTAGGTCAGTGTCTCCCCCTTGTGGTGCATATCAATAATACTTGAAATAGTTTTTAATGTCATAATGATGGTCAGACTGACTTATCCTGTCTTGAACGGAACTTAAAGAAAGAACATAGATTAAATAGTTATTTCCACCTTGTCTGCAGCTGGAGAAGATGTTGGAGCCTCAGGTTTGGAGAGAAGCCGCCACGCAGGTCTTCTTCGCCCTTGGTCTGGGCTTCGGCGGCGTCATCGCTTTCTCCAGCTACAATAAACGAGACAACAACTGCCACTTCGATGCAGCTCTGGTTTCCATCATCAACTTTGTCACCTCCATCTTGGCCACCTTGGTGGTGTTTGCTGTGCTGGGCTTCAAAGCTAATGTCATGAATGAGAAGTGTGTTGTTGAGTGAGTATTTCTTTTTTAGAAGCAACGTTAACCCGATTGGTTTGCTTTTATTTTTAACTGTGTCTCTGTTTTCTTTCCTTTCCAGGAATGCAGAGAAGATTCTGGGTTACCTGAACACAGGTGTTCTGAGCAGAGAGCTGATTCCTCCTCACATCAACTTCTCCCACCTGTCATCTCAGGATTACTCAGAAATGTACGGCGTCATCAAGACGGTGAAGGAGGAAAATTTCGCCCAGCTGGGTCTGGACCCCTGTGTCCTGGAGGACGAACTGAATAAGGTCAGTAGGACAAACCTGGAACAGCAGCAGCATTCTGTATAATCTAAATATCTGCATTTATCAGTGTTTCTATGTGAAATATAAATGTATTCTTCCCATTCTGTTAGGGGTGGTTGACCTTAAGTGTAAGCACTCAGGCTCTAAGGACCTTTTTATGAGTTTAGTGTCCCGGGTTTAATTATTGACCCTACTGATGGAGGAAGACTCTTCCAGCAGCTCAGTATTTACTCTTCATGATAATCCAAAAAAAGGGTTTAAATAAAAGCAACTGGACTTATTTGGTTTTAAAGAACCAAATAAGTCCAGTTGCCTTTATTTAAAACCCTTTTTTTTTATTATCATGACCTGGATGACTGAGAACCTTCACCAGCATACGCTTCATGATCACTAAGCTCTCCGTCTTCTCTCCATCGTGTAGGCAGTTCAGGGCACTGGCCTGGCCTTCATCGCCTTCACAGAGGCCATGACCCACTTCCCCGCCAGTCCCTTTTGGTCCGTCATGTTCTTCTTCATGCTAATCAACCTGGGCTTGGGGAGCATGATCGGAACCATGACCGGCATCACCACGCCCATCCTGGATGCTTTCAAGATCCGCAAGGAGATCCTGTGTGGTAGGTCTTGGTTTAAGGAAGCAGTCACAGGTTCAGATCAGACAATCAGTTTTTCACCAGCTGTTGTTCTGTCCCTCAGTGGTTTGCTGTGTGATAGCTTTCCTGTTGGGCTTGCTGTTCGTGCAGCGTTCAGGGAACTACTTTGTCACCATGTTTGATGACTACTCCGCTGGTTTGCCTCTCACTGTGGTGGTGATCCTGGAGAACATCTCTGTGGCCTGGATCTACGGCACTAAGAGGTGACCGGACTGGCCTTGGATTCTCATAATTTGTCCTGAGTCGTTGGTTTTTCATTCGTTACTTCCATCCTTCCTACAGGTTCATGCAGGATCTGGAGGACATGCTGGGCTTCAGGCCGTATAATTTCTATTTCTACATGTGGAAATATGTGTCGCCTGCTATCTTAGTGGTGCTGATCGCTGCCACTGTCATCGAGATGGCCATCAGTCCTGCAGGATACAATGCCTGGGTGGAAGCTGAGGTCAGTTTCTCTCGTTTTTAGATAACCTGAATGAAAAAAGAGTTTGAAAGAAGAAATAAAGAGTTTTCTCTCTTTACCTGATCTTGTCTTTCTGTGACTTTTTTACCATCCTGTGTCACTTTCTCCTTTTTAGGGCTCAGAACGTTTCCATAGCTACCCTCCCTGGGCTTTAGCCATGGCCTACGCCCTCATTGTGGTTGCCATGCTTCCCTTACCCATCATTTTCATCGCTCGCCACTTCAACCTGATCTCAGACGGCTCCAATAAGCTGTCGGTCTCCTACCGTAAAGGCATGATGAAGGACATCTCCAACCTGGAGGAGCAGGACGAGCAGCGGTTCATCCTCAATAAGAACGCCAGCGAGGCTCCCTCCCCCATGCCCCCCCACCGCGCTTACCTGGGGCCCGGCGGCACCCAAGAGATGACCAACACCAACTACGGCACCAGCACCAAGACGGGCTACCAGAACATTGGCTCGCCTGAGTCTGAGCTATGATCACCTGAGCTCATGAATCCAGTAAGCCCCGCCCATGTTGAAGGGAAGTAAAGTAAAGAGGGAGATAAATGTCACTCGCAGCATTCTTCACACTGTAACCCCCAGTGATGGAGTCATCTATCCCTCTGTTTCTGCTCCATAAGTCTTGAGGAAGGGATCCATCTGATTGAGGTATTACAGGGGCAGACACAGAGGGAATAAATGATTCATATAAAGATTCTAAACTCTGGCTGAGGGTGACGAGTGTCCAGTGCTAAAACCTGTCCTGTTAGTCTGTGTGTTGACCAGTTTGTGCTTTTTCTGGTTCGTTTGAGAGGATTTTTAACTGTGGCAATAGAATGGAAGGAGACTCAGAACAAAACCCCTCGTCTGATCAGTATCAGAGCGTTTCTCACGTTAAAAACATTACAAAAGCATCCATAACAGTATGTAGTCGACATATTTGATAGTGTTACAAGCACATGATGATATCTGTATGTTTATTGTGCCTATCATGCATCAGCAATAATAGAGTCCTCACAGTCCTTCAGATCTCCTTCTAGTTCTATTTTCCCACAAATGTAAATTAGAAACTTGTATATATAAGTAGTGCAATAGGCAGACATCACTTTGAGCCATGCAGATTAATAAGGGGTAGCTTTGTTCTTATCATTTAACTCAGAAGCACAGACGCCTGCCATCATTAGAGCATCTCTGAGCCTTAAAACGGAGCCACACTTGACTTTTAAACCACCTTCCATAAGAACGGTCGTGGACTTGCTGCCAGCAGACCCAGACACAGCTTTTAAATGTTAATCAGTCATTTAAATAAGTCTGTTTTAATGAATGCCTTAGAAGGGCAGGGCGTGAAATGGAGACGCAGAGCAGAGAGACAGAGAACGAGCGTACACACAGTCAGTGTGTTGTCTGCCACTGAACGAGAGCTCCTGGTGACCCGGCCGGTTTAAAAATAGAGCTGCGCTACCCAGGGAAAACCGTGGCAACGCTCCATAGAAACAGATTCACCTCTGAAGTGCAGGAGGAGCAGGACACCTAGCTCCAAATGCTCCACCTGCACGGCTGCCGATACCCTGCTAGAATCTCTCACCAGTCTCATTTCTGTGCATCGAGTAGATGGTCCACATGGATCAGTCATACTTCATCCCTCAGAGGGTGATGTTTACCACTTGTACATTCCTCAAATTGTGACCACATCATGCAATCAGCACTACAATCTACACTTTAATGTATTTTTGTGATCCAAAGTGTGAAAACAAAGCCTTTTTATTTTATTTTATTTATAGTCTTGTACGACAGTGGAAATGTACTGTGATTTAAATGTTTGGAATAAGTGGTAGTACATGGATTTGACCACTAGGTGTCTCTGTTGGACAGCAGTGACACTTGCTTTCTTCGCGGCCCCTCCCTGAGAGAGCACCAGTACTTGAGACTGAACAGATGTGGTGTGAAGCTCAGTCACATTGTTTGGTGCCTGAACAGCATCTCTGTCATCTGTTTGCCTTACGCTTCTGTCATTTTAATATTTTATTATTAGAGAGTTTGATGTCATTTTTTGTCTCATTCACTTGAGCACTTTAATTAGATTCAGACCCTGGAGTTGTTTGTTATGCACAAATTTGGAATGAGAGAGTAAAAACGACTTTATAAGAATAGATTTATAGAGCTAGGAGAGGAATTAATATCCACCTAAGGCACAAGTCGCAGAATGTGAAAATCTCTACTTTCTTATTTTGTTTGTTTAAAATAAAATTCATATTTTTGTAAGTCAAATTTTGCTAGGTATGTCATAATTATGACTTATTTATGTCTTTGACACTTATCATTTATAAACTTTATCATTTATGACTGATTTTATCTCTCAGTTGACTTTGAAATTCATCATTCTGACTTTTTATTTCATAATTAACTGTAAAAGTCCTGAAATTGACTTTGTATTTATAAAAATTAATTACAAATTTCTATTTGATAGTTCTGACTTTGAAACTCAATTTTGACTTTATCGTGAAATTTTGACTTTGAAACTCACAATTATGACTTAGTCAAAATTGTGAGTTTATAACTAATAGTTTTGACTTTTATGTCATTATTATGGCTTTCAACTACACACATCTGAATTATTATTATTAATGATAATTATGACAACCCGTGTAGCCATTTTTTCTCTCAAGAGGCAGGAAATGTTTCCATACTTTTTGCATCATTTTGACATTTTTTATGCCCTGTTTTGTTTTGTTTCTTCAGCGTATTTGTCTCTAATCTTCTCCAAAGTGAATTCCACTGTGTCCCAGTATTTATTCAGAACATCCCTGCTGTTTTTGGCTGAATGTGGTCATGTAGTTTATACAGAGGCTCCTGTATTTGCTCAGATCACTCCCTAGTACTTATGGCACATTATAGCTACCTAAACTTAAAGAGATATTTTAAAAAATAATTACCGGTAGCTAAAACCCCCAGATTGTTTCCATGTCATTGATTGTTATTTTTAATAATCCCACATATGTTTGCAGTGTTGATGGCAATAAGCTTTACAGAAAAGTTTACATATTGACTGGAGCACAAAAAGTATACTAGCCTATTTGATTTGACTTCTAACAACCTGAAACCTAATGTTTTCAAATCTAAACATGTCAGATTATAATTCTCACATTTAATCACACTCAGCATGCAAAGGTTACTCACTAATGGCACATATAGTGAAGTATCTGTACACAGACTGCAGCTTTTGTTTGGAGGTAAAGCACATTTTAGTAAAGCACAGAGCCAGGAGGACAAGGGACCATTTATGTTTTTTTTTTGGTTAAACTTACAGGTCAGGGTCCAAGAGGTAATTTTTGATAAAGTTGCACAACAAAACACACTGCCATTCTGAAACTGCACCATAAACTCTGAAGTTTCACCTGGTAAACTGGAGCTGATGAGCGCACAATCACAGCCTGTGAGTTTTATTCAGATCTTCTACATTTTACTGAAAACAAAGTGATTTATTTTTTACCAAAGTAAACATTTTAAAATGCTCTTGTGAACTGAACACTCTCTAAGCAGTGGGGAAAATGTTCTCAGCCAATCTGTAACAACTTCATCAAAAACAAAGACTCCAACTCCAGGGTCTCGTTGTCTCGTCCGCCGCGTCTCCAGAAACCTCTAGAGTTTAACCGAGTTCAGTCATGAACTCGATCAAAGTAGAGTCGATTTATTTAAATGTGCAGATAAACTTTATGTGACCAAACATAGTTATATTTATAGTATTTAAGATGATGTATTTAAGCTGTACATATCGATGTACATTCTGATAAATTCACACTGCGTACCTATAGTGAAAGTGACTGACAGGGTGTAAACTTCAGCTGTAAATAATAACTGTATATTTTCAGATTTTTTTTTTCTAAATCTTTATTTTGTAACGTCGGTACTGTTTCATTGGTGTCTGTTGGTTCCAGGTGTTTGTGGTGTGTGTGTGTGTGTGTGTGTGTGTGTGCGTGTGTGTGGGTGTGTGTAGAGTCAAAGTACTTGTAGGTTTTTGGTGTTTCGCTCTGTGTTTTTTTCCTCCTTCAGTGTTGTGTGCTGCTTATCTAAACCAGTACATGTTGTTGCAGTGGAGTGGGACCACTAACCGTATAAGCAATCTCTTCTCTGTGTTTCTCACTCTGAACTGCGATGGCGTCCAGCACAAAACTGGAAACACAATCAGGAAGAAACGTTTGACTGTAATCAGGACAGAAACTTTACTTTAGACAGATGCTGTGTAATAACACAAGTGGGGTGAAGAGATGATTAAAATAACCACTTTTATTCAACAAACAGCGTCGCGTGTCTCATTCATTTGATTGAGTAATCATGTCGTTAAAACCTTTTACTGTTGCAGGACCGCATTAAAGGTTTATTGGGTTATTAGGTAAATAAAAATCTTCTAAATGGAAGAATAATCCAACACTGGCAATGTTGTAACTGCAGCTGAAACCATCAAATCATTAATTAAATCAATATTTGTTAAAAATCAGTTCAAATTTTATTATATTTCATACAAACTACATTACCTTATACAGAACTGTCAAAAATCAAATCTGTTTTGGTTGTCATCACAGATTATTACCTTAAAAAACAATATAAATAGAATCAATTAATGTTTGTTGTAGGTTTTGTTCTAATGCACACAGGAAGCAAATTATAGAAGTCTTTAAGTGAATTAATGGAGCTCAAAGGTTCGATAACAAACAGAGAACCATGAATCTGGAGGCAACAGCAAACACAAAACCAGAGAAGAAGAGCAGCTCTGGGGGAATCAGAAGTCAGATGTAAAAAAAACTTGTTGAATTGTCAACTTTTAAGATAAAAACAGGAAACGAAGCAACAGGAAACAAGTATGATAAAGTATGATAAAACTAATCCAATAGAAACAGAACTAAGCCCTGAACTAATCGCTACCATCAGCTGAACTGTTCACAGGTTGCACGGTGGAGCAGTTGGTTTCCTCTTGCTCTGCAGAAAGAAGGTCCTGTAATGCTGCTCAGATCATAATGTCAGAGACAGTTTAGAGCAGAGTTAAAGTCTGCAGGAAGCACTGTGTGATGCTTTGTGTGTGAATGAAGAAGAAACAACTCAATGTCAGAAGAAAAAATGTGAGGTCACAATATGTAAAGAAAAGCTAAAGCCACAATCAGACAAATGAGCTCACTTTTTTTTTTTTTTTTTTAACAGGGTTTGGTCAGCAGGACATAAATCTCCTGTTAAATCACTCACTTCTCCTCAGGTTTGTTCATGACCAAAAGCAGGATTTAAATTCCTGTTTGGATGTTATCTTTATGTGTGATTTATTTATTGAGTTTAGTGATGTGTCTCTGGCACCACTTCACTTATCTTCCTTTTTATAAACTCCTTCCACATTTAATTGATTCATCTTCCTGGCTCCAGTCCAGTTGGGTCAGAAATGGAAACCCGTTGTGGTTTTAAACATTTGTAGGTTAGATTACTAAACCTCCAGGAATTAAAATATCCAGCATGGACATACTGGCCTGTTTCCAGAGCAGAGGCTGCACGTCTATCAAAATAAAGACCTTTTTCATTTTTCAGGGTGAAAGCAGCTCACAGGAGCTTAGTAATAAACCCTTTTTTTGCATGTATGTGACTTTACATAAACCTGGACAGTACTTTGTATGTAATGAAGGAGGGAGTTGTGTTGCTGCTGTGCTGTTTTTGGCTGCTCATGTTGTGTGCACATCATCCTCCCAGAATGTGTCACATTTCCCTTCCTGTCTCCACAGAGCAGGCTAGGAAAAGTCTTTCTGCTCTGAATCTCATAAACAAATAATTTCTCACCACAATCAAACACACAACTCTACACATGGACTCGTTGATACAGAGATATGGACACCACATGAAAATCTAATTATGAGCTACGCTGAGCCTTATTTAACAATTTAGCAGCTATTTACCTACTGTAAAATAAAAAATAAAAAAATTAAACCTTTTAGTGACGTAAATTTATGTAATATACTCTCAAGTGGATTAAGCCCATGTATATGCTGATCAGGTAAGTTTATATTAGCAGTAACAAAGTGACGAAGTTGAAGGAATGCAAAGAAGTTATTTTTAGGTAGACCAAATTTTTCCTGAGCTTGAGTGAAAGACATGAGGGTATCATCTTTATTAATAAGGTCCATGACGATTCTTATTCCTAATTTATACCAGTTATTGAATATTGGACTTCTTACTCCAGGAGGAAACAACCTGTTATTCAGTATGGGAGTGAGATATGAGACGCTGCCCCTTTGCCCTATGTGAGCTGACATGTCACGCCAGCTTCTCAAACTGTTTGCCAGAATAGGTTTGTTTCGCACATCAGAGTGTATTGTTTTCCCAGTTATTTCCCCCAGAAGATTGTATAGGAAGCATATCCAAGATTCTAACGGGTCCGTCTCTCCTTTTAAATAGCGATGAGTCCACTCCCGGATGAGCCTGCCATAACAAGCCCAATTGTACATCCCAATGCTAGGAAAATACAAGCCTCCTTTTGCCTTCGGCAATTGTAAAGTTCTCATGCTCAACCTAGGTTTTTTCCCTTTCCAGATGTTTTTAGAAAAATCCTTTTCAATGTCCTTAACTTTTTTCTTGGACAGATATATAGGTAGCATTTGTAGAGGTACAAGATTCTGGGCAATATGTTCATTTTCAACAAATTGATTCTCCCCATCCAAGATAATGGCAGGCCTTTCCACCTTATAAGGTCATTAGTAACATTTTTACATACGCTCTGAAAATTATTATCAAGTATAAGATGAATACATGGGGAAATATTGATCCCTAGATAGGTAAAACCTGAGGTAGACCACAAAAATGAAAAATTAGTTGGAGCTGGTGGGCCATTATCACATCCAAGTGGGAGTTCTGGTATGGAGGTATCAGGATTAGAAATAAATAATAAGATATCATCGGCATAAAGCGCAATCTTAAACATATGGTTATGTATTTCATATCCTAAAATATCTTTGTGACTCCTGATGGCCTCAGCCAGAGGTTCAACAGCCAAAGCAAAAATAAGAGGGGATATTGGATCCCCTTGTCGAGTGGATCTTTCTAACTTTCTAACTCCACCTGCAGCTTCTCTTAAAGATATTTATCTCATAAAAACACTCATCCAGGAGGCTACGCCCTGATTTCTCTCTGCCCCACCACCTAATCCAAGGAAAGCCTGTGTCACTGGATGTTTTTCCCACTTCATTTTGCTGGCAGACAGGGTTTGTGTGGGCAGAGATCCATCAGTCATACTCTCACATGGCGCTTTCAGCTGCTGTTTGATTCCCCAGCAGAGCCAGGCGGTTCTGCACGAAGCCCGTTCAAAGTACAGGCCTGAGAGCATCAATGTTTGACCAACGAGGAAATCCACAAACATCACACACCGTCAGTGAAGGACGCCTCACAGACCTCGATTTCATGCTGTCCTGAAGCAATTAGTTTTCAATCTCCTTTTTGGTGCAAAACGTCAGAGCAACTGTTGGAGTTCTGTGTGACTCCTTAGACCACTGAAATGTGGCAATCTATATAATATAGCAGGTGTTTTAAAAATGTAATCATCTGTAAAGAAACATATTCTCACAGAGAGGCAGATTTCATTCATTTTAAAGGCTTTTTTTCTTTTTTAAATGATGCGTTTCTTGTAATAAACTCACCTTAAAAATGTTTTGTTGATGTGACAGTTTGCCTCTCTTGATAAAGGCAGGATGTCTTCATTATTCTAAGTCTGGCTCCATCACATTTAGGTGCAACAGGTTTTAATCCAGGAGTCAGACTGTCAGCATCTGAAAATGTCTGGTTTCTGCTCCTTTTTAATAAACTATTGTTTTATAAAATGACTTTATAGCAACAAATACGTGTTTTTAAAACCTAGGCACAATCAGCAATTTTATATTACTATGCAAATGTGTTATCAGCTAGGTGACTACGAATTTGGAGGCAAAACAAAGCTAAAGCAGGTCAGCGTTTCTCCTCCGTTGGTTGTTTTCCTGTTGGACAAACAACAAGTTGTGTACAAGGCTTCAGGCACAGCTAGGAGGGCTGGAGGTTAATTATTTGGCATTGACTGAGGGAAAGCAGGAAGCAACCATGAAACTTTAGGAAACATCAACATTTACATCAACCGTGTGAAAAACAGAAGGAAAAAAAGGTTTTTAAAGTTGAACTGGGATACAGTGATGGAGCTGATGTTGTGGTTCTTTGCACACAACGTCTCAAAGATAAAAAATCTCAGAGGACCAACATGTGAGCTCGAGCATTTACCTCCAGCTCCTTGTGGACTGGATGCACCTTGTCTTCCTGATCCCAATTAGGTCTCTGAGTCCCGAACACCCACTGACGACCAGAAACCTCAGCTAACAGCAGCATCGTGAGAAAAAGACTTTATGTGTTTCATACAAACAAGTTATTCTACTGAGCTTTCAACATCATTTTATCAAAGCAGGAACAGAAGCAAAGGAACAATATCTACTAAAAAAAACATCATTTATGCTCCGCGCACACACACATCTACAGTAGCTTTACCTGAAGGATCATGGGTAAACAGGAAGGTTTTTAAAAGCACCAGGATGTAACGCGAGGAGGTCACAGGATGTATAAGAGGAAAGAAAAACAAACAAGCTCACAATCAAACGCTTCATTTCTTAAGATCTGTTAGAGTAAAATGATGTGCGTGTGTGTGTGTGTGTGTGTGTGTGTGTGTGTGTGTGTGTGTGTGTGTGTGTGTGTGTGTGTGTGTGTGTGTGTGTGTGTGTGTGTGTGTGTGTGTGTGTGTGTGTGTGTGCGTGTGTGCTGCTGGGGTTATCGTTTCCTGACTGAATGTGTTTTTTCCCCTTTTTAACAGATTTCTTAAACTGATTAACTCACACATAATGTTACACAACTTCTCTGATAATATAACACCTAAACATCTCTCCAGCACACTGTAATGACCTCTGACCCCCCTGCTTGTCACCACTCAGGTGTTGGGATCCAGTTCTCATTTCCTCTCCAGTTTCAGTTCCAAATTCTGCTGTCGGGGAACAAATTCTTGGATCAGAACTCTAAAGCTTCATCTGTAAACGTCTCACAGTGAACATGCACGTGGTTCTGAAGACCTTATTATTACAGACACTTCCAACTCTAGCCTGTTCAGCTGCGTGAGGCCTGATGAAGAGCCTGGTGAGGAAGGAACCGGACGTTCTGGCTTCTCTTTAACACTTTTCCCTCTCCACCTCCCCTGGCACTCCTAAAACGTAGCTTTATAATCCACCCACATGCAATCAAAGCAGTTTTTTATTTGACAGAGCTGCAATTAGTAAGAAGATATAGGAATATCAATATTTAACAACATGATATTGAACACTGAGAAGCTGAAGGTAGCACAATAATTCCTTGATGAAAAACGTGTGCACCTAATGGCTTCCTTCTTACCTGGGAGTGGGAGGAGGTTTCATCACTAATGCATTTGCCTTTTTATGTGTAGCGGCCACATCAGAGGGGATAATTGCAGCTGTTCAGACATTCAGTTGGATATCAGCTCTGAAAAAGCCCTTCTGTAATGACAGCTGATGAGCAGCAGGCTGCTGATTAGGCCAGGAGAGCAGGAGACCTCATGGACACAAAGACTTCATTAGAAGTAAGGACACACTGTGAGACTCAAAGTTTGTTATCTTAAAGAAAGAGAAGAAGCGGATCTGAAGGAAGCCATATAAGTGATAAATATTCAGCAGCCTTCAGCTGTTCACTGCTCTTATTTATTTTCAAATTCTTTTCCTTTTCAGGAAGTGACTGCGTAGGAATGGATCTAAATGGATCTGGTATTTCAGAGACTTCACAGGGCAAATGCACATGCTAATGGCTGCTTTATTCCTCGCCTGTCTTGAGACATAATGGCTGAGCGTTCACAAAACACGCTCCTCCACTCAGAGGAATCTCATCGACAGTAGCATGAATTAAATGGTAGCAGAGAGCTTTAAGCTGTTCAGGAAATGCACGAGGAACTTTCATGAACTCACAGCTGCCTTCAGATTTAAAAGGAAGATTTCAAAATGCAGCTGCCATTTTTACTGATAGGTCTTTTTTTTTATTTAAAATGTGAAAACAGCAGTCTACATTAATTATTATTGATGGGAAAGTAACTGTTTGTTCTGTCTTATCACGGAAAATGTGTCTTTTGAATAATGTGATTATCATGAGAAAACTTGCTTTGTTTTCTTCAGAATGAAGCACAAATCAGTGGGTTTTGTGTTACTCCCAGTTTCATTGTTTACATTGCTGTTGTGACTCGTGTTGTCATGAGAAAACAAACATTTTAGAGATAGAAACAAATGAATTTTGTCATGATGTTTGGGTTTTGCATTTATTGTCTTTGATCATTGGGTGTTGTTGTATTCCTGTTCCTACTTGCGTCTTTTTGCTCGTCGTTCTTTGTTTTTCTTTACTTATAACCAATACCTGCACTGCATCGGTTGATCAGCTCACCTGTTTTCAGTCGGTAATCAATAACCCTGCAGAAGATAAATAGCCTTCAGTGTCTCTTTACCTCCTCTAATGCTTGTTTTTAATGTTTTGTTTTCTCCTGTTAGCTTCTATTCTTGATTAACGTTTAGTTTCACTAGAATTAGTTCTCAGATGTTTCAGCTTCATGAAAACGAGAATGTTGAAGATAATCTGAAGGGCGTCAATGCCTGAAATTACAGCTCACATCAGATTTCTTCTAATCTGGGCCTCCTGTTTGCAATAAACTAAAAATAAATCTAGGGGTTTTTTTTGTATAAACTGTTGTAGAATTTAAAGATCAAAAGAAATGTTCAAGCTGCTGCCAGTGACTCACTAGGGTCACCATGGCAACCAAACACTTATCTTTTCTCTCTCCCAGAACTCAGGCAGACAGAAACAGAGTATCAACAGTCACTCACTAAAAACTAAACCTAGTAGAAAATAAACCTGGAACTGTAAGAGACAAAGTGTCATGTCGTCACATTTTTATGTTTTATGTAGAAGATATGAAAAAAAAAGAGTCTTCATCAGTTTGGAACTAAATTTAAAAATCTCAGATTCAAAGATCAGAGAGAAAACCTTCAGTCCTGAAGCAGCGAGAAGCAAACTTCCTACGTTTTGATGTATAAACTAGAAAAGAAAGGTGAAGTTTGTGGATGTAAGAATAACTAATTTTCTGACGTCTGAAATATTGAAACAACCTTTAAAAAAACTCAAAATTATTCAATAAAAATACATTAATCGTAGTATTTGAGCTTTTATAAAACATTTGTGTTGATTGTGACACTGTATGTAGTGAATAATCCAAGCATAAAACAGTATTTAGACTTCTAATGTCCTCCAATGTCATCAATCACTGAAGTTAAGTTGAGCAGAAATCAGAATTCAGCCACAAATTTAAACAAAGTCAGCTCAGTTTCTGATGATTTGATCATTAAATGAAGGAGGTGGTTTGTCAGGGTCAACACTGATGGAGCCATATTAAAGGGTCGTTTTGATGTCCTCTCACTGCAGGACTTTTTAAACACACACACACACACACACACACAGGCGAACAGGTAGTGCTGTCCATTACCGGTCCAGAAGAGCCTGTTCTTCTGCCGAACATGTGATTCTTCTGCAGAGCTCCCTTTAGAGTGAAATGATTCTCCTGCACTTCACAGATCATTACGCCTTCACTCTGCTCACGGGGCTGGGCTGCTTCAGCTTATTGTTAGGTGTTTTATCACTTAGGCTCTTTTATTTTTTAGGTTGTGTTCCTGAAACGTTGCAGCTAAATAGTTTCATAAGCTGCTTTATTAAAGCAAATCATGAACTCCTTTTTTCAACTACATTGAATACTTCATTTACATTAAATGAATCATAATATAAGGAAGACGTAGAATATATTTTCAATTAGATTATAGATTTCCATGATATAAAAGGACAAAATGCAATCAGTGAGGATTGATGAGAGTTATAGATTTATTGATTATTCAGTGTTCAGAGTTCCAGTTAACAACATAAATCTCACAGCCATATTGGACTTTTCAGGCTTTTTTTTTTAGGTGTTTTTGTCTGCATTAATCATTTTTTAAAAACTTTACACTCAAGGCACAACTTCAAATAAATATTAGAAGCATCATTTTGTTTATAAGAAATTCTTAAATAAATTGAACCTTTTTTGTTTATCAAATTTTTTCCAGAGCCGATTATTGCAGCGGTAACAGGTCCTGAAGGGAAACCCAGACGTCCCTCTGCCCAGAAACACTCTCCAGATTTCTCTGGGTATCCCAAGGTGTTCCCAGGACAGAGACCATAGAAATGACAATTCATCACACAGGGTCTCCTCCCAGTGGAAGGTCCTCCTAGATGGAGGTGTGAACCACCTCAGCTGGTTTCTTTGGATGAGGAGGAGCAGCAGCTCCACTCTAATCTGCTACAGACGACGGAGCTCCTCAACTTACCAACAACTCCCTCATCTGATGTAGGGAGACTAGGCGCCCTCAGGCCTGTGAGGGTGCCTAGTCCGAGTATCAAAAATCTGAAGGGGTCTTTAAGAGAAATACAACCTGTTTTTGTTTTATTTTTATTTCTAATGAGATTTATTTGATATATGGGGCTTTATCTTCCAGTCTGAGTGACCTGATTTGTAGAAAACTGAGAATCTTCATCTATAATAAGATGAGCTGAATCCATCTGTTTAATGATGGCAGGGTTTCCTCTGAATGAAGGTGTCCTTTGAGACCAGAGAGAGAAAAGGATCAGAGTCCTAATCTGCACCGTAAACACTCTCCTCTCCTCTCCTCTCCTCTCCTCCTCTGTGATCTGATCCTGCAGACTCGGCATCGGGGAAACAGATTTTGCTCTGACATGTTTGTGTTTGTTTCAAACATCATTTTAAAGGTATGACATGCACAAGAACAGATCAATAAATCAATCCTGCTACAGTATCCTGACCTAAATGTTCCAGTTCAATAATGATTCATTATTTATACATATATGACAGAAGTGCTCAACGTTCTGTAAACAGTACAACGCCACTCTTAAACTTATTATTATCGTCTGGTTTACATCCTAACTGAGCCATGAATTCATAAAAGTTTCTTTGGAATAAGTCAGGTTGGTGGGTTTTCCACTGCATCAGTGATTCAGACAGTGACATGTTTCTGACTGAGACCTTCTCCATGGAAACACTGTTCATTATTGTCATGACAACCTTTAACAGAGAGGGGGAAGTAAAACAAGGAGAAACAATAAAAGGGAGAACGGAGGGCTGACAGGACAAGCCCTGACAGATTTTCCCTTCTCAGCCTCCAGCCTGAGCTCGTGTTGTTTTTAGGATTCACATCCCGACAGATCCGAGTGTCGTTATTCATCTGGACTCCCCGGAGCAGGAGGTCTGCTCCGCTAATGAATCCTTCAGGTGGAAAACCATCAGCTGCCTCGAGACTGCTGCTCTGTGGTGATAAAACCATCAAAATACGGTGTTTAGTGAAATTAAAGGATCCAACAGAACAGGAAGAATAAAGTGGATTTCAAATAAAACTCAAGATGAAGCATTTATAAAAGACAAGAATTCATCAGATAGCAAATAACACTTTTATTATTAAAAAATCAACCACATCTTCTCCTGAAGACAGATTTATTTTTTTTTATCTTTTTAATAATATATTTTAAAAATACTTTTTATTACAAAATTAATAACCATGTTATGTGAAATCAATGGCCGAGTAAAGAGTTATAGAATAATAATTTCATGACCTGCGATGAGATTTTGGAGCTGTAAATCGATAAATCCACTTTGCTCTTGGCTGTGCTCAGAGTCAGTCCTGTGAGAACAAATGTCTATTTCTCCAAACCGAGGCCTTTCAGGAAGCCATCCTGTTTATGGCGTCTTTCGCTCGCTTTGCTAAAAAGGCCCAAATGTCAATAATTAAATAGATTTTTGTCTTTCATAGGATTTTTGGGTCAATTTGTTTTAATGAATGAAACTGAAATGTAAAAATTGCAGCAATAAATTGTTTCATATCAACACTTTATTATGAGTTAGGACCATTTACTGACCTATGAATCTCAGCACCTGTTGTCTCTGTGTCGAGAGCACAAAAACACATTACTCCATTACTTTTGTTTATGCCGACATGAGGTGGACATTTCAATGCAGCTTGATTCTAAGGAAAACCATCTTCTCCCTACTTCTCTGACTGAATACTTTCTAAGTGCATGAAAAAAAAAACCACTCTAGTTGAAACCACATGCTGTTGCATCTCCCCCTGACATGGTGCTCCTCCTTCCTCTCCCTCCGCAGCACAGAGCATCCTCCAACTTCAAACCTTTTCCTCTCAGGCAGCGACTACAGTAATCCTGCTGCGCTGAAGCGAGAGCGGAGGAGATGTGTGTATATGTGTGAGAGAAAGCGTTTATTTGCATGTGACAAACAGAGGGAGAGAAAAAGATGCAGGCAGCCGAGCATTAATTAGCGTTGCTTCTCATCCAGGGTCTCCATGGAGACGTGTTCTGGGTGCCATCTACACCTTTGGTACATAATCACGGAGGCAAGAGAGAGCAGGAGGCACATCTGTGACTGCCGTTACAGCGCTGCGAGCAGCACGACGTGCAGTCTGGGTTATAAATAGCTGTACAGTAGTTAACGGAGCGGCCGAGCTGAGCAGCTGGAGACGCTTCATCGGATTTACTCAAAGAAATGACAACTTATCTTTAACACCAGGGAAGGAATGGGTTTTATTTAAATTTCTGCATAGAGAAACACTTGATCACACATCCCTCTCTCTCTCTCTCTCTCTCACACACACAGAACAGTTTGGGTTTGAATCCATTACTAATACAATCCACGAAGAGCAAACATCAACCAGATATTCTGTGCTTGTCCGATAACAGTTTTATACATCAGGGAAAACAGAAAACAGGCTTTATAAAGGTAAATTATCAAAATAATCTGTCATTGTTGGTTTACAGCTATTTAATGCATCATTAAAGAGTTTAATGATCTATAAGAGTCTACTGTGCTACATAATCACAGCTGTTTATGCAGAAAAGCAGGCTTTAAGTGTAGAAATATTTGAATAACAACATGAACTTCCCTTTAGTTTATTATTAAACATAAGGCCACTATGGTAGACCATGAGGAATACAATCAACAGACAAGAATCCTGCTGCTTCAGGAGGCACAGGTTCAACACAAGCAGAAAATAAATAAATCAAATAAATTACATCACTGCAGACATTTAAACTCCTTTACTCAGCAAGTGGAACTGATGGTATCGTGCTGTTTGTGTTTTACCAACATGTACTGAAAATCTACCCTGTGATCTAATCAAATCTGCTTTTTGGTCCAGAGTCAACCAGTAACGACGCATCAGCTGAGATGCCTGTTGTTTAACAAACCTGTTGTTTAAGAGTTTTACGGTGAGGATTACAAGGCAGTGACGGGACAGAAAAACACGGTCCAGACTCTAAAACATCCCTGGAGCCTGACAGAGTTCCAACACCTGACGTAAGAAGTACATTAATAACAGTTATCACCACTGATTAGACTTACACTGTAAAAAAAATGCTCGTAGAAAACGGATAATGTCTTGGTGATTTTCTGTGCAAGTCCTAATACAGATTTTAATTTAAAATATTTAAAAATAAATAAAACACCTGTGAAGACTCATGACAGATACATCGTTTAGATTTTTAAGGCCCATTTCACTCCTTTTCTTTTAGTGTGTAGTTTATGTCCGGATGTCACATTAATTATTACCAGACTGACTGACAGCCTCTGAAATCCTGCAGGACTCCTGGACGGGAATCTATAAAACAAATACTTTGTTTGTGTAATGATCATCAGGTTGTACTGATGAATGACAATTTGCACATTAGGGAAATTAAAGATAATTTATAACAGAACAAAAAGACAACAAAGTAAAAAAAATTCACTTTCTGATTCTGGAGGAAGGATTGGTGTCCAAATGTTTATGCAGGAGCCCAGTGCACATTATAGATGTAGAACTGAGGAGAACATGTCTTTTGCTTCCACTAAATGATTCAGTCTGACTTTTACTGGTACGTCATAAGACGCTGGAACATGCGATACATGCAAATTGTAAACGAGCGTACGCGTCTACTGAACTGATGCTCTACAGCCTTTGGGATATATGAAGAAACAAAAGGATGCATCTCGTATTAGAAGGACTGAGAGTGCAGTTCATTTAGGACGGAGAATATAAAAAGAGCAGTGACCCAATAAACAGCAGATTCATGATTTTCTCTTCTTCAGAGTGGATCCTCATCAGGTGTGAGTGCCGACCTCCTGCTGAGAGTAGTTTCCAGTTGAACTGAGGATTTCTTTACAGCTCTCTGTTAGGAAACACAAAGGTTTTCTATTAAAACGCATCCAGCTTTCTGGCATTCATTCAGTCAGAAATCAGCCGTGGTTAGTGTTAGAGCCTTTTGCTCTTGGAGAAACAGAGATTAGTTCTGATTTTTAATAACCCTTAACTCTGATGTCAGTTATTCCAACAGAAATATAAGACTCTCACAGGAAGTGTTGCACTGTAAACAGGAAGTACAGCTAGTTAGTGTCACTTCTAATTTCCTTTGCGAATAAATTCAGTGTGAATAACAGAATAATGTAAAACTGATGGTTTATAAAACAGCATTTGCAAGAACCATCTAACTGGCTCCACTGCAACTAGCCGTTAGCTTGTCAATCTGGTTAGAACTAATGTCTGTTTCTCCAAACTGAGGTTGTTCAAAGACCAGCAAGGTACTAACAGTTGACTACTTTTCCACAAAAAACACTTCCTAGTCCCTGATGATTTTATCACTGGAAAAATGAAGCATGCAGACCCCCCCCCCCTTTAGACTGATGTAACATATCAAGTTATTAGCCTTACAAAAGTACATACTTTAAAGAAATGGCTTGCCACCTGCAGTACTTAGATCCTCCACCAGAGGAAAGGCGACAAGTATAGGATTCAACACTGCAGGGAGATTTTGAGGAACATACCAATCTTGTTAAAAGGTAGGAGGTTCGAACCTTAGAAATCATGATTCATTCAGCATCAGAGACTTAAGGCGATACAGCAAGTTTTACTAATGCCTTGTGATCAAATGAACGATAAGGAGACGACATCGCCCTCCCCAGTAAACAAATTGGTAATTGTCCTGACTAAACAATAAAAACACACTTTAAATACTTCCATTCAGTAGCTGACTTGTTTTAGTTCTTACCTTGCTGTTTCATGTTCACATACTCATTTTCCTGACACACTTAGTTGTAATTAATTATTTGAAGCTTCATTATTGTGTGTGGGTAAGAGGGCAGGACTCTCAGCCCCACATCATGAGTGCTCACACTCGGGTTCCAAAAACACAACATGGCAGCGCCTGTAAACATAGAAGCTTGATCTATCTTTAAACTATATCCATGGTTCCCTCCATGCCTCATTTGGTTCTGTGATACCAGCCTGATTAATGAAAGCTCACCTCCTCATGGGGCGTGAGCAGAACAAATGATGATTTATGGATTAACGGCTAGGGGCAGACATAACTGTAGAAAGGTTATGTGAAAGAGGCCAGATTACCACAAAAAAAGCACAAATATGCTCAGTTTGTTCACTCAGACCTGAAACCAATCAGCTGTTTAGAATAATGAAAAGCTAAATCAGCAGTGCAGTCCCCAGTGAGCCCCTGGTAGCAGCTTAAGTGTGTGTGTCTGCAATTAATGACTATTCTCTTCATTAGCATCTTTGAAAGGTTCACAAGTAATTTAAATGAACAATAATTAAAATGAATAACAATTTCCCTCTATCTCACAAGAAGAAATCAGTTATTTGCTTTGAATTTTGTTTTGTTAATAGAAATCTATCAGGAAGGAAAAAAAATCAATCGCTCAGTACATTCAGAAGAGTCTCTTTGGAAAATAGTGCCATTAACATTCAGTTTGAACATCTGTTGTCGCTGCATCATTACTGAGATTTAGAAAGTGTTTGTTATGTTTGTCTGAAATGTGTCAAACAGGAATCTCCATGCAGCTTTTAATCAATTAAACATCTTCCTGTTACTGTGAGCATCCACTTCCTGTCACTGATAACCATCTATGGGCATGTTTAGACCTCCGTCCGTCCGTCATAACGCCTAGGTGCAATATCATCCATACCTTTAACCCAGCAGCTCTGCATCCCGCTTCTCTTTGGGCTCAGCTCTGAAGAGCAGTGAGTCACAACCGCTTTACATGAACCTGCTCAACACAGCTGCAGCCACACAGGCAGCCTTTTGTTTGCTTAGACATGAAAGAAAGAAGCTTTGAATCCTGTCAAAACAATGCACTGAAAGTCCACTTTGACCCTATTTTTGGTAATAATATGGTCTCTAATGTGTTGTCTGTGTGTGTTTGTGTGATATTAGCCTATAACTGAATAGGATGCAGAGGCTCACCAGATGCATGGCCCAAGATTTAATTAAGCCCCTCCCCTCTCCATCGTAGATTAGTTTTGAGGTGTTCTGGCTTTGCTCAGCTTTCCGTTGTTTTGGTGTCTTCTATCAGAATAAAGCTTAAATGACAGTAAAATAAATGAGATGGCAAAGTCATCATTAGACAACGCCACATCATCGCTGCACTGTAGTTTTATTTTAGCAGATGATTTCCTCCTTCGTCCTTTTTATTAATGAGGGAGTATATTTTTGTTCATCAACATGTCACAACATGCCGTTTTCCTGCTAGCATGCTGGCAAAAAACAGAAAGCTGCATTTAATCAACACTCAGGATTGATCAGGCTTTCAGGAAATACATTCAAGTGTAATGTCCACATAATGGGCTGTTGAAAAAACCATGGGGTGATATGAACTCTCATAGGACCCGGGCTGCTGTAAGTGCCCCATTTAAGAGCTGTTTTTGCTTCTCTGGAAGCGTTGTGCTAATGAGCTCTTGTACTGAAATGCATCAGAGTGAAGTGCATGTTCGCAGAAAAAAAAACCCTTCAGTGCTGTTGGGCTTTTTGTGGACAAGATTCAGAAAACGTCCCGTCTGGGAAGAGCGTGGAATCAATCTGATGCTTAAACCTCGTGTTTAAAATCTCAGTCCAAAAAAATTTAATAAAATCTCAGCCGTGACTTTCAGGCTTTGAACAGAGACGAGAGGCCTTGTATGGCCTGAGATCACCTCGTTATTGCACTTGTGCACTAATAATTGCATTGACAGAATACTGGTTAAGTCTTTATTTATTATACATTTTTAGTCTATAGTGATCCAAGTGCCTTCAGATAAACTGAGGTTTTACATTTTCCCTTTTTTGTGCAAATAGACCTTAATATAACAATTTTGAAGATACATCAAATACTTTGTTTTTATATTTCAGCAACAAACTGTCACAAAAACAATGTAATTGACCAAAAATAATTCAATTTAAACTATTTTGTCACATTCTGCTTTGCATGCTCAAAATATGCCTAGCCTCCTGAATGACACTCAATTTCTCTCCTTTCCAAAAGTTAAATTCACATGCATGAGTTGGTGTTTTTAAAAAGTCAATGCAAGTAATGATGGCAGAAAGAGGGCAAAACACACCGGCAGTGTCTATCAATATGACCGGCAGATGCTCCGTGTGCAGAATTTTTTCATACGACTCCACTTTCAAAGATTGACGATCCTGAATAAACGTATTGTACATCTGGGCTTCCATAGCAGATCCTCTGTGTTTAAATACCACGTTTTCTCCAAGTGACTGATCAATCAAGCAGAAAAATAAGTTTAATCAGTTGATATCTACACATGTTTTAAACTGATAAATATTAGAAATATATTTATTAGATTTTTATTTCCTTAAAATGTGAACTCTGAATGGGGTTTCCCAACTTGATAAGTAATCACGGGAAATTAACATTGACCAAAATAATCATAATAGGAATTTTTCATATTCAAATATCTGTATTATGATTAGACACGTGAAGCATTTCAGTACTTTGTGTTAAAAATAACAAATCTGGCAGCAATTCACCCTGAAGGGTTTTCCGCTCAGGGCTTACAGACAGATGGATGAAGCAATTAGTGCTACAAAGCCCTTCTAATGATTTTTATTGACTGGAATAGTAAAAAAAAAATGACTGTGTGGTTTAGGTTGTGATTTCCCAGCATGCATCGGTTAAACTATTGTTTTGTTTGTGGATAAAATTTGTTCAACTTGCTAAGATGCTTTGGTTAAATTAAAGCCATAGTGTAGATGATTTAGTATCACAAAGAAATAAAGTTGCAGATGCACCAAGCTGATAGCCTATGCATCACACTCCTCTGCAGATTCAGGCCTCGTCTACATAGAAGCAGTTTCATGGAACCAAATTTGAAAATGTCTTATCCATACAGAACTCCAAAACGCTGTAGTAACCATGTCAGGCCTGTATGTGGCACTGTAACGTTATAAAGATGCATCAAAAGCAGGAAAGAAAGCGAGGGCCATCCAAACAGCATCGATACTCCATCGTATTCGGTTACGTGGGGCTATAATATCACTGTTCTTGAACCTGTTTTTGAAGAATATCGATTTGGGGGGTGTTTTCATGTGGCTGCAAGACTGAAACCATCAAAAAAAAATGTTGCATTTTTATAAATTGCTTTTGCAATGTGGACTGTAGAATCATAGTCATTTTGATATTTCGATTCTAATGAAAATATTACATTTCTTCTAAATACTTAACCTTAAAGTTTCAGTCCATTGTGTCTTGAAAAGCTTGAAAAATGCAAAGATTAGGAGGACAATCCAGGCAGAGCATCTTCTGACGACACTAAGTGAAACTGCTCGTACATAGAAACCAACTCCTCTCCAAGCTTCTTTTGATGAGTGCAAAAACTATTTTGCAGTTTGTTACTTTGATTTTATCCTCACTTGTCCTGTCAAACTGCAACGGAAGTGTGTACTGGTACGTCTAGAACTCACCACCATGGATGTTGGGATCTCCAGATGTTAGGAGGAAACAGGTGGCTTCTTTCTTGTTCTTGCCTCTGCCTCTGGAGCCCCGCAGAGACCACTTCTCACTGGGGGAGAGTGGCTGGGTTAGACTGCAGCCTTCCTCGTCTGAAAGGGTCACATTTGCATCCCCGTTCTGTTTGGAGTCTGACAGGATGATGAAAACACAGGACAGCATAAATGCCAAAGCTTTTACTGGGAGTCCCCTGAGGACTCAGACAAAGACAGAGGTATATTGCATAAAACCAGCATTTTACTGTGATGAAATCCAATTTGACTCAGACACAATGAGGAGTAATCTAATTGTTATCTATCGCCGTCTTTATGACTGAATGCAGATCATCTGTCAGAGAAACTCTAAGAATGTTTAGGTCAGGAAACACAGCAGCTCCTGGTCTTGGGTTGACATATTGATCACATTCAGACTGGACCGTACCACTAGAAAATGATAAAAGCCAAATGAAAATGTTCAAATTATGACATAAATTATCAGTTAACTAAAAACCAAAATGAAAATCTGTGACGTCTATGCAGCTGCTGCAGAGACTATTTTTGTTAATTATGTGCACATTTTAAAATATGTCTCTAATATTTCCTCCCAAAACAAAGCAGGTAACAAAATATTTTAGATTTTATATATATATTTTTTTTTACAAAAATACATATTAAATTCCTAATACCCAAGTTAATCCCTGCAAAAAAAACCACCTTGCTTCTTTAACATTACGAGTTCATTTTCAATCTGAAATATTTAGTGAATGCATCGCCATATCTCGCATGCTACTGCAGAAGGTGGAAAGCATCAAAAAATAATCCCTTCACCTCCACTTTTACCCTTTGCCTGCATGAAAGCACATTATTAAAAGGTAAGTAAAGGAATGAGGGTGAATTGAGCCTTTTAAGCTGACATCTTGGACTTTACCTGAGCGATTCCTGCTGACATTCTCCTCAGCAGCCAGCGGACACGTGTCGCTCTGAGTGCTGTCTATGTGAGAGTTTGTTTCCGATTTCACAAATGAAGCCGAGTCAGTCGGGGCATCTGGGTTCTGCGGGTGTTTCTTCCTCTTCTTTGGCAGCTTCTGCTTGGCCATAGCCAGTGAGTAGTACATGCCAAAGTTGTTGACGATGACGGGAACGGGCATGGCGATGGTCAGCACGCCAGCCAGCGCACACAGAGCCCCCACCATCATGCCCAGCCACGTCTTTGGAAACATGTCCCCGTAGCCCAGCGTCGTCATGGTGACAACTGCCCACCAGAAGCTGATGGGGATATTCTTGAAGTCAGTGTGCTTGGTGTGTGTGGGGTCTTTGGGGTCGGCTCCAACGCGCTCAGCGTAGTAAATCATGGTGGCGAAGATGAGCACTCCCAGAGCCAAGAAGATGATGAGCAGAAGGAATTCATTGACGCTGGCCCTCAGCGTGTGACCCAGAACACGCAGGCCAACAAAATGGCGCGTAAGCTTGAAGATCCGGAGGATCCTCACAAACCGCACAACGCGGAGGAAACCGAGCACTTCGGTGGCAACTTTGGATGTCAGACCTCTCAGGCACACCTCCAGGTAGAACGGCAGAATGGCCACAAAGTCAATGATGTTGAGCGTGTTTCTGACGAAGACCACTTTGTTTGGGCAGCAGATGATACGCACCAGGAATTCAAACGTGAACCACGACACACAGATGCCCTCCACCTTTAAGAAGATCGAGTTAGTGACCATCTTGAGCGTCACCCGTGTGCTGTTGGTTGTGGAATCGTGCTCCGTAACATTCTGTAATTCATTGAAGGCCTCGTGGGTCTCCATGCAGAAGGTGGTGATGGAAATCAGGATGAAGAAGAGCGAGATGAGCGCCACTCCCTAAACAAGACAGATGTTCAACATTAATCAGTGTAATGCTACAGTTTTGTTTGTTTGTTTAAGACTCAAAACATAATGAAAAGATTCTAATCGGCTCCTTAAAGCTGCATCATCAGGTGTCAGGGGGAGGAAGCGGCTGTCAACAAGCAAAGACTAACAAGAGAAAAAAAAGCAAAGAGAGAAACCCAAAACCATCGATTCATTATAGAGACTGAAATTACTGCATGCCAGAAAAAAAAACCATTCATTTCAAACTAATTATTTTCCCCAAGACAAACATTGCTTGATGGAATATCGTCTGCTTCCTTTCATGCCAGAGTTGTAAACTAAGACCATCAGATATTAAGGGGAGGACTTGCAGCCATTTTTGGACAAATCTCTATAACGTCATGCAGTTGATTCGTTGTGTCAACCATCCTGAGTTGGGTTGACTCCAGAAGTGAATCAGTTGTAGGCATGCATCAAATGATAACTTCTAAAGAGTTTCATTAAAATCCATCCTGTTGTTCATTTAGCTAAAAGACAATCACACAGGTCCAGGCAAAAACATCATCGCCCTATTTCCCCCCATTGGGCAGTTGGTGATTATTATAAAAATGAAACTGTGCTGTTCGGTTTTCAGACCTGTTTCTAATGCTTTAACAACATTATGAGTCCCGAGAGCCAAACTGAACATTGTGGCTGTGTGGCGTTCAGCTGATCCACCACAATGGCTGCCCGCCTGTGTTTGTATTAATACTGGGAGCTTATTCAGACATAATCTGCCTGCTTTGTTACCTGAGGCCTGGCCTGATTGTAAAGTGCCTCTTCAACCTTTCTCATTTTCCAGCTGGATAAATAACGTCCCTGTAACTGGTGTGCACTTAGACTGTCGCACATCAGTCGGCCGTACGCTTTTCAGTCTGTGATTAGAAGAACAAATAAAGCATGCAAAGCTTGTTAGGGACACCGGTGAAACAGAATGAATAAGAAACTGCTTCGTTAATGGAGTTTAGTGAGTCGGAATAATAGGAACTTGTAATTTGAAGTTCGAGTTCAAAACAACATCATGGTATCTCTGTAGTGTGGATGATGTGAAACGATCAACCATGACAACATTCAAAGCCTCCTGCAAGAGGAGAGGGGAAGCCTCGACTAAACCCTGTCCTGGGATCAGCTCCCAGGGGGATTTTAGAAGAAGAAGATAAACACAGCTAGCACCAAAAGGTTGGATCAGTCACTGATTTAGCTTTTACAGTCAGGAACGTCCTGGAAGACACAAGAACTCTTTGCTTTGGGTATAAAAGACTCAACTAAATAGTCAAACAATAACTCGACAGCCCGATATAACGCCTCTGACTAGGTGTCTGCAAATATCTGCATGACAGCTTCTTGTCCTGAACAGGACGCCGTAGTAAAGCCTCCGTCTCCCTGGCTCATTATCTGTGTTCACATTGGTCTCGGCCAGAAAATCTTCCTGTGTGTCGTTCAACACAACGAGAGACAACATCAAGTTTACACCTTAGTAATGGAAACTCTAAACACATTCACAGAGTCCCAGAGATAGCTGTGATGTCTTCTCGTCACCTGAGAGTGTTTCCATCTGGGCCTGGGGAGTCCACTGAAGTTCAACAAGCAGGAATCATTCTCAGGAATCCACACACGGACACGCAAAGCTTCTGCTGTTTGAAAGTACTGAACATTTGACAAGCAACTGTGAGCTGACCATGACTGCACATTGACATCTATAATACAACTGGTGGCAAAGAGACAGGAATCCGTCCTCATCAGGTGTGATACAGACAGAGCAGAGGCTCCTACGGGGAAAAGCAGCCGATCCCAGCAGTGAAATCAGAGCAGGCGGGAGAGAAGCGGTTGTGAGGCAGCGTGCAGCACTCATCACCTCAACCTGCTGAGCATCACGCTGAGGCACCGGTACGGACATCACGTTATGCCCAAGATCCCAGACAACAAGCCCACTGAGCACTCTGCAGAGGCAATAAGAGCAGCCGCTGGATTTCATGTCACACTGATTCATGTCTGAGTGTCGGTGCACCTGAGGACGGAGAATTAATCTCCACTACTCAGCCTGACAGCCACATTTCTCCTGGGTATCTGTGGAGAACTACTTCATTATCAGACATTTATATTTCATAAATTCAGAGAGCCAAAAATACCTGGAAAAATGGTGGCGATTATCTATAAATCACGTATAACTAGACAAATTATCAGGAGGTTTAAGTCACAGGTCTATGAGGGACAATATGTCATTCTCAGCTTTAATAAAGCTTCATGTGAGCAGCCGACAGCAGTTAGCTGAGAGGTGACGAGCCTCCTCCACAAAACCAAACCAGAGGTGGATTATAAAGATCAGTCACACCAGAGCAGACAGGGCATCATCAAGCATCTGAACTGATGAAACACCAGCTTGGCTTTCAAAACATCTCATCTGTGAAATAGTGTAGTAAATAAAGGTTACTACAGAAGACGTGGAGGTTGGAATGTGATTTATAATTATCCCATAAACGCCTTCATTTAAAAAGTACAATTACTTGTGTAATCTATATCTAATATTTAAACTGGTCTGATGATCTGAACAAGGCAGGAGAAGTAGACGTAGGAACAGAGGAGTTGAAGCCACAAAGAACCAAAGTGTAAGAGCCTGTTGCTCCACTTGCTCTATTGATCAGGCGCCTGAACACTCCACTCTGCTGCTCTACAAAAGAAAAAGGTTTTCCTTTATGTGTCACACAATGACATACAAAAAACCCTAAAAGAAACACGACAACTTTCATTACTTTCATCCATCCATTTAAAATGTGTTCTTGTTACGACTGCAAATAGTTCACAAAACTGGAAGAACAGTAACATTTGTGACAGACACACTTAGAGACATGATTTTGACATAATCGGATCAAGTTGCCATGGCAACTGTGCCCCGTGTTGCTGCTTGCAGCAATATTTTATAAGAAGTTCGTTTGATGTGAAGGTAAATAGCTTCAAATGTACACTGACAGTCTGAAATCCAGATGCAATAAAGAGACGACTAAATGTTTGAGTGCATCTGGTTCTAACTGCTCATAAAGCTGCTAGTCACACATGCTGGACTTTAGCAGGCGTGCACCTAAAATCTTAAATGTGGCTTTCAGGAATCATGTTACTCGAGTTGGTCTCAGATGCCCCTTGAAATTAAAAACAGGCCATAAAGGTAATGTGAGTCGCTCAGAATGTATTCCTTCATCTGCTGAGAGATCATGGTCCCATAATGCACGCTGAGCAAACATACATGCCTGATCTGACCGGAGAGGAAATGAAGAGAGCATCATGACTGGGTCGATATGGACCTGCCTCCACTCATCCCTGATATTTGCAGAACCTGAGAAATCTAAACTGATTCATCTGTAAATATTCAGAGCTGAAAGACAGCCGTGATGAACTGGCAGAGGTCACGGCGACGCTGTTGTTCTGACTCAGAGATGTCTGCTGCTCTACAGCAACAGGCTGCAAACGCCACCTGGACCTGAAGCTAAAGCAAACACAGGCTGTAGCGAGGCCGCAAGAACACGACGCTGCTGCAAAACTCAGGTTCTGAATAGAGCACAGACAAACACATACTAGAGAAGAGGAGCCTCTCTCTTTCTGGGCTAAATGCATTTTTCTCTTCTGGCAATTTGCCCGACAACTCCTGCTGGTGACACTTGATACTTGCTTTTACATTGACTCCCATAAGCACTCTTCAGATCCTGCTATTGAGCCATTAGACGTATAGCTCACTTCTAAAGCTTACAGAGGAATTACTGTATATCCCCAGTGAGAGGAAAGGAAGAAGATTCAACATCTGTTTATCTCTGAAATGAACAATAGTTTATTCATTTGATTTATTTTACATGAGGTATTTGCATGTTGCTTTCTATCTATCTATCTATCTATCTATCTATCTATCTATCTATCTATCTATCTATCTATCTATCTATCTATCTATCATCTGAAAAAGCATAAAATCGTTCCACCTATAAGTTATTGTAAATCTAGGTTAAAATAATGCAAATCAACAGCCATTTCTGAACATTTAGACCAAGTTCTTAATTATTTAGCAAAACTTTAAGAAAGGTCAGAAGCTGTGAGCCCCCTCTTGCTGATTTCATGTTTTTATGTGGTAAAATGCTTTTAAATAACGAAAAATGATACGTTTACTGATTATTTTAATGCTGTTTATTGATTTTAGTTTTTACTAAACCAATACTGGTTTATCCCAAGGTTGCATAAGAGTTAAAGTTAAAGATGAAACCCTTTTTATGTTTTACAAACATGCAACGTCTGAGGGAGGTGAACTGTACTGAGACAAGGACTGAGTTGGATTCTGGAAGTAAATCATAAAAATATCACAGCTCATGGGACACGTGTTTGTCAAACATTTTCTAATTAAAGTCACTTTAATCTGGTGTGAGTTCATCCTCTCTGACAAAATGTTTTGAATATTTCTGAAACTTCTAGAGAACTTGTTGTTCGGTCACCAGATCATCTGCTGAGTTGGGAATAAGTTTTTTATTCTTGCTGTTGGTTGGTTTCTGATCTCCTGAACATCATGCCACGTGTTCTTATAACTGTTATGGAGTTTTATTTTGACATCAATCCAGAAACACCTCGTGGAGGTTGAACCTGATTGGCTGAACCTCTTGAGCGCACCTGTTGATCTTGAACAAAGTGCGCCTTTTTATTTCTGAAAAGTCGTTTTTGTAGTAAATGTGAAAATACCAGCACCCCGGAGGAGGAGACTCACCCTGGCCGCTCTGGATGAGTAAGGGTCGTCGAACAAGGCCCAGACTTTGGGCCGGTAGACCTCGAAGCAGCTCCTGGACCTGTCGCTGCAGTCCTCGATGCCGAAGCGCTTCGAAGACTCTCGGTCATCCTCGGTGTCCTCCGGGTCTGGCGGTTCAAATGTCTCCAGCGCCTCCTCCGCGTCCCGGTGCTGGCGGTAGGTCATCCAGCAGCACGGCTCCACGTCGGTCTCGTCGATCCCCCAGAAGGCGAGCTCCTCCTCGAAGAGCGGCCCGCACGCGTCGGCCGGGCAGTGCAGCTTACCGGTCCGGTAGTAGTTCAGCACGTAGGCGAAGATGCCCGGGTGTCTGTCGAAGAAGAACTCGGTGGCACTCGGAGGCTCGGCGTCCGACTCGCAGCTGCCCTGCGAGTCCGACTCGACCAGCCACGCCAGGCGCGTCCCCGGCAGCGTCCTGAGGGTGCTCTTGTAGGTCTCATGTCGGGTTCCGCCGACGTTAATGGTGATTTTGTCCGAGTCTTCGCCTCTGGCCATCTCCTCCTTCAGACATGATTTGGATGGAGGCTTGTTTCCTGACTTGCGCCCTCGGTAAGTCGAAACGCACACCGAGCTGATCATTTAGAAGCTGTTCGCTCCCGTTTCTGGGCTGCTGTCTGGTAAGTGGCGCTCCAAGTATCAGAAAATGCTCTCCGTCATGTCAGAACCCGGTCCTGATGATGACCCATGAGGCGTGTTGAGGGAGAAAAGGTCCAGACGGCGACAAAGTGGTGCGCTCAGTGAGAACCACCTGTAACGAACTGGTTCCTCCTCCAGGACCAGGAGGTCTGGCTCGGCGTTAATCAGATGTTCTCGGTACCTTACACAGATTCCGACACATTTTACCTATTTATTAGTCTTTGCTGCCTTCAGATGGTCAGAATTTTGCACATTAACCTCAAAAACAGCTTTTTACGCACGGCAGCGCGCGCCTTTGTGACACAACTCCACCCTTTTTCTCAAATCTTTACCTAAATCTAATCTAAAACCTGATTAGTTTCCTCCTCTCTCCGTCTGTCTGGTAAAGCCCGGTGTCCGTTCAGCTCCGGTGAGAAGAAACCAAAACGTTGAGCTCGCGCGCCAGATGTGAGCTCGCGCGCCAGATGTGAGCTCGCGCGCCAGCTGGAGATGTTGCTCCTCCTGAAGTATCCCATCATCATCCCCTCGTTGGACTGAGCGCTGAGCAACAGGGAGTTAACTGTTTAGGTGCTGAAGGTGTTTGAACACCTCCCTGTGTGTTTGTGACACAGAGGATGGTCCTGTTAATTAATGTTTTTATTTGTTTTTATATATTTAGGTCGTGTTATTATTGCACGTGCAATGGAGACGTCATGAAAACGCGACCTGTTCTGGCAAATTTTACATCATTAGTGGTGATTTGTCATGCACGGACACATTATAAAAATAAATTATTCATAATTAATTATTACAAGTTAAAGATCAAAATGATTTCCTCCTGTAGCCGTTTAGGATGATTTTCATTAAACAGTTTTTTTTTTTTTTTTAAGGAGTTGATTTGGTTTCCAACAGGTAACTGATGGAGCTCAGCGAAAACTCAAGGTTGCCATCTAGTGGCCATTTAGTGAACAGCGTGTTAAAACCCAGCTGGGTTTTTTTTTTCTGTCTCCTACAAAATAAAAGTTGTATTGAGCCACAAGCCTTCTACACAAGGTGTACTAGACCTTTTAAAATCAGAAAACACAGCAGTAGTCACTACAGTTTATGCTGCATTGTGACATTTTATTTGTATTTTATTTAGGCAGAGCTTAAAGAAAAAATGTATACGGTTGTGTACAAGAAAATTACACGTTGTAAAGAGCAATGTAAAACTATTACAAGAATACAAGTTACACAAGTAAAACACTCATATAAAGCTTTATATTTAATTTTAATGTCTTAAAAGTAAAGAGAAAAAGACATCAGTTTCTTGGTTATTTAAGACCCAAATATCCTCAAAATACCTTAACTTTCATTGACTTAAGCTGGCAAAAACAGGACTTTATTCTGTCGTGTGACTTTTTCTAGCAAGGACAACTTGCTGTATTTTACTCTAACATGTGGTTTGGTCAAAGATGTGCAGCTCGCCAGCTTTTACAGTATTTTGCCTTGAATGTGTTGAATTTTGTTAATTTTAAGGTGAATTTGGAGAGGAATTACAAGGTCCTCTTTGCTCTCTCACAAGCTGTCCGGAGTCTCCTCACAGCTCTCTTATTCTGGGTGATATCCTTCTTGTGTTATCTTTTAAATTCCTCAACAATGTGGTTGACCATTTGATTGTCAAAGTCCTCTCCACCAAGGTGTGTGTCCCCCGCTGTGGCTTTCCTGAATGGACACGTCGAAGGTGCCTCCACCAGGTTCAAAGATGAGAACGTTGCTCTCTCCTCTTTATCCAGGCCATAAACAATGGCTGCTGCTGTGGGCTCGTTGATGATCCTCAGAACATTTAGTCCAGAGATCACTCCAGCATCCTTGGTAGCTTGCCTCTGTGTCATTGAAATAAGCTGGCACTGTGAGGACTGCATTGCACACCCTCTGCCCCAGGTAGGCCTCGCAATCTTTCATTTTAACCAGGACCATTGAAGAAATCTCCTCAGGACCGAATGCCTTTATCTCCCCTTTATAGTCCACCTGTACTTTGGGCTTCCCATTCTCATTGGTCACCTTAAAAGGTCAGAGCTTCATGTCGGACTGGACCACCGGATCATCAAACCTTCTTCCAATGAGCCGCTTGGCTTCAAAGATGGTGTTGGTGGGATTCATGGCTACTTGGTTCTTGGCTGCATCTCCAATAAGCCTTTCCGTGTCAGTAAAGGCCACATAGTAGTAATAATAATAATAATAATAATGCATTGGATTTATATAGCACCTTTTAGGACACTCAAAGCGCTTCACAGAAGTTGCATTATTCATTCATGCACTCATTCACACTCTGGTGGTAGTAAACTACGGCAAGTGTCACAGCAGCCCTGGGCAGTCTGACAGAAGCGAGGCTACCATTCTGCGCCATCAGCCCCTCTGACCACCACCAACATTCACCCACAGAGCTGGGAGTCGTCCTGTTACTCTGATCATTGGCGATGATTTCAACTTTTCCATGCTGGAAAACTCCAACACAAGAGTAGTTGGTGCCAAGATCGATGCTGATGGCGAGTCCCTTAGCAGATGACACCTTTCTTGTTTGGAAGTGCCTATAAAGATTCAGAATACAGGAAATGTTAAGCAACTTCTGGTGAATCTGTTCAACATTATAGACGATTATTGATCATTTATAAGTTATATGTTGCAAGTTTGTTTAAAAGCAATAAAACTAAGTAATGCCACAGAACTCTTCTTCATAACATACCACAGTTATGTTTACACTCTTAATACATTTGAATTAAAACGTTCTTTTGACGCAAAGTAATTTAATATATAACGTCACCGTACTTTAGCTGTATACTTTTTCCTGCATGCCCTAAATAAACATAAAAATGTTGCTACTCACTTTCAGTGATCTCTTTGTTTAGAGTGAGAGGAAGTCCCTCGGAGGTTTCCTGTCAGCTCCTGCCTTTGTGTGTTTCTTCTCAAACTTCTGCCTGGACTGACTCAGGCCTATTGCTTATATAGTACCAACCAGGTTTCCAGAACTCTACCAGCCCCCTCCTCCTCCTTCTCCAAGCTCAGTGACTGAAGTGTTAATATTAGAAACTCATGCAGCTGGCCCGGTGCAGGAGACGTGGTGAATCTTCCAGAGAGAGAAGGTAGTTTGACAGTCAACTGACCGTGAGGAAGGTTGGCATGTTGCAAAATTAAAAATACATTTTTTATTCTCGTTTAAATAAACACAGATTTTCAGTTACAGATCTCTTTTAAAAAGACTTGTTTTATTGCTGATTTAATGCATTACATTTTAGACTGTTCATACAGTAGCATACACTTATGTCATAATTACATGAAATGTTATTTAAGGTCACACAGTTTAATCAGATTAGGACAGATGCAATGATATGTCAGACAGAAGGTCTAAAATATTCTTCAGTATACATACATATCATTTCTAGTTAATACAAGAAGCAGTGAAGGAAGACATAAAATGCACACAAACGTAGTTTTACAAAAAGGAATATTTGTTTTAAATTAAGGTCAGTGATGACTGTTAAATAATTCTGTTTCTAAACAAGCTGGGAAACTGTGATAATGGCTAAATGGGGGGGGATGATATATGTGAATTACTGTATAAAGATGATCTGAAATCTTGAGCATCTACCTGTTAAATTCAATATTTCTTTCAGATTTTGGTCATGTTTCTTCAAATTTTTCCAAAATTTTTTTTTTAATGGAATAAATATTCTAACATTTTCTTGACCCCGTTAGAATGAAAAATGTTCCTGGTGTCCCATTCTCAATGAGCATTTAAACAATATTTATAAATAAAAATGTAGTCTCATTTTAGGTGTTTATATTTCACAGTGTCCCGACTTCTTTAAAGACAGTAGTAAATGATCAAAAAGGCACATTCATACCACGACCTTAAAAGGCATCATCCATTCAGAAGGCTCCTCAGTGACAAACATCTCAGGTGGAATGTGAGAGAGCAAATGGAAAGTCAGAATTAAATAAAGATGTTTTAATAGTTGGACAAAGCTGCATTGGCTCTTATTCTCAGTTTTCCCAAATTCCTTTTGAGGAATGTGGAAAGTCAACTATCTTTAACATAACGTGTGGAAAACACATTTATGATCCTTTCAATGTTGATACAATTAAATCATATTAAAGTACAAGGCTGTCCTATTCTCTTTTTTTAAATAAACACCATACAGTCATGTTATTTAAATGACTAACGTTATCTCTCCAGGATAAGGGAATGTTACCTTGTTTGGGCCTGTATGCAGACGCCATTCAATGAGAATTTCATGCATATAAAACAAAAACAATATTTATAGTAACTCAGAGTTTGTTTTGGCTCAGCCTAAACTCTGACTCAAGGAATGTGCCCATAAAATCTTAATGCCACTGACAAAACACCCCATAAGATATCTTCTGTTTCATATATACGGCCATAATTTGGCACTGTGTGTAAATAGAGTAAACAAACAATAAGACGGTTGCAACTAATTACACAACACATGCAGGCAGGCTGTTCTTTAACGACGAGACAATGTTAGTTGATTAAATATATGTCCTCTATTTGTATTACTCTAAAATATTTAACACTACTTTTGAGGCGCTATTAATAAGTTACATTCAGCTTAAGTAAAATAATTCCTCCGTTTTTGAAGCATTTTAGAAAATAAAATAGATATCTCTGTTCATCCCACGCTGACTTTTAACTGTTCGTTGAGTTTCAGATGTCCTCTTTAATACCTGAGAAACAAAACACGGTGTTATCTGCAGAAATAGTAGCTGATGAGTAATAATAAACAAGCAAAGGATGCATCAGAGTAACACCAACCTGTAATAATTAGGTTTGAAGGGGCCGTTCTTGTTGAGCCCCATGTACTTCGCCTGCTCGTCAGAGAGCTCTGTCAGGTGAGCATCAAAGTTTGGAAGGTGCAGACTGGCCACGTACTCGTCTGAAAACACACATTTTAACTAGAAGTGTAATAATACACATGATCTTTGGGGGATGTACTTTTTTAGAAACGTCAAAAGGTGGCAGCAGTAAGCAGCAACTCCAACTCTTACCCATTTTCTTGGGCAGAAGATAAACATCTTGTTTGTATCGTCCTTCTGGAGCGTTGTACAACTCGATCAAAGCCAGGGCCTACAGACAACACAGAGCACACCATGGCTACAAAATTCATGAACAGTGTCTTAAAACCCAACGTCTTCCTGCAGGATAAAACATCTTACCTGAGTTGTAGCAGTGATGGACAATACAAACGTAGGCACTGTAGAACAGCTCAGATTTAAGAGGCGACCCTGAAAATGACCCAGGAAGCACAAAGCTGCACATAAACCAAATAAACTTCTTTTTGATGAAATAATTAGATCTGATTGGTGGTGTTCACTAGCTGGAGCGTTTACCTCTGCCAGCAGAACAACCCTCTTTCCATCTGGCCAGATGATGTGGTCGACCTGAGAGCGAACCCTCTCCCAGGTCAGTTCAGGGCTGCGTAGACTGGCCTGTGGATAGAAAAAACAAATATCCATAAAAAACTAATACTGAGGAGGTAGGATGAGCATTTCTACACTGATCAGCTACAGCATTAAACTGTGTACCACCAAAACAAAGTGAATAACCAAACAATAAATCCAAAAAGTCTGTTTACTAATCAGAAATCCTGTCACCTTTCATTAGAGCCTAACCGATGACTGTAGGTTGAAGCAATCAAGAGTTACAGCCTTTGAATGCTGGGATGTTCAACCGTTATCCAAAGATTGGAGTCTCCAAATAGACACGCCTGGTCATGCCCACACACATACCTGTCCAGAATAGTCATTTTCTGTGCTATCCTTATCTAATTTGAACTGAAAAAGGTCAGGCTTGATACAACAGCTTCATTTGATTTTCCAGTCCACACCTCCACGTCTCCATGTGCAGCAACATAATGAAAAAAGAAAAATTCCAGGCGAGGTAAAAAATAGTTGATATCAGTTTGTTTCAACTTCAATAACTACATACTAGTTCCAGTTACAATAAATTTGACTGCAGAGCTTAAACATTCAGAGTGTTTATGTTGGAGAGACCAAGTCTGTGCATGTATTCCAAAGAGTTCCAGAACAACACCTAATTTAATTTGGGTAAGCACTTTTGGGTGGGGGGTGGGGGGGTGTTACATTTCTGGCAGGCCTGTTCCTGACGATGAAGAGGAATGACATTTGCAAATGTCACTACGTGCACATTATAAATATTAACTCAATGCAGAGCCTAGTCTATGTTCTGTTCAACATGGGATGGAAAAAGATGCCCAGAGAGCATGCTTTTAGATTATACAGTCTCTAACACAATCATGGTTGAAATGCTTTGCAATCAACTATTAGAACACTGGTTGCACTGACTCTACTGAGGAAATGTTGAAAAGCTGTAAAAATAAATAAAATTGATATTCTACATGTTGCACCTCTCATGAGTAAGAAGCTCCTTAACTTCCAGGCAAACAGGATTTCTACACTGGGAACTTTAATCCAGATAAATTTAAATGAGGAATGAGACGCAGAGGCATTTTGGTGGAATTTCCTGGATTATATGAGATTAGACAGAACAATACAGGAGTTTTCTAGAGTGTGAATGTGTCAGCCTGTATTTTACATGCTAATATGTTTTGGATCATGAGCATAATTTACTTAGAACTTTTCTGGAGACTTTAAATCTGAAGCTTACCACATCTATCTCAGTGTTGGAATGTCCCATATTGCAGACGATGCAGCCATTCTTCATTCGGTCGAGCTGCTCTCTGGAAACAACATTCTTGTTGCCTGTATTTATAAAAAAAACAACAACAGTGATGAGCTGTACACAAAATCAGGTGCTGCAGAAAATATTACAATTTTGATGAAAAGTTCACAAAGAAAACAAAATCAGAATTTATTAATAAAGCACGTTTCACTGCTGTCGGGCAAAAACCTTGCCTCTCCAAAAATGCAACTTTTCAGGAAATTAAAACAATTTTTCTTTTACAGACAAGAAACTCTGGATCATCTCAGATCTTTTTTTTTTTTTTTTTACATTTTTCTTTGAATAGTCTTTCATTAAACCGGTGGCAGATGTAAAAGATGACCAATAGATCTGATTTATGTACAAACATTAAAGTGATTAAAAATTTAAGATACAAGCTTTTAGCCCGACAGCAATGATACTTGTCTGCTAGAAACACTTGTGACCATTAAAGTAGAAGTAATAGGTGTCACAGCATGGGTGGGACACAGTACCAGTGCAAGTTATGACCACGTCCATCTGCCGAATGACCTCGCTCAGCTTGACCACTCGGAATCCGTCCATACTGTTTGGACACAAATACAGATATTATTCAGACAACTCTTCACAGCTAATTCAGTCCACAATACAGATAAAATGAAATGTAGTGGGGTGCATTTATTGATGCAGAAGTGCTGAATAGTAATGTGTAGTGACTCACCAAGCCTGCAGAGCACAGATGGGGTCGATCTCTGTGATGCACACAATGGCTCCAAGGGCTTTAAGAGCAGTGCAGCAGCCTTTTCCCACCTACAGATTACAAAACTGTAAAAAAATGTCTCATGCTGCCGTTTTACGTAAAGTCTTTTTTTCACTCAGAAATGAGTCACCTCTCCATAACCACACACAACCACTTGTTTGCCTCCAAACATTATATCTGTGGTCCTCTTCAAGCTAGTAGAGACAAGCAAAATAAAAGATCCATATTAGATTCAGGCTCTACATAAATTCACAACTTCTAAAGGACTGGATCTGCTCACCCATCCAGGATAGATTCACGGCAGCAGTACAGGTTGTCAAACTTCTGCTTGGTGACTGAATCGTTCACGTTCATCGCAGGGACACACAGCTTACCCGCCTTAGACAGCTGGTATAATCTGAGAAGACACAAATTTATCAAACATACAATAGAAAATCACATATCCAGGAAAACTGAATGGTAGTCCCGTGTGACCATAACTTTCCAGAGCATTTGGTTATTCAAGTCTACTGAGGGCTGTACAAGCAGTAGTAGAGCTCTGTCATGTTTCTCAAATAGCCTGAAGTCAAATCAGACCAAATTAGTTTTTCCATTACATTGTCATGTATTAGTACTAGCAGGGCTTATGTAACACAGAATACAGTTTCTGTCATCAGAGGCTGTGCTCGTCCTTCTAGGTAAATTGTTAGTGAGACGCTTCACAGAAAAGGATTCTAAAGGCAGATTCATCTCAGTCTAATAGCAAATTACATTTAAAAACAAAAACAAACAGATGCTGAACAAAACATTTTCACTGAATTACTTTTTCTTTTGACATCTTCAGTGATCCATAGCCCCAGCTCACCTGTGAACACCAGTGACGCTCTCCTCTACGATGCCCCGGACCTTTTTGAAGACGCTGGGATACTTTTTGTACACCCAGTGTGTTAAATCTCCACCATCGTCCAAAATCTACAAGAAACAAATACATCAACAGTATGAGCGATAAGGGCTGACTACGATGGATGTTAAAATCTGTGATGGACAGTCTAAATGATACCATATTAGCCTGCCAGCCCTCAGTGTTGACACAGCGATCGATGCACCACCAGAAGTCGTCCTCTGATTCACCCTTCCATGCAAACACAGCTACGCCTGCAGGAAACAACACACACACAGCGGGTAAAGACAAAAGGAGAAGCACAAAAAAGCATTTATGTTGAAAAATACCTTAAAGTTCTCTAAATGTTACTGCTAAAAATGATATGAATGCAAAAACAAGCACACATATTTGTAATGTAGAGCGTTATTAGAGGGTCGTTATTTATGTTAAATACAAACTTTAAAATGAACACTTAACCACCAACACAAACACCCAAAAAGTCGTTCTGTGCAATGACTCAGCCTAAAAACAAAAACTCAACAAAACACTCAGAAACCCTACAAAAACAGAAATAAACTTCTACTAATTTGGTTTTTCTAAAATATTTATATCGTTTTATTATGAAGGGTGCAATATTAGCTTGTAAAATGCTGTTTGTCTAATCTTTTCTTTATTCCAACAAGGCGTTTCACACTCGTGGGCCACTTTGCCTCCTGGTTTTATGTTACAACAATGTTATACAATGACTTTCATAAGAGTCCAAGTTTTAAGTTACAAGGAACAAATTCTCAGAAGTAAGCCACCTGTAGAGAGGAGGTGATCTCACCTATCTCAGCAAGAGCAGCTGCCACCTCGTTTTGAGTGGAGTAGATGTTACAGGCCGTCCAACGGCACTGGGCTCCAAGAGCAACCAGGGTTTCTATGAGGACCTGAGAGGGTACAATGAAATATGCAGATACATCAAGAGGTAGCAGAGCAAAGACCAGATGAACCAACAGTGAACAGGATGAGGGTACATACAGCTGTCTGAGCAGTGATGTGAGTACAGCCCACTATCTTCGCCCCAGCCAGTGGTTTCTCTCCCTGAGCTCTCTTCCTCAAGGAAATCAGAGCAGACATGTCTGAGGTGGGAGAAACACATAAGTTAAAGGTAACAAAAAAGATTTGGCTTTGTTCTTGTTTTGTAACAAAGTTCAAGTCATTTACATTAGTTCAGAACTTAAGAAGACCAGATATGAAAGAGAATATAAAAGCTGACAAGTGTATGAGCTGAGCAAACCCACAACGACAAACAAACAAAAGAAATGTACAGCTGGTCAGTGTTTAGAGTCAACACGGACACTTGAATTTTAAATGAAGCTTGAAGTCACTTCCTAAGGAAAAAAATTTAGAATGGAGTTTGCAAAGATAATTTTTACAGTCATTTGTCCATTCGACCTCCATTCAGTCGAGGCAGATGGACGCTGGTTCTGATGGAGGTTTCTTCATTTTAAAAGGAAGTCATTCCTCTCCACCACCACCCTGTACTTGTTCAGAATGAGGGATAGCATTGATATGATGCAATCTGCTGGTTTCCTTAGTCGGACAATCAGGACTTATCAAAGTGTCATATTTAGGAAAGCCTTCCTTGTACAGATGGTAGAGAGAGGAAGTCTTTAATCCTGATTGTCTCACAGCAACATCGAACTATGAAACTGAGTCCTCCCTGTGCTGGGAAAAAAGCTACAAGCTCAAACCTGGTTTCATTCAAATGTGGAAACAGATCTGTTAAAAAGCATCTATTGATGAGACTTTTACTATTTAATGTCCAGTGGTAGTAAAAAAAAATTACATTTTTTTTTAAAAAGACCAAATCTTCCAAACATGCTCACTCCATGAGTGATAGACATACCTTGCTCTGCTATTTCGATCTCTCGACGGCCAAACTCAGCCTGTTTAATGTTCTTCACACAGAAGTCGGTGCTGCCATGGGAGTTGACCTGGGCTTTGTCCCGGGGGGAGGTTTCATCATCTGAGCTGTCAGTGTAAGATGCAGCTAGGAAATGAAGAACACACAAGGTCACTTTGGTGGTAAAATGCACAAGAAGCCAATTATAAAAGACGTGCTTTAATTCTAGTGTTTGAAAGGAGGAGCATTAGAACACGTCCTATCAGGTGAACTGATGTTCTTCATCCAGATGCTCACTACTCTTACTAATGAGTTCACTCACCACATTAATAGTGGTGTAATGGTTAACGAGTGAAGTCAGTATCTCGCTGGGCTGATGGCGACTAGTTGGAGTCACAAAACTTGAGAAAAAAATACAAAATTTCAGCTTGAATTGCACTAAATTCATGCAAAGTGTTTTAATTTGTTTGTAATGCTGCTCTTTTTCTTTTTTTCTGCTCCAACCCACCCAGTCATCTCACATTTTCCCACACTTTTGAGAAACTAAACTGAGAAGGCTTGAAGATTGAAGAAAATTCAAAATCATACAAATTTTTCCAACAAGATCAGAATTCCTGCAGCAAGATAACCGAGGAAGATAAAACCCTCATGAATATTTTGAGGCATGTTGGAAACTCCCTCGTGAATAATTGTTCATTACCTGAGCTGTAGCTGTCTGTGGAGGACTGTGAGATGGACCGTGAGAGGGAGCGGCGGCCCGCCTTGGTTGGGAACTTGCTGAATTCCTGTTTGTCCTCTGCATTTGCAAACTGAATCTAGAGAGAAAAAGAGGACATGAGACATAACTTTAAGATAAAAATCCAAATATTTAACAGATTAAAAGCCAAAAGTCACAGTGGGAGAGGTTGGAACAAAAGGTATAATGTTCTGTAATACAGTGTTCATCCTCTGATTATTATTGGACTCATTGTGCTGTTTCAGCCACAAAACTATCCTTTTAAAAACTAAAATCAGCTTGTTTTAGTAAAACACAGGTGGAACAGGAAGAAGAGAGCTGGTGCTTATTTTTAGATGTTCTTTCCTGCTCTGTGATTTATGCTTTGTTCCAATAAACAGGCTTGAGTTGTTGTTAGATGTGATTCATCGTGATACAGAACCCTTCAAAGTGCCCAAGATCAAAGACCTGGAAACACATGAAATGGACCAGAAAATGGTTAGCTTGTCTATTTACAAGCCTAGCATGTAATAAAAACTTCTACTCTTCAAAATCTGGGGTTGCATCAAACTACTTTTTAATACTGTATTGTAGCGTAATATAACCTGATTTTATTGTTATAATACGGACACACTTCTGCAAGGTTATTAGCTTAGTTTTGTCGGTTTTATGCCCAGCAATGCAAGCTACCTTCACTAACCTAATTGTTATGCAGGATATCTTAGGTTCTTTTGATTCAAAGGGAAGACCTACGTACGTTATATTTGGAAGTTATAACCCAGAAGCAGACTTAGACTACACTTATTTTATTAAAGAAACAGATTGAACGAACAGACAGATATGAGGTAGATGGTGCATCTTAAGAGATTCTTCTGATGTTATTAAGCTGAGAGTTAATGACGAGAGCCCGTGAGATATTAAATATCTCTAGGGAGTCTGAGCTAGTTATGAGGGGAGCTGAGACTAAGTTGAAAGGAGTGTTATTTATCAAGAGCCTCAGTTTACCAGATCGGAGTTGGTACCTGCTGAAACCGCTCCAGATCGCCTCGGCGTGGGAAGTGGAGGCTCGTCTGTTGGTAGGTTGGTGTGACGAGCCTCGGAGTATCCCCGGACCGGGAGGCCGCTCCAGGGCACGGAAGCGTCTGAATGAGTCGGTCAGCGGCTCCATGATCGGCTGGTGGAAGAGGCTAGCATGGTCTTCCCCATGGCAGGTGAACAGAAGCAGACGGATGTTGTCTGGCTTCTAGCCGGGGGAAATTCCTCAACTGTTTGGGGCTAATACCCAAAACGTGCAGTCGGCATCAAAGCCTACCGTGTAGCGGAGAAAACGGAGGCTGTTCTCTCGTTGTAGGTTGAAACGAGAACTCCCGAACTCGGTAGCTTCCAGGCAGGAAGTCTGACCGTGGAAAGTTTTGGACGCGTGGCCCAATGGGAAGGAGTTACCAAGTCACGTGGTTCTCGTCATTAAGGAACCCAGCTAAAACTTAGATGGATTATTAATATGCTTTAACCTTTTTAGCAAAAGTAGAAACCATGAAATAATACTGATGCAACATCAACATTCATGAATACTGGAAGAAAATGAATTAATCATATTAAGACATTTCTGGACAGTGGATTAAAGGTAGTGTCTTTTAGAATGAGACATCAAAGAGTCTTTGAGTTTAATTATTAACTAAAGAAAGTCTTCTGAGTCTTCCGACACGACCGGTCCTGGACGGAATGTTGATTCAGGTTACAACATAATAAAAGAGTCATTTTAATCCAAGTTATTGGGAAAAAGATGAGTTATTCTTGTGATGAACCAAGGGGTCAGAATTCAGAGATAGTAACGCCTTTGCCGGCGCTACAGTATACACAGAGGGGAAATAAGTATTTGATACACTGTTGATTTTTCAAGTTTTAACTTAGAATGAAAAGATCTGTAATTTTCATCATACTTTCATCAACTGGGAGACAGAATCTATTTTTAAAAATCCAGAAAGTTGCTTTGCATGATTTTTAAATAAATTTGCATTTTATTGATTGAAATAAGTATTTGATACAGCAGAAAAATAGAACTTAATATTTGGAACAGAACACTTTGTTTACAATTCCAGAGGTCCGATGTTGACTGTAGTTCTTGACCAGGTTTCCACACACTGCAGCAGAGATTTTGGCTGCTCCTTCATACAGATCTCCAGATCTTTCAGGTTTTGGGACTGTCACTGAGCAACAGAGTTTCAGCTCCTTCCAAAGATTTCTATTGGGTCAAGGTCTGGAGACTGGCTGTGTTTTGGGTCACTGTCATGCTGGAAGACCCAGCCACCACCACTGAGGGAAGAAGGTTGTTGCCCAAAATCTGGCGATACATGGCTCCATCCATTCTCTCCACAATACAGTGAAGTTGTCCTGGCCTCATTGCAGAAAAAACACCCAATGCATGATGTTTCTACCCCCATGCTTCACGGGTGGGATGATGTGATGCAGGATTTTAATCCATGATGGCATAGTGTGTTACTAATGGTAACATTTGATCATGTGGTCCCAGCTTTCTTCAGGTAATTGACCAGATTCTCCCATGTAGTTCTGGGCTGATCCCTCACCTTTCTCATGATCATTGATTCTCCACAAGGCTAGATTTTGCATGAAGCTCTAGTCAAAGGGAGATTAAGTCATCTCAAGTTTCTTCCATGTTCTGATAATTGCTCCAACAGTTGTCTTCTCACCAAGCTGTTAGCCTGTTGTCCAGTAGCCCATCCCAGCCTCATGTAGATCTACAATTTAGTCCCTGGTGTCCTTAAGACATCTCTTTGGTCTCCATGGTGGAGAGGTTGGAGTCTGTTTGTGTGTGAACAGGTGTCTTTTATACAGGTAACGAGTTCCAACAGGTGCAACTAATACAGGTAATGAGTGGAGGATAGGAGGGCTTCTGAAAGACCAACTAACAGGTCTGAGAGAGACAGATTTCTTGCTGGTTGATAGATAATCAAATATTTACTTCATGCAATAAAATGCAAGTTATTATTTACGGTATATAAAAAAATCATACAATGTGATTTTCTGTAATTTGTTTAAGATTCTGTCTCTCACAGTTGAGGTGTTCCTATGATGAAAATTACAGCCCTCTCCACTCTTTGTGTGTGGGAAAACTTGAAAATCAGTGGTTTATCAAAAACTTCATTTCCCCACTGTATATATGTACCGGTATACATTTTCAAACTAATAGCTTTTAAATAAGAGCGCTGTCACGGTCTCATGTGACTCAGTAACTCAGGACATTATGGAAACAGGAAGACTGAAGTTGCATTTCAAGAATCATGTGATGTGCTGTCTTTTTTTATGACTTGAACTTGTGAATCGGTATGAGAGATGCTGGCAAAACAAGCAACGACTGCTGGCCTAATGATATTCTATGAATGTAACTCTGAAATGTGTTCAATCTTAGAAATGGATTGGGTTTGCCACTGTAACCATCAACACACAATCTCTCTGTCTTCCTTTTCCAAGAATCCCTGTCTCAGTGGCTTAGAATCACAATCCCTGATCGGACTTTGATATTGAGTCCCTGTTAGTGTGACGCAATCATGGTCAACACAGGATACCTCGGAGATCTTTCTCCCTGAACATGTTGTCCCTATTCTTCTTAAATCCTGATCAATTGGTTTTCTCTCTCACCAAACATGAATGTCTTAATTTCATTGTGACAATGTTGAGTTTTTTTCTTTGGCGCCTTATTTCTATTGTCCATACTGTGTGTTTGGAGTGCAAACTACTGAGCGGTGCCGGCTGCGTTGACACAACACACAGGAGATAAATTAGGAACTGTACTAATACTAGACTAACAACAATGAGAAGGGTAAGAATTGAGTTTCATGTGCAATGTAGGCTCATTTACAGACCCAGAGACGTGATAGACACTGAGCAGCGACGACAAAATTAAATGACTGAGAACCGTTAGCAGATGATTTAATCTAACAATTATCATCATAGGATCAAGGCTCGGGTACTTAGTTTGAGGTCTTTGTAATACCAATTATTTTGTAATTCAAAACATCAGAGACTTCCGTGTCTGCATGTGTTCATCTCACAATCCTAATTTCCACATGCAGTGACACCTGGGCTTCAATAATCTACTGATCAAGTAAAAAGAAACTCTAGAAGCTTGGGAGACAGAATGAACTGAACAGATCTCTGCGTGTCTCCGTTTTCACAACCGAGAGCGTAGCCAGTTTCGTAAAACAAAACACTTAGTTTGACTTTTGAGTCACTTTATACTGAATTAAGCAGACACTTATTTAACAAAGTCTCAGAACTTTTTTTCTCTCACAGGTGTTAAAATGAAATATTGCTTCTTTTAAGATTACAACATTAAAGGAGAAGTGAAATTACTCATTTGTTTTACTCCAAGGAACAAGCCATGTGAATAATTTGACATTAAGCCTCCAACTTCACTCAAAGTTTTTAGTAGCACAAATAAAACCTTTCTGCTTAAAGCATGAAGAGAGGAACTGCTCGACATGCCACAAGTAATCCCAACTGATCCATGTTTGGGATGTTTATTAACTTAAAAGATGTGTGTAGAGTCAGCTTTAGTAGTAACTCACCCGTTCTCTACCATGTCCATGTTTATGTGCCATAGCTGCCGTGATCTCTCTCTCCCTCTCTCTCTCTCCCTCCAGGTTTCCACTCTACCTCTCTGAGCCTCCTTGTCCTCTGTGGGATGGTACCAGGTGTCCCTGATGCTATTATCCCAGAACACTCCCAGGCGGAGCAGGGGGAGGTTCCTGCCTATTACCGTGATTTCTAATGGCCAAACCTGGACTGAAACGTAAGGAGGACAAGAGGAGCCTCTGCCCCTTTCAGTTTCTCCGACTCTGCCCTCAACAGCCAGCAGCTGAAATCTGAAGCTTTTATTTTACAATGAAGCTAAAGAAGAGCAGGATTTAAACAAGAAATAGAATAAATTAATGTATAAAAGAAGACATTTATATAGAGCACTACATGCAAGGCGATTGGCAGGAGGAATTAAACCGTGTCTTCATTAGCCTTCTGCTGCATCAATAGGCATCCTTCTAGCTAAAAATACCCTTTCTCTCTCAGATAGCGGGCCAGGTCACAGACTTAAGCTGCGGAGTGTGACTGTCGATCAGTGGTGTAAAGGCTTAATGTGGTCCTGACATAAGGCAACACTAACTACTTAACCAGACACCACTACAGCTCTAATGCACCATCTAGCTGTAATCCACAGAGATCTTTTACTGCTGACCACTGACTCGCAGAGGCTACATTCAACAAAGCAAAAACACAGTCTGTAGCACAGCGGGAGCATAAAGGAAAATGCAAGATTCAAGCAAGTAAAACTGAAGCTCCCAAATCAGTGTAAAAGCACCTATTTAATCAACAAATGCACACCTGATTACAGTGTTGAGAAAAAAACACACTGTGTGCTAATCCGTCTTCCTTCAGAGACATTGTGACCTTTAGCTGAAAGTGTAACTTCCACTGATTAGCAAGATAATTCGGCTCTGTATTTCATAAACAAACACAATGCAATCCAACGCCACTGATTAGCAAGAATTCAGTGAGGTTACACAGGACAAAAATAAAATAAACTGCAAGTAACAAATCCTGTGTTTAACCATTTGAGAGGTGATAAAGGAGAACACCTGGATGAATGTGAATCTTAATGCTTCAGAGGGGTCAAGCCTATGTATGAGAGGTGAATGGGAAACGGTGAGAGCAAAGTAGGAAACTGGTGGAACAACTCAGATGGCTGTGTGTGTATTTATCATCCTATGGAGACTTTTTATAACCAACTTGAATAACGTGTACAGATACAGCTCTTAAAATGTTTAAACTTCTTTGATTTTAACGATCAAGAAAAGAAACCTGTTTATGTTAAAATTATAGTAGAAGAAAAAAAACTGATGCCATTCTAGCATTCCCATATGATTTATTTATAGTCATTTTTACATAAAATTCCTTTTAAAATAAACTTTTTTCTACTTTTTTAAATGCACTTTGTTTAATCACGTTAGAGGGGGGGAAATATTACTTTGTTGTTCATAAATTTCCACTAAAATGTTTGCAAATAAATATTAAATGTTGAAAATAACGGCTGAAACACACTTTAGATTCTGTGTTCAGCAGCCCACTGGGATCAGACACAAAATGATGATGCAGAAACAAACTCACAGCGAGTTAGTCATTTTACCAGGGGGTTGTGTTGCGTAACAGATGAACATATTCAAACAGAGAAGCAGCAGAGAAGTGGTGCACTTTCGCTCGCTCACCGCCACACTCATTTACAATTTGTAGCACTGATTATGCTCATTTATTTGCATATTTTTAAAAACATGACTATAAACTTATTTTTATATGCAGTCTCTTATTACTGTTATTGAATTTAGTTGTTTTAATTACCCTTTGCATTTTTTTTTTCATGCAAACAGGCATCTCTTATCAATAGCAGGATTTCATATATATTCAGAACATACTGGTTTGTTTTTTATAAGCACATTCCTGTCATCCAATATGTTTTCAAACAGGCTCCCTGAGGCAGCTCACAGTCCGCACGCTAGTGCCTGTCAGGCAGGAGGTCTGACCCAATATTCTGGAGTCTGTGTGAGCCCTGCTGCTGGGAAAATAAATATTTCTATTATCGAAAAAAATGTGTCCACTTTCTGAGGAGAAATATGTACAAGCACACTGTCCTTGGGGAATTATTATATAAATACAACAATAAAAAGGAAGTACTTTACTGTGTTCATTATGTTTTCTTTTTCTTCAAAAATGCTCATAAGTTCCTTTCTCAGACATGTATGTTTTTGCGTAAGTTTTTACCTTGACATGTGTTGTTACCTCTGACAGTGACACTTCTGATGAAGGCCGCAGGAGCGAGTCGAAACATGTCAAGGTAAAAACGTACGCAAAAACATACATGTCTGAGAAAGGAACTTATAAGCATTTCTGAATAAAAAGGAAGGCAAGAGCTATTTGCAACATATGTCAATTTATCAGCTGCAAATGACTCCATTACTGTAAAACTGGATGGATATTACATTTTATCAGGTCATTTCTGCCTACAGACTGTGTTCCTTTCTGTGCAGTTTATCATGTCTCACAGACACATGATGAAAGTATTTTTTTTCCTAAGAGCATGAAAAGAAGGCGTATGATTCTACAATATTCAGTGGTTTGTAATCTATTACTTATACAATATTGAGTCACAGAATAATAAAGAATGCAATTAAATTAAGAAGTGTGTTTGAAAAGCCACATCAAACAGTGCAAAGCTGCTTTACCCCAAAAACGCATGAGACAGAAAAACTTAGATTTAGAAGTATGGAGTATTTTTTTTACTTCATTCATAAGAGAAAAACAAATAGGATTTACATTATTTTACCAAATGAATGTGAGCAAAAAAGGAGCTGAGAGAAGAAAATATTTTATATTTTCTGCCCCTTTTCACAAAATGTTTAATTGGATTCATTTTATCACATTCCTGATCTGATTTTTAAACTTAATCACAGATGCTATCTTAACTTACATAATTACTTTGATGTAATACATTTTTAAACATATTAAGTGACCTTGAATCTTAAATTTCTTTGTTAAGATTGTTCCATTATTTTTACATAATTTACAGAAATACTCAGTTCCTTCAATTCGGTTCTAAATCTAGGTTTAAAGACTCCTTTCACATGGTAACTACTTACTTTTTCAAACATTTTCTGAATATTTGTTGGTAAGGTACTTTTATTTAGCATTGTTCAATGTTCATAATATTTTCAAATCAACTAAATCATGAAATTTCAGTACTTTGTATTTTTTTTTTCTGTGTCCTGACCACCACAGGGGCAGCCACAAACCCTCCCCACTGGAGAAGCGCAGAGGATCACTCCGCGTGGGTCTCCCAGCAGCCATTGTGCTATAGCCCTGGGAAGCCGCGATGAGGGGCTCACAGGCACTGCCAGCAGTCGGCCACACCAGGGCAGGTCCAGCCCGGAACCAGAGACCCCAGACCCAGGGGTGAACTGGCCTCAGCAGAGGCCAGACCGCACCAAAGGGCCCAGATCCCACCAAGCAGCCACAGTGGGGAGAGCAAGCAGTGGCCCCAGGACCCGGCCCCAGACCCCGAGATCCACCAATACGCTGGCAGAAAAAGGCACCACGCACAGCAGAGGTGTGGGCTGAAAATGAGCAGACCGCCCCACCTACCGCAGCAGCAGAGCAGACCCCGAATGGATGGCCAGCTCCACTATCGGCCCCCGCCCCAGGGTAGCAAGCAGAGAACAGGGGTGTAGGAAGACCCCAAATCTCCCTCAGCTGGCTCTGTGGTATTGATGCAAGTGTTGGTAGGATGCATTTTTTAAAAAGGTGGGGGCAGCACGCCATCCCCCGCCCTAGACCCTATGCAACGTGAAGGTGCAGGGCAATGACGCCAGAGGTGAGGCTGATTGCCAAGACCCCCCCCCCCCCCCA
>SSNR01000227.1:231884-300804 GCA_006937965.1 Callopanchax toddi | reverse complement strand
AAAAAAAAAAAAAAAAAAAAGCAACAAGTAAAATTTAGCTAAAGGATGCAACATACCAGCTGTGGGACGGTTTACATCCTTTCGATGCTGAACCCCAGAGGATTCACATCATTCATGCTTCATGTTTTTAATCAAATAAGAACTGCAAACTTTTTGAAATTGTTTTTCAAAGCCAGAGACAACTCAGACATAAGAGCATAAGCATTAACCAGAGGCTGCCTTGAGAATAAACACGCTGTGCTAAAGAACATGCAGTACAGGTTGTTTACAGGGGAATGTTTAAAGGGAGATGATGAATCAAACAGCACATATGGGTCATGAAAACAGCCCTGGAGATAGCATGCAGACTGGAAGGCTATCATCTGTGGCAGCAGTGACACAGGGCGGAGATGACACCACTACCTGGAGTGTCTGCACCTGCTGGCCTGGCGCCTCTGTTTGCAGCTGCACAGCAGTCACTGTGCCCTGCGTCTGCAGGCAAGGCAGGACAATACAGTCTCAGACAGGTACAGTTAAGCCCAGAATTGCTCATACCCTCGCAAATTTTCAATTTAGTGTCTTGTTTTGGGGGATACATTTTATCTGGATGGGAATGATATAAATGTATTAACAAAAACAAGTAGACAGTATGCTGGATAGCTACTGTACATTATAGAGAATAAAAAATATCACACCTAAAATTAATTCTCTAACATATATGATCACTGGTGGTCTCTGTCAACCATTATTTGACCACTGTGGATGTTTATTTGTGATCGTTATGTTGATCAAGACCCAGTTTTCCTGCAAAGTGTCTGATGATTTATCACAGATCATGATGCTTTCTATAGCAATTTGATGAAGTTTGGCATCATTAATAATTTGTGGAAGGAAGTGGAGAACAAAATCATGACTAATGAACCTTAAATATACTGCAGAGTCTAAAAATGTGTGTTAGGAAAGATATGAACATAATGATTGCTGTTCTGATCATTATGACACAAAACGTATGCTTTTAAACTGAGCTTTTTATTCTAGAAAATAGTAACACATTTATAAATGCAATACATTAAGTAATTAATGTGTATTAAATGAATGTAACACACTGCAGCGGGTACACAGGTGAATCAAATTTTGGCCTAATGTTCCATACTCTTTAGTCACATACCTGTCATTTCCAATCAGGAAATAATCAAATAAAAATTAACTAAATCTGTCAAATCAAATGTTTCCAATAGAAGAAAATGTGGCATTGGTAATTAAGCTATTATGTTTAATTGTGATTATTAGTGGGGGGGAACAAATCAGGTATCCTGTAAAACACTTTGGGTCAATGTTTTGTATCATCTCGGTTTATAAAAGGTAATCGAATGTAGCTGATGAATTTCTGAGCTCACCTGCTGTTGGATCTGTCCATTTGCAGTCTGCACAACAATCTGCTCCCCTGTGGTGGTCGTGGCAGTGGTGTACTGCTCCATTCCCTTGTTTTATTATCAGTCCTCTTGAAATAGAGACAAATAATACTGGGATTATTCCTCTTTTAAAAACAATGCTTATCATAGTTTTGAAACAATCATTCAAACAATAGAACTGCCATGCTTTTACCTATGTGTAAATTAACTTAATTACGTTTTAACTGAATGATTTAATTCAAACTTAGATAATAATAAAACGTCCAGTTATAAATAGAATTTTGAGTTTTTCAAGTGATTTGCTAAGACACTGAAGCCACCGCGACACTAGTTTCAGTATTTTTATTAGAGGGTTAATATTGAGCTGGGCTAACAAAGCTAGCAACAAAGCTATAACCGCAGTAAATTATAGAAAGGACAAAATGGATGCTCGTTTTCTGGAAGGACAAAATGACATTTTGATGGTTTGTTCATATAAGTTGATGATCATTTGCTTCCAGCGTCTGCTGATGTGTTAACTGTGGTATTCTCAAACCTCTCTCTTTGTTTGACAGTCATTAAATTTTAGCATGCGTTAGCACGGCACAGAGCTCATGTTTCCTCGCAGAAGCTAACACCGAGAAGACGAAGGTTCTTAGCGGCGAAACAAGTCTGAGGCACAGCGGTCAAAATCAAACTCAAATTTGACTTTCTTGCATTTAGCGGAGTTAGTAATTTGGTTGGTCCATGACAAACCAATCCGTGCTGACAACTACCAATGCCTTCAATCGTGGCTCCCTTACCGTATCTTCACTGTCCGGTTTCCCTCTGATTGGCTCTAGTACAGCTCGCTAAAACCCAATCAACAAAGTGAGCGGACAAAATGGCGCAAATGAAACAACGGCGGCTGGGAGGAGGTGCGCAGCTGCGTGACACATGACTACAGGGGACAGGGCCGGCTGCTGCGCCTCCGGCGTCCAGCAGGTGGTGCTGTTTTGTTTAATTCTTATTACATAAAGACGTATAAATCTTTTCTTTTTTAACTTAGTATTAACAACTTTAATTGGGCTACATACATCTTAAATTTGGTTAAAAGAAAAGAAAAAGATGGTCAAATGTTTTCGGACATTTTCCATGGTTCAATAAATCAAATTTACTGTCACAACTTATACCAATATGCATCACTTTTGGAACGCATCAATTGTCAATTTTCTTATGATACTGACTAAAATCTTAAATTTATTACTATATTATATAATAAACTTGTGACTTTCATTCTGTTTAGGCTTAATTTTCCTACTGTTAATGGAACTTTATTTTGTACAATCTGTAAATTAGTGTGAAGCGATACGAAACTCTTCTTTTTATTGACACATTTTTTATTTTGAGACTTTAAAAGACCACATTCGGACATTTCATTTGCTATAGTTCACAGATTTTTTTCTTTTACTGAAGCAAAGAAAACAACAAAATAACAATGAACATCAGGAACATAGAACAGAGTTGTTTTTACAGCTTTCTGATTAATGGACCTAGTAACTGTTCCTAAATTCAGATTTTCTTAATATAAAAGGTTTGCTTTTTAAATGTGCATTTATGAATTTAAAAAATTGCCATAATTTAAAATCAGATTTTAAATGAAAAAAGTTTTTTAAATTCCTATGAGAATAAGTATTATCAACAAAAGCAAACAGCAGATTTTTTTAAGCACAGTGTGTAGTTCAATTTAACATTGTCTTTGTTTATCTGTATGTATATTGAATTTTTTTTTTTTATTAACAAATTCAACAGAGCATTACAATATCGAATGTCCTTTTAAGGAACAAATGGAAAGAAAAGAAAAGAGCTGAGCAGTAGCAATCAACAAAACAATAATACAGAAAAAGGAATCTTGATACACACGTTCTCCAATTTAGGGAGTAGTCACCAATAGACCAGCTATACATTCTTACATAAGTTTAGTCACATATAACATATAGGATCTATTAATTTCACATCTTTTCAAAGCACTCTCAAACAACTTTAAATCATTTTTAAATGCTTGAAAATTCGGGGAAATTTTTTAGAAAACGACATTTATGAATGAAAAATTTTGCCAATATAATCAGTGCATTTAAACCTATATTTTCTTTCCTATATTTAAAGTCGGGCATACTAAATTTTTACAAGTTATCCAGCGCTGGAAGTGAAACCAAAAATCTTTGGACGCATCACATAAATAAAAAAGGTGTTCAACTGTTTCAATTTCAGAATCACAGAAGGTGCATGTATTATTACCAATATTGAATCTTGTATGTAAAAAATCTTTTGATGGATAGATCGTATTTAACATCTTAAAATGAATTTCTTTAGCTTTGGGAGGAACTGGGAAAGAAAGATACTTAATCAAAAATTTTGGAGTATATTCTTTAAAGATATGTTTTCTTTTCAATTGAGCTGGGAAGTTATATTTAGTAAAACATGTCCTTAAAATTTTATTATTACATTTCTCATCTACAACTTGCCAACCTTCAATTATCAAGAGTGGGTTTCTAATTATACACAATGAATACATTAAAGCTCCCTTAGAAAGTTGAATCATTGCCAAAGGAATAGCTTTTATAACCTTATTAAACTTGCTCATAGAACATACCAAGTTATATTTGGAGATGAAGTGATTATATGCCAAGGGATTCCCATCTAATAAATGTAAAATTGACCAAATTCCCTGATCCATCCAATCTTTGTGAAAAAATGATTTCCTATTAATTAAAATGCACCTATTATTCCAAATTGAATTGGTGTGAGGGGGGAAATTGTGTTTATAAATCATTTTCCAGTACTGGAGAACCTGTTTGTGAAAGTCTGATAACTTGATGGGCAGCTTAGAGATCTCAAAATCACATTTTAAAAGGAATTCAGTTCCTTCAAACTTATCAAAAATCTTTCGAGAAAGACAAAACCAGAAACTATGCTGATTTTTAACAAATGATTTCAACCACTTCACTTTGATGGAACTATTCATTGATGCAAAATCAATTGTGCTTAAACCTCCTTCCTCAAATGATTTCACTAAATCATTTTTTCTGATATAATGGTGTTTATTCTTCCAAATAAAGTTAAAGTGAATTTGATCAATTTCTTTAATTGTTTTATCAGCTATAAACAAACATTGTGAGGGGTAAATTAATCTTGATAAACCTTCCATTTTAGTTAACAGAATGCGTCCAAATATAGAAATATGTATATTGAAATTTATTTCTAGGATGATGCAGGTGATAACTAATGAAATAACGTGACCTCCATCTCGCTAGGTGGCAGCACTGCGCTGTTTACGCACAGAGAGAGACTGCATTGTTTGCGGAAGTCCTTCAAAGTTAGCTTTTTCGCATGTGAATCAAGGAGAACACATGAAAATTTGGTAAAGGTCGTACGATTATTGTAATGAAAGAGCAAGAAATGTAACTTTTCTTCATGGGCTTTATCAGATAAAGGAATAATTTGCTCAAATTCCCAGATTAATTTGCGTTTTTGTTTACGTTTGTTTTTAGCATGTGTAGCTAAGGAGAGCAAAGGGTGATCCGTAAGCAGCATGGCCCATCGACTTCAGGTCTTCTCTTTCTTCTATAGACTGTGTGCCACTTCAGTGAACCGTTCAGTTTCTCGAAACAACTGCCGATTCGCCAGTAGAGACAGCAGCAAAACATGGATGGAACAGAGTCATGATGTTCACAAGGCATCAAATAATAGAACCAGATACAGAGAAGATACGTCTGATGGAGAGTATGAACTGGAGGATGTGGAGGACAAGCTCCAGGCTTTGCTAGAGTAAGACCCAATGGGTTTAATTATACATGATACCAAATTTAAAATTGTGTCTTTATTATCATTCAAAACGATGTATCGCGTTTTTTTTTCAGCGAGGGAAGAAAGCGGAAGAAGACGGTGAAGTTTCAAATACTGAGGCGGCAGATGACTCCATCAGGAGCTCCAGAGAGGAAGTTAACATGGGATGCTATTGAGCAGATAAGGTATCAGTCTATTCTACGTTATACATAGAGATACTTACTCGTAATTTATAACACTGCACCGTTTGCAGATATCTGAAGCAGGAGCAGCCAGAGGAGTGGACCGTGAAGCGCCTGGCTGAAGGATTCTCTGTCACACCTGATGTCATCTCCAGGGTCCTGAGAAGCAAGTTTACCCCCTCTGCAAACAGAAAAGACAAGCAGGATGCAAATGTAATGGCTGGGGTGGGTCAGCAGGTGCTGCCTGCAGGTGCAGGGACTCCGCAGGACAAACTGAAACTGCCATTGAACCGTACATGTGCTATACTCACATCTGGGAATAAAGAAGATGCTTTGGTATCTGTGGCTGGTTGCACTCAAATGATTAAAGGATCTCCAGTGAAAAGTCCAGTCCCTGTTACTGTCCAGACCCCACGGTTAACAACAGAACTTAGTAAAGATGGCACACTGAAAAGGTCGACAGCAGAAGAGAGGAATGATAATGATATCCAGCTCACAGAGGATGAGGAGCTTGAAGAGAGCTGGGATGGACAGGTGTTGACCGAGGAGGAACTTGAGGAGTTTCTAGACATGGATAAACCTCCGGTGGTGCAGGTGGGGAATGATTTCTTTGATGAAGAAGGGAACTTTATGTATAGAATCTGAGCACATCACCTGTCGAGTTGCTCTAACATTTCTGATGTCATGTCATTATCACTTGGTATAAGAACATAAACAATAAACTTGTATTAATGTATTAGAGCTATTTCTAGGTTTATTATTTGAGTTCCCTTACAAATCAAAAGTATTCAAATTAACTCGCAGAAGGGAATAACCTGAGAAATGCATTCAGTGAAATAAAGCAGAGCATGAACTTTTAGAACAGATCCTGAGGCCAGTTTGTGATAAACCACATCAAAATGTTTCCTGTGTTTGTTAGTACTTAGTCTGGGATTTAGTATGTCTATGAGAAATAAGTTTCTGAACCCAAAAAAAGGAAAATGTGAATTTATTGTCAAACTCAAAGAAAAAAAAAGCATCAAATATAAAGAAATGAGAACCAGCAGTTAATAACCTTTTATATGTACAGAACCTCACAATGACTTCATTAAAATCACAGTAAGGAAAATTTTACCCTCACAAAATACAGTAAAGCATCTTAACACACCTCGTTGGATGTCTCCAGTGTTATGTAGCTACATAGTATCCTGTCCCCACTTTGTTTTCTGAGTTCAGTCTCAAGAACTGCCTCAGTCAGAATTCAGTTCAACACCAGCCATTAAGAGAGCAAACAACCAAGTTATTGTAGATTCATCTTTTTAAAAAAAAAATACATTTGCTATTCAAAGTTAACTTAAAGTTTGGTGGCAGCTCATATAAAATAGACATTTACAGCTCAAGATGTAATTTTAAGCATTGAGTGCAACTCAAGAGTTATAGATTACTTATCAACTAATGATTAACAGACAGATGCTGGCCACATGTCAGATTCTCACACCAGGCACTTAAATAACCACACCCAGTTTACTGCACTCTGCAAAATTTGCTCATAAATAAGTTAAAGTATTTAACACAAGACAGACAAATAACTGTGCAACAAATTATTTAAAAAGAAAAAAATTATAGACTTGACACAAAGACCTCAGCATTTCTTTGTAGAAGACAAAAACCTTGATTAACCTCATTACCTCAGAGAATTTGCTCCACCTCAGATAAAACCAGTAATGCTCATGTTGCAGCTATCCAACCCCATTTGCTGATTTTCCAATAGGCTACACAAGTGATTATGCTATACAACATTTACATAAATCAGTAGTTTTTCACATTGCTTTTAAGTTTCCATCACCAAATTATATTAATGCACTTGGTTATCTAAGCGCTGCAAAAATATGTTACATATTTTATAGAAAAACTGCTCGAATTATTACAAATATGATGTATATGATTACAGCGTTCGACTCCTGTCATGACAAATTCCTAACATACAAAAGACTTTGTGCTTTCAGCAGTAACAGCTGCAGTCAAATTGAACCTCATTCTGTCTTGAAACAGACACACGTTCTGGACACAGATGCATCATTTGTTTAGCTCAATCTCCACACAACAAACAATAACAGTAAGAGGTGTTGTGCCAAAAGGATTACTCCGCATGCATGGACAATATGCTAAATATACAAAAACTCTACAAGTTATTGCTTTCAAATCTCTTAGAAATGGGAATTCCTACTAAAGCTTATTTAGTTCTTCAGTGAACCTCAATGCAAAATAATCTTACAGTCTGAAGACTTGTATTCCAAGAACATGCTGAAAGTAGGTCTGTTCACAAACCAGTGAAGTTGCACTTGGTCATACAGGGACATTGTGGTCAAATACTTTAATAATAGAGATTAAGACTCAAGTGATCTGGGAGGATTATTAACAAACTGACTTTTTCTAAACCCACCTGATATATTAAAACTGTTAAGATAGTGCATAACAATAGGGACACAACATTAATGAGAAGGATTCCCAGAACATCCCCTACTTGACGTGACAGAAGCATTAAAACAGTGGAAGAGGACTTGCACAAATAGATTATTTTCCCCAAAGTCATTACTTTGGCTCCTTTAGCAGTTCAGCCGTTACTGAATCAATCTTTCATTCCATAAAATAAAAAGCTGACATTAAAACTCACTCCACAGAACTGATAACTGAGACAGAATGAGACTTCCTTTATATTTCACCTGAACCGTGGCATTAGTCTCAGGAAATGTCCGTACATTCATTAAACATCACAACAGAGTGACAGCCTCAGCCTGTCGCTGCTGTTAATTCTTGAGCGCTAAAGGAGGAAGTAACCGGAGATGAGAGTGACAGGAACAGCAGCCGGCCACGAGGTGGACAGGAAACCTGTTGCTTGGTTGTAGAACAGGTGGCACCTGCTATTCAAGCATATCCTGTTCAAACAGAAGAGAGCATACAGCTGAAGCCAGAACCAACACAGGAAAACAACCTATTATAGCTGTGTTTACTTACATACACACACACCAAGTGACCTACATCAGCATTATCTAAACCTTTTAAACACCTTCTCTGTGTGTAAAAACAATTGGATTGTGTGTCAGGCTGTTCCAGACTGATTTTGTAAGGTTGGTGTCAGATTACAGTGCTCCATAGTTGAGTCTGGATGAGCTCAGTTCTGTTTCATGTTACCAAGCGTTTACCCATAATTCAACCTGAACCTTATCTTGTCCCTATTACTAACCAGATCTCTACCCTAAAGTCTAGATCAGAATAACCACTTCCTGTAATACCTGGAGGCATTGAAACATTCTCAGTTAGGTTTTGGTGGTAGAATAAGTTCCTGTAGACACATCCTGTTGCTGCAAGAACTACAACAGTTTGTTAATTAGCCAACATGTCTCTTTCCACACTCTAGTATTACAACCATACAAAGATTCAGTGTGAACACACTTTTGCACTACAGAAATATGTAATTAAACTACAGAGAAATCAGGAGCTGGATTATTAAAGTCAAAGGAAAGTACATTCAGAGTTTAGCATGTCTTGTAGCATCTTTATAAACAAGTAACCTTCAACTTTTAACTTAGATTAAAACAGCACCTGATAATTTAAAGGGATAGGCCAGCTCTTCTGAAAGGGTTTTTGTGGAAAAGTTATGAATAGTTAATACCTGACCTGTTGCATATACCTCTTTAAATAAATGACCTCCAGTTGGAAAAACAAAAATTCTGTTATGACTGACTGATGAGCTAACGGCTAGTCTGAGCAAGGCAAAGCTGACCGCTGTCGCCCTAAAACGACTAACCTCAAAAGTTTCACAGCAGTTCATGAAAAGAATACCTCAGAAACCATTACACTGCCATCAATTTCACATTAGTATAATTTCAACAAAAATATTTTGACACTAACCAGATGTGTTTGACCCGGTGGCTAAATTCCACTGCAAATAACCACAATGTTTTTTGTGTAAATAACTGTGTAAAGCTAAAGCTACTGCAAAGGTCTAGAAAATTGCATTTACATAAGCTACAGCAACATACAGTATTTGAAATCGAAGTTGCTTTAAGATGAGAAGAAATTACTAACTGTTAGCTTGTCAATCAGATTCAAACAAATCTGTTTCTCCAAACTGAGGTTATTCAAAGAGCTATCTACAACAGGTAAGATATTAACTGTTCATATCTTTTTTAAAGCATGGTTATTGCTGTTTATTTGATCTGCTGAGACCTGTCAATAATCAGATTTAGCAACAAAGCAGAGGATACCGACCTTAAAACCTAATTTTGAATACTTCATTTTATATGTGCAAAATTTACCGGTACTCGTTTGTTTTTTTGACCAACTTGGTGAATATTGGCTTAAAAAACATTTAAATAAATTACTATACACACTTAAAATGAAACTATTTCCTTATTCTTAAATAAAGTCTGAAAAAGTTATTACTCCTTATTGAAGTGGTGTCCCAACCTGGTTCTTGAGGACTATCCTGCATGTTCTACTTGTTATCCTGCTCCAACACACCTGATTTAATGGTTGAATTACCTCTTCAGATTAACCTCTAGCTCTGCTGAAACCTGTTAATCACCCAGTGATTCAAACAAGGTGTGATGGAGCAGAGAAATATCTGACATATGCAGGTTAGTGGCTCAAGGACCAGGATTGGAAAACACTGGTTTTTGGCACCAAATAAAAACAAAATTAGGTTATATTATCTTTAACATCAAGTTATGTGGTCTGGTGTTTGGAAGTAAACACGTTGACTGTGCTTCAGTGTTGAGTGCAGGGTAAACAAATACTCTAATGTACCTCATCAGATTCATCGTGAAACACTATTTTTCCATTTTGAGTGTGATTGGTCTCCAGCGGATCGTCCATCTCTTCCGTCACATTGTCCTCAACATGCTGCTGCAGCACAGAGTATCTGTGAACCAAAAACCTGCAGGGAACATTCACAAATCTGTCAGGTCACTCAAAAAATTATTAAAAAATAAATACCCAATGTGTAATACACTAACCTTCCACCACAAACATATTTCTTCACAAAGACGACTCCTGCTACAACGCTGAGCAGCATGACGACGATGACTGTGATCACAATGAGAAGAGACCTGGAGGAATGGCTGCCTATCTGTATGAAATATAAACAGAAATCTAATGAAGCACAGAAAACGGATCACAGACTGAATGAACATTTAAATTAGGTCCTGCAGCGATAGTACTGACCTGAAGTTCATCGTCCACCTGGTCACGGACACAGTTCTTTCTGAGGTCGATCTCTGTACGCTGAGGCATCTTTCCACCCTCACATTTATCTCCGGGGATTTTTCTATACCTGCAAATTTATTTGCCACAATTAAGTTTATATGAATTAATCTGTATTATTTATAACTGCTCATAAACAACTTTAACAGTGATTAATTTTCTATTATGGGAATAAAAATGTTCCAAAAACAAAAATGAATTTTCTTGGTCTGCAGTCATTTTTGAAGAAACCACCGTCACCCTGATCTGTTTCCTCTGACCTTAGACTGCATAAGAATGACTTCCTCATTCTAATAATTAGCTCCTCTTTTGACACAGAGCACACAACCTGTAAATTTCAATTTAGTATCATTTCTGTTAACACTACCCCAGAATAAACAGTTATCAAGCAGTATACACACTTATACAAGGTAAATCAACTTATTGAGTGTTAGAGATTAAAAGTTGGCACAGAGAAGCGGCTTTTCTGGGTTGGAACATTGTGTGGTTTAATGATTACTTGTATTTAGAGGTATTAACTGGATCCGTACCCAGTGGTTACCAGCTTCTCCTCTTTGCCTTGCAGACAGAACTCCAACACTTTACCCTTTAGGTCCGGCTGCTCCACACACTCCGAGCTGTTCTCTTTACGGTAGTATCCAAAATCACTGCAAAGAGTCCAAAAATATAAAAGTTTAGAAGACTTCATCTAGAGTTCATAGAGTCATGGTAATACATCAGCTATTTGATGCAAGCTTTTAATAGTTTACGTTGTGTTTTATGCCAGAAATCATTTTATACTTTAACATTTTTAACGCTTTGACATTCTGATCGACTGGTTTTATTTGGATGTGGAAATTAAAGGGTTAAGCCAAAATGGAATATCAATAACAAACACATAAATAAGACCTAGTTCTAGCTGAGTGGGATATTTTAGTCTTACCAAGAGAAGAAAAATAAACATGATCAGTGACCAAAATAAACCTAAATGTCCGTTGAGTGATCGTCTTACCACAGGAAGTCATCCAGGGTGCACAGACATGGAGTTGGTTGTTTGTTGACCTGATAATCACGCCCGTTCCAGCAAACCGAGTCCTTCTTGAGTCGCTGGAAAGTCTCTTTGTAACCCAGCATGCAGCCGTCGTTCGGGTCACTGATGTCATTGGAGTGGGCCAGCCACTCGACATAATCCTTATCCTCACCTAGAAACACCAGAGTGAACTCTTAGAAATGATCCAGGCGTCCACATCATAAATTAACATTTTACTTTGAGACTTACAGTCTCTGGTAAGAAGCTCCCTGAAGTCAATGGTGAAGGTGACCCAGTACTGGGCAAGAAGGGAGTCTCTGTAGCCCCAGATGCTGATATTCATGGAGCGAGCTCCTGGTTCTGAAGCCAGTCCAGTAAAGTGGATTGGATCATTAGTGAAGTTGTACACACTCCAGCACTGTCCTTCATCAGTGGAAAATCTGTCAGGAAATAAAATAATTGTAAAAAAATAAACAAAACATGGCTGAGCTTATTATCACATAGATGCTTTTTCTGCATGGGTCAGCCGTCATCAGCATCAATAATCTCAGAGGTCACAAAGTAAGCACATTGTGTACAGGTACAACAAGATCTGATAACCAAAACACAAACATCTGCAGGAAATGCTGCTGTGGAAGCATCGTGGAGAAAATCGGACACTAAAACACACAAAACCTACATTTTTAAATGAGATAAACATTTTGTAAAAAATGCTCAAGCCCTGGAAATACATGCTGTTGTTTGAAAAGCTGATAATGCTTTGTTTATTTCAATTGTTTGGAGAAACACCAGGTATACATCTGTTTAGTTCTAAAAGGACTTTTAAATAAAATCACATCCAAATTCAAAACAAAATTAAGTCAAGTCCTATTTCTTCTTGAACAGCTTTAAGGGATACATTCATGATATTAAAGTGTGTTTCTGTGTAAAAGTTATAAATAATTCCCATCATACCCATCACAGATGGCTTAATGACTGGCCTCTGTTTGGAGAAATAGTTTCTGATGAGTTAACAATTCTGAGCTCAGCCACATTATTGCATTCATCTTTAATAGTGTTTCATCATTATTTTTTTAAACCTTTATACTGCCATCAATTTCACAGTAATTTACATGGAACTTTACTAGTATAAATATCACTAGCACCACGATGCAACACTCCCAAAGTCTGGCATCTGAATATTTAACATGTAATACAACATTGACAGCAGCATTGTTAATATTTATAAAACAAACTTGAAACATGAATCGCTTCAAGATTTTGGAGATTAGGGTCATTTTAAAACTGCAGCAATTCACTCTATTTTAAGCTGCATTTGCTAGCCATTTACTCAACTGTCCTGTAGGTATAAAGGCTATTTCTCTCAACAGAGGCTGTTTAGAAGCCATCTACAATGGGTAAAACGGTAATGAACTTTTACACTATTAGTTGTCCCAAAAACTGGGCTCAAGCTCAGAGATCTATATTTTTCAGTAGTGGCTCCCCACATGTGGGCCAAGCTGCCTTCAAATATTAGACATCTTCACTTCCTGTTTTTAAATCTAAACACATTTATTTCCAATGACCTTCAGCCCAGTGTACCGCGGTATATTCCCTTTAATGTTTCTGTTTCAGCTTCCATTTAGAATGTTCTTCTTTATCTCAGTGGTATGTTTCATACCCCTTTTATATTGTCATTTATGTCATGTTTTTAAGTCTTTTATACATTTGCATTATTCCCCAACACTTTGGTTAAACTAGTTTTATTTTAATATGCCTTATAAATAAGTTTAGACTTGGACTTTTACACAGAAACACACATCAAAATGCCTGAAAAGTCCCTTTAACTTACTTGACTTGATGGATAAGCTCGGTGTTCTTCTCCTCCACAGCCACCAGCAGCCCTCCTGAGTCCAGAATAGCGTAGTGATGTGGCCCATTGAGCGCTTTGATCCAAGTGTAGCCACCATCATCAGACACATACACATCAGGTCGCATCACCGAGATGGCATCCCCAACACTGCCTGTTGGAACATTTCAGAATGATCAGCAGGGGGAAAGAAACCACCTTTTATTATAGAACACAAGTTACATCATTAGCATGATTACCATGAGCCAAGATGAGACCAACAGCATTTGGCTCAGACAGAGGCATCATGGGGATGTTCAGCTTCATAGCAATGCTGTAAGCTGCATGGATGTGGAGACTGCACTGTACATAAGAACACAATCACAATTCGTTGCCTCTGGTTTCTACAATGCAAGTCTGAAGACAGCAAAACTCAGTATAATACACAAATGTTATTAAAGATCATCAGCTCTCACACACAACAATCTGTTCTTCAGTTTTTACCTTGTCTGGGTCCTTAGCTGTAGCATCACACTTGGTGTTGGCCGGTTTCAGTAAAGGAACCCATTCCCCTCCCTGATCAAAGGACACCACGGACTGAACAGAGCTATCTGGAGACACAAAACCAGAATACATCATTTACAGGCAGCCGTTATCTGAAACAGAAATGGAAATATTTCATTTGAATAAATTCTATAAGTTAGCGGACAAATGAAGTGCTGTAATCAATACTGCGTAGCTAGCAGCAATGAGGAAACAGTTTCAAACTCACCCAACACCAAATAAATATATTCACTTCACACCCTTCTACCTGTATGTAATGGAGAAGTTATAAATATAGGTGTGGTTCCTTTATTTAAACACAAACAGAGGTACCTTCAGCCAGGACACTGGTGATGAAAACTCCTCGTAGGGAGGTGACATTAGTGAAGTCAGTGTCTCCCCCAGGAGTGGTATACAGGTGTCGCTCCAGGGACTTGGAGTACACCGTGCCCCGGTCATCCGACACATAAATAGTGCCAAAGCCTGTATCTGTAGACAAAAATGCACAAGATTTTCTGGGTTAATCAATAATAGACCATTATATATTTTATTATATATTATTGTCACTTGCAAATCGCAGACTGCAAGTTATGACTTACAAGTTTAGATGGTTAAACACAAAAGGAAGTCATTGATTTTATTTATCCATAACATGAACCTATAGTGTTTCAGGCATTATTCTTATTACAGGAAAAGTTTTGCATGTGGGAAACCTGAAAATAGCATCACAAATTTGAATATTCCTCTGTTGCCTATCCCTGACAGAAGAAGCTCTGCGGCAATCCGTCCACATGAGCAATTACAAAACGCATTAGAAAACACCATCAACCAAATATGTGTATAACGTTTTCTGGATAAGTAAACATAGATATAAGTTGTAGTAGAGTCTGACCTCCAGGTTCATCCACATGCATGATGACCATGTCATCATTCGCTGCTAGGATGGAGTAGAACTGCTCATAATCAACAGACGGCAGCTGAGCCATGTCCCAAGTCTCACCATCGTCCACCGACACGTGGATGGTCCTCAAATTGTCCTACAGAGAGAACAGAACAATGTAGAGGGAGAGAGAATAAAAACTATTTAGAGTTGTACTGTTCTACGAAAATCAAATACACAACAATAGTTCACCCTTTATGTTTAGGAGCCTCTGAAAATGATCACACTGAACAGAGGATGAGTGAAAAAAACTGCTAAAGTCCAAAGAAAAACTGTGAAAACCTTCAGTACATGAGCCATTCCCCTCACCAACATTAAGAAAAACACTTATAAATCTGGACTTTAAATAGAACTCAAGTACTAACAGAGAAATAGAGAAAAACATGTCATCACATACCATCACTCCACCAATGTCCCCAATAGCTGTGAGTGAGCAGCAGTATTATACTTCCCCATGCGTACTACTGGATAACTGTGTAGCTTGGCCTTTTTTTTTTTTTTTTTTTAGGGTCAGATGAGCCAATACATGCAAACTGTAATTTCTTTTAAACCTAAATGTTCTCTCCTGTGTTTTAACTGTGCTGCGCTGACTCCAGTCCTTTGATACTGACCTTGCCCGTCATTATTGATGCAAAGAGGAAGCGTCCACCCAGACCAAAAGAGTAGATCTTTCTGGCAACAGTCTTGATGGTTTGACCGTAGTCTGTGGTCCTCTTCAGATCCAACATCCCCCGATCACCTGAAACATGCAGGCAGCTTAAAAATAAAGTACCAAAACATATGGAGTGGTTTAGAACTATTAGTCGCATATAGTATGCAAGACTGAGTCCTAAAAATAAATACCTCATCTCTTCTGATGTTTTTGTCTTCAAGTTTTTATTGTAATTTTTATACTGTTCCAATGAAGATATAAAAAAAAGTTACAGTGCTGTAAAAAGTATTTGCTCCTTCACAGGTTTCTTCTGTTTTTGCTTTTTTGTTACACCTAATGTTTCAAATCAGCAAACTTTTTTTAATCAAAGATACCGTAAATTGAATAAATACAAAATGCAGTTTTCAAATGATGATTTAATTTATTAAGGGGAATATAGCTATCCAGTACAATGTGAAAAGGTAATTATGCCCTAGTATTAATAACTGGTTGTAATATTCCTGGTGGCAACAACTCAAATTAAGTGTTTGTGAAAACTAGTAATGAGTCGGTCACGTCTCCGTGGAGGAATTATGGCCAACTCTTCTTTGTGGAATAGTTTAAATTCTGAAACATTTAACACATCAGCCTTACTAAACCGAATGAGGCCTGCGGTGCTTTGGGGTTCTTTGTTCTAGAATTTCTTGAGAAGAGGACATGATGTTGCTTTTTGAGATCTTTTAGCCTACTTCCTGTCAGACAGGTTTTGTTTTTGTTTGTTTTCAATCAGCTTCATCTACAGAAACATCACTAACAAGTGAGTTTTGTTTGGAAAACTTACTGCAGGATCCATTTAGGCTGGCTGTGAAGAAGATGGTGTTTTTCCTTCCCCTAAAAGCAAAGTGGAAAAAATAGAGAAATAGTCAAAAATGTGCCAGTGAAGCAGAAGAATGTTTTGTTGTTGTTAAAGATCTGACATTATCTAACTGAAGAACAAAACCAAAGAGAAAAATCTGAAGACTGCTGCTGTATCATAGCCTGGCAAGCTATATGTGGATAGAGCAGAACTGACAGCCTAGTAGGCTAGCTGTATCAAGGAAGAAAGGACATTTTATTAATTTCACAGTTTTTATACTAGTCAAAGTTCTAAGATATGGATTGTGAAATACAATACTTTCTTAAATAAATATTTTATCTTCAGAAAACTCCTGTTCTAGCTGAACATGACCTACATTCCTGCAGGTTGCCCAGATTGGTTTCTTTTATTTCTTTTTCTTATATGGCACAGCAATCCAGTTTCACACATTTAGCAAAATTTAAGCAACTAGGGAAAACTTTGAACATGTCTGTTGCCATGTAACAATAAAAAAAAAAGAGGAAACAACCTTGAGCATGTCAAAATGCTTAACCCCCATCCACTGTGTGGTTTTACTTAGCTTGTTTCACCACAAAACACAAGACAAAAAGGAAGGACTACATAATTTCCTGCTGCATGCTACTGTACAAGCTGTTGTAGAAACTAAAACTAAAAAGCACAGCAGATCAGTAAACCTCTTCTTGAAAATGTGGTAAATATTTGGTTTTCCACTTCTTCCAGGGGATTTTAAATGTTTGTTGCTAAAAACCTGAGAAATGTATCAGGTAGTATTTAGTCTAGTTGCTCACCATTTCACCAGACACACCATGTTGTGGATCTTCTTCCATTGGCTGCCGAAATCTTGAGAAAGCCACAGGTCATTCTAAGAAAAGAAACAAATTAACCAAGTTGTTTGTGTAACTAAAACTACTTTTTACAAAGTTCACACAGAACTTTACAGCCCTGCTCATAAACCTCTCAGCCATGTTAATAAATACACAGTAAGCAAACACACATAAACAAAGCCTCCTGAAATATTGAAGCTATTTTATGTTAACCTATCCCCTTCTCTTAAACGTTACATGTTATTTACTAATGTAATATGAATTTGCATAATTTTAAATAGTACAAAATATTTTTATTTTATAAATAAATAAAATCACTATATAAATTCATCTATAACTTGAATGATTCCATAAAGTTGCTGTTAATATGAATACATCCCACATTTCAAACATCCAGCTATTATTTGTTTGTTTTTTTATTTTGTGTGTACGTGCAGTCTCAAGGCTCCAAATCTCATTTTAAAGATATTTTTAGTTTGCTTTACATTTCAAATGATTTTATACTTGATCTTTTTTATTTACATTTTATGTTTCTTTGTCTGTTTATGATTGTTCTTATTTCTGTGGTGCATGTTGGCTCAGTGGGAGCACCATTCACTTTGTTGTGTCGTCCAGTATACTGACAATAAATACATCACCATCTACTTTTATCTTTAGCCATTTGATTAAAAATCACAAACATGTTTAAATTTGTTAGAAGAACAATGCCAATTTATGTTTTTTTTTTTCTAAACTGCTTTATGAAAACAAACAATTCTGTAAAAGTATATTTTACTTTCAATTTACTATAATATTTGTTCATTTCATTTTAAACTTTTCAATAGAAAAAAATACAACTTGAGACAAATTGACTGAGATATAAATAAGCACAAACTGATTTTTAAGTTTGTTTTGATAACATCTAAAATGGTTTCTTTCACAAAAAGGTCTTGTGTGTTCAGTACGTACACTGATGCTGAGAGCCACCACCACATTTGAGTTCTCAGGATTGTAGGACATCTGCATCATGGGGTTGAAAGGCAAATCATGGTGGCTGAAACTTTTTCCAAAGTCATCGGAGACAAAAATCCGAGTCTTCTCAATTCCAGACACCTCAGCTGTCAGGATCACCTAAAATTCAAAGGTTTTTCTTACATAACAGTGTAACAACCGTAAAAGCTACTATATAACGTCATGTAGTGAATAATTCAAGTGGGGTATGACTTACTTTGCCTGAATTATCAGGGCCGATCGCGATGCCAAACTCTGATCTGATGAAGGTGTCGTCGATCAAGGTGGTTACGTCCTGAAATGACTTCCCGTAGTTCTCACTGGAAGACATGTGGTTGCAACATAATGAGATGCAGCTGATACAAGCTGTGCCTTTTTTCCCCAACAGATGAGCTCATAATACTTACCTCCGATAGAGTTTGGACTGACCAAACCTCAAGAATATGAAAGGCACCTGAAAAGATGTCAAAGCGAGGATAACCTGCCAAAAACAAAAATATAATATATAATTTACAGAATGATTATACTTTGATGATTACGGTATTTATTGTTTGTGGTGAATCTACCAGCCATGGTGTGACAGGTATAAACACTCACCCCTGTGCCATCTCCAACCCAGGCCAGTGACACCGAGCCACTCAGGTCATCAAACATAAACTGAAGGACAGAAAGACAAAATGTAAACCTCAGCAGTGATTGAGTTAACTGCAGCTGAAATCTGTGATGCATTCCTTCAGACAGTGTACTTGTGCTTTAACTGGTCGTGAGTTTCCCCATGTGTCTGTGTAAAAACAGAGACATGACAAAAAAGATGCAAAGTGAAACCACAACCCTGCTCAGACAATTATCAATAGTTGCTTTCAGCCATTCTTAAAGCATTTGGGATTTTAGACTTCTGACTAAAAATCGTCTGCTTTTCTTGTTAGAGAGAGACCTGCTGCCTGTTCAAATTATTAAACATTTCGTGGCCCATTAATTCTCACAATTATTGTCCACAGCAGCTCATGCTGTAAGCAGATCCAGTGCAGTGGGACCTCTAGGATCGATCTACGGGGAATAGATTCTAGGAACTTCTTCAGCCTGAGATTTCTGGCACAGTAATGCAAAGTTGATCACATGGCAGAGAAGAGCTAGGCAAATAAGCAGCACAGGATTCTAATAAAGTTCACCTCTCGTTTGTTTTGTGGAAAGTTTTTGTTGAGTAATATTTATGAGTTTTGTAAACAGATTTCTCTGTGCCTAAAAAAAGACAAAACACTGTAGTCTCTGTATCCTAACAAGACTTCCTGTTTCCTGCTTTGATTATTGAATACAGCTTTTAATTAGAAAATAACCACCACAACGCCAGTCACATGGAATCACTTTAACCAATTTTTCCCTTTAAAAATGAGATTTGCTCCGAGTCAAGCTGAGACAGGAACTGGGATGTTTCACACAGAATACATGCACAATAAAAGGGAAAATGATATGAGTCAGTCATCATCTTTGAGGAAGTAAACAGGTTTAGCTGTCCTTGCATAGTTACAGTTTAACTACTTCACTGCACTAAATCTTTGAGGAACAAAACAAGTGTGAAGGAATCTTCTGTGTTAATAAACAGCTTTTTAGTTAGATATAATAGGTTTTGTTCGTAAGAGAACCCAGTTTTATTTGCCCCATTTGAATAAATTCAAGCACTTTACAGTACATAGTCTAAAATTTCACTTCCTTGTCTCATATATGTTACTGTGTTACATCAGTTACATTTCAGCCCTGTCAAAAACACTGATGGAAAATGAAGACATTTTTAAGCATCTGTATAAAGCTTGCTATTAAAATTAAGAGGAAAACAGCTGAGCAGCAGGTTAGGCCTGCACCTGGTTAGCACCTGCGCATCACCATCCTCTGTTTATTTATCAGACGGCTTGAAACAGGACCTGAGTTGGTAACTTACACTGTGGGTGTTGTTATCTAACTTGGGGTTATATCCCTGATGCTGCTGACACGAATCTCCCGGCTCGGCGCTCCTTCGTTGTATCTTGTGTTTCAACGACGAACCCAGCCAGGAAGACGACAGCGGCAGAGACCTTTTCACGATTTTTGCGGCTCTTTCGGTGTTCGAGTGCTTCTCAAAAACCGACAGTCCGAGCGGTCTGAACTCCTGCTGGAAATCCACACCGGCGGAGAAAGTGCAAACAGAAAACAAGAGACCGAACATCAAAGGTCCCATCCTTCCTGCTGGCGGAAAGTGCCAAACAATAGATGCTAGCGGAAAAAAGCAAAAACAAAACCCTAAAACGAGTCTTTGTTTATGATACTAGTCTTTAACTGAAGGTCGCTGCAGCTCTGCCGCGGATGACATCAACGCACCTGACAGTGCGAGCTCTGGAAGCAAAAAGACGTCCTTAGAGCTCCGCAGTATAATATAAAAACTGCTAAGTATACAAAAAAATCCACAAACTAGCCGGTATGTTCGACACCAAACGCTCGCGCTGCTACTTGTTAGCCAACATGACACACAGTAACGATGATAGAAATGGTGTCTGCAGGTAGTAACGCTCCGTCGAGAGAGGCCCGCTCTGATTGGCTGCTTCTACAATCTGCCTTCTTTTCTTTTTTCTATTGGACGAATTTTAGTAGAGGCGGTACCTAAAGATAGGGTACCCGATTAGCTGTCAAAGACCATCATGGTAGGCTGAACGATACTGCCGTGCAGTGCAGATGCCATCCTGTCATAACTTTAATTTAAAAGACAGTTTATTAAATTAACTATTTTTTAACGAAATAGTATTATATCCAAGGGTGATGAGGTTAACAGCCACAGTAACAATATAATTGCATCTTATAATTGCATCTTAACAGTTTAGTTTATTACCCAAACATTTTCCAACGTGTTCATATAAAACAACCCATTGAATTACATCTGTTTCTTTTTGTGTGAATTTATAATCCCTTTGAAAAATGTAATATTGTAAATACATATAACACCTTTAATCTTTATAGGTTTTATTTAAGAATCAACAACAATTAAGTCAAATAAAAAGTAAAAGAAAACGAACCAGATGTTTTATGATGATATAAATATTATGTTTATGAATTAAAATAATTGAATTAGTAAAACATGATTTGAGGCCTTTTAAAAATAACTGTGTGTGACATATCATCTCACACAGTTTGTCAGCTAGTAAACATCTGACTCGGGTGTAAACAACAGATTAAAAGAAGTATTCTCTCCACCATAGCACTTAAAATAGTTTTGGCAGGTAATCAAACATTTTTTTATTACAACAGTTGATTGTAGGCCTATTTTCAGTGTAAATATATATCAGGAGTCAATTATAGATTTTGTGAAAGTGGACGAGTAGTTGCTCTAAACAAATTTGTCAAAAACTGATGAAAATCTGCATGTTTCACTCTTGTGATCATAATTTATATTAAGTCTTTGGAAAAGATTTAGTTTTAAACATCACATTTCCACTTTATTATGTTGATTCAATCTGTGCTTGTGATAGGATAGTGCACTGTCACAAAACCAAAATAACTTGTCATGTTCTGCAAATTAATATATCAATTTCTTGGTTTCACTGAAAGTTCTTCATCTGTAAACACTGTGACTTCATTATAACAGAGCTAAGTTTTGGTTTTCCTTTCCTCTCCTGCTACATGACGCATCACTACCTTTGTCACACAAGTCTAAACTGCTGGTGAAAGATGGGAGGAGATCAGTGAGTCACAACTGGTTTATCTAGTCTGTGAACCTGCTACAACAGTAAAAAAGGTTGTAGTCAAGAAAAAATAAGTTTTTTTATCATTTCAAAACCACAGAAGTTCCTATTCTAAATGTACAGTTTCAGTCATATATGTTTTTGACCATTAATCATGTTGCATGTAATTTGTATTTATGTATCATGGGATGCTTTGATTTGCTGTCACAGCCAAACAGTCAAGTCTGTAGGGCTGCATTCCTCTGCTAAAGGAATTCCTGCAAGCAGCCAGTTAGCAAACAAAAGGTGAAGTACAAAACCACTCTCATCCTTTCAAAATGTACTCAGTTTAGAAAAATAAATACAAATCGATGAGTCTGTTTACTAAGTTAAAGAAAATGTGTTAGTAAAATTAATTAGGAGGAAATTAAATGATGTTTTTAATGCATTCTGATGGGAGTAACTGTCTCTTTTTCTCTACAAAGTCTGCTGGCAACCTCTAGTGAAACTTAATGCTGCTGTTGTCCATCCATCCATCCATCCATCCATCCATCCATCCATCCATCCATCCATCCGCTCATTCTATATAGCTGGAACATTTTTACCCTCCTACTGTGCTGCCAGGGTTAGATCACTCAGACTTCACAGCTCTGGATGTGGGAAAGAGTTCACTTTATTTTTCACCCACAGCTTATTACCCAAAGTTCTTCTGCTGCTGCTTCATAACTGTTAATGTGTCCACTTTTCATTCCAGTCACAAAAGGCCTGTATATTGCCCTCTACTGGTGAGTGTGCATAGCACTTTGAGAACATGCAGGCTTTTTGATGCACAAACTAGAAAAACTTATATTTAAGGTTTAAACCATCCATCCATCCATCCATTTTCTGTAGCCGCTTAATCCTCCACAGAGGGTCGCGGGGCAGCTGGTGCCTATCTCCAGCGGTCAAGGGGCGAGAGGCGGGGGACACCCTGGATGGGTCGCCAGTCCATCGCAGGGCCAGGTTTAAACCAGTTCACCATTTAAAAAAAATCAAGTTTAGATTTAAAAATCCTTTTTGAAGATGTCAACATGGATACATGTTATTGTTTTGGAGAAGTAAAAGTATGCAATGAATATATTCAGCTTTGTGGTTTCAATGAAATTGTTGCACTTCAGCTTTTAGGGATCATGAAGGTACTAAAACTACCTGAGCCTGTTTTGTGGTTGTAATTTGTGGGTTGTGATCTCTTGTTTTTGTGTGTGATATATATATTTTGTCATATCTTGTTCAAAGACAATTTGTTTAGTACATAATATTGTTTAGTCGTGTAATCTGAGGTTACAAAACCAACAAGTCGTTCTGGACTTGCCTGTTCCCAGGTTTGCCATGTGACAGTTTATGCTAATTTATGTGTGTGCACATTTTTGTGTGTTATGCACTGTGAACAATGCACATTTTAAAAAATAGATTTGACCAATTTAAGGTACACTTCCTCAAAAATCATAATTATAAATAGTTTTATTTTAGCCTTTTAAAACATCCACCTTCCCCTCTTTCTTGAGGAACAAGATCAGAAATTATATATATATTCATAACAAATAGGGATGCAATGTGTCTGTCAGTGATGAATGGTTTTGTGTTGAGTTTTAAAGAGTTTTATAATCATCACCAACCACATGAGGTAAAAGGTGAATGATGATTTTTACTGTGGGTGTTTATTTGCTAAATATTTCATGAACCACTGGATGAATTTTAATTAAACTTTCAGGAAAAAAATCATTGGCTGTACATCTATAAAGCTCATTCAAGATGGCAACAACAGATGATCTATAGCCAACACAAACATGCCGGTACTCATTTCACATTTCAAGTAATCTTTCAATATTGTGTGAGATTGTGCATGCAGCTTTTTTCAAGATTTGACTAATAAAGCTAAATTGTCAGAATTTCTCTAAGTAGAATATTTTAAACTTTGGGATGAAAAGCATCAGATGATTTGCATTAATTTGACCCTTTACAGGACACTCACTGAAATAATTGAAAATTCAGTTCAAGACTTAGATTTGACATGATTGTTTTCTTACTTTTGTAACATTATTCATTTTATTAATTTATTTTTTCAAGTAATAAATTAAGTTTAATATAGTAGTATAGTTGTTTCCTGTCTGTATATAAATAAACAGCACAGACAGACAAAGGCTAGTATGTGCCTTTGAAGACTTTCATTTCTGCAGAAAGGTCCTTCTTTTTTATGCATGGTTATTACAGTCAGTATAGGGAACCCAGTTTTCTGAAATTTATAGCGTATTTTTTACATCTTACATAAGCAAGTGTGTGCCCTCTATATTGTGACCATTAATTTAGACACAGAATAAAGAAAATGCATAATAGGTCAACTAAGGAATATAATTACAACATCTGGATAAATATTTATCATAATGTATGGTTAATGAGGGCTGTTTTTAAGCTAGAAAACGCCATTGTATACTTGAATAATGACAAATAAAAGGAATGAATCTTGAAGATAAAATTTTAAAAACTTCACTGTGAAGCAATGGGGATTTGCAGAGTAATGCTAAGAATGATTACGCATAAGTGAGGAAATGTGTTGCAATTCTCAAAAACTTCAAACCTATGACGACATCTAAGGTACATAATGCATTTGAATACAAAAAAATAGCAATAAAGTTTTTATTGAAAACAAGCAAGACTTATCTGTCTTGTACTTCAAATTAATGTGAGCATATAATTATAAAATGTATAAAAACAAACAAGAGACTATGCAAATGATTTCCCTTACAGAAGTGAATCCTTAAATAAATATCTGATACCAGACACTTTACTTGCATCTTTTAAAGGTCGCTCCCCCCTCCTTTTTTATTTTTTAGAATTAATAATTTTAAATAACAAATCATGGAACTGTGAAAAATTGAAAAGAATTGAATGGAAAACATAACAAGTTCAGAGAATACATTAATAAATGTCCTCGGGTCCTTTATAATGTGCAAAAAGTTTTTGTACATTTTGAAAACCGTAGCAGCGGCTGCGCCCTCCCCTCCCCCTCCCCCTCCACGGCTCAGGTCACGTGACAGCAGCTGCGATTAGCTCGAGTTGTAGAAAAGTTTGACAAGACCGAGGAGCCTCAAACTGAGCCGTAAAAAAGAGCCCAAAAAGCGACAAACACATTGGTGCTATTATACTTGCACTTTTATTTTTCACGCAGAAACGATGGAATCCGTCGCCCAGGTAAAACTAGTCTCTAGGCGTTCATAAATGGACGTTTTTTAATGCAAACACGCCTACTTCGATGGGAGCATTTAGCACTGCAGCGGCCCTTGTTTCTCACTCCTGTTTTGTATGTTTTCTCCATAGAAAGTGCTGACCTCGGGATTCAGTCTGGATTTCGGACCGCTGAAGGAGCCTTTGGCCTTTATCCGTGTACTTGAATGGGTAAGTTTAATATTTGCATCTATGGCCTGTGGCGGGCTGAGTTTTATCTGTTCTTCTCTGGTAGAGAAAAAACACCCCGCAAACCCGTTAAACTGGTAAGGTCCTGTGACCACCGACACCAGAAAAAATGACCAAACTCAGTATTTGTTGCAACACCGTGAGCTGGTTGTGAAACGCAGTAAATGCAACTTTAAGCTAGCTCGAGTAAACAACACCTTTCATTGTGGCTGAAACTCAACGCATACGTTTAGTTTCTACCTGATAAAACAACATGCTTTCATTCTGAGATTTTATATACTTGGGTTTTATTCAAAACTGCGCAACATCCAGGGTGGTGAAATGTTGTGGTGAAGATTTCCTGTCAAACTGTTTCATTAGCGCTGAAAGGAAGTGTGTGTGTGTGTGTGTGTGTGTGTGTGTGTGTGTGTGTGTGTGTGTGAACACATGTTTGATCAGCACTCTTCAACATCCTTGTTGGCTAACTGTGTTCTCTTATCTCTCCTTTGTCCTCACAGCTGTTTTCCATATTCGCCTTTGCCACAACTGGAGGTTATGTTGGCTCAACCAGCATCAATGTCCAGTGCAGTGGTGGAAAGTCAAATGAAATACCAATACATTTTAACTACCCCTTCAGGTTTGTGTAACCAGAGCACACATGGTTTTATATTTCCTTACATTTCTGGAACGTCTTCCCTTTGTGTGTACAGGTTAACGGATCATGCCTATAGTGTCCCTGACTGTGTAGTTAACAAAACTTCCAACACTTACTTCCTGGTTGGAGACCATGCATCCACTGCACAGTTTTACGTCGCCGTCGGAGTGCTGGCGTTCCTCTACTGCATCGCCACGTTAGTCCTCTATTTGGGTTATCAGCACATGTACCGAGAGTCTAACCGTGGTCCCAGCTTGGTATGTTGATTTTGTACATTCCTCTGTGTTGTTTGCATCATCATGTTTCAAAATCATGTCTTATTTTGTGAGTAAATATATCTCAAAAATACTTGTTTTCTGGAACATACTTTTATTATCTTGGATTTACATATATAAATGTTAATGCTTTATTTGGGTAAAAATGCTCATCTGATGTCAGCTGATGACTTGCAGAGGCTTCATCCATGTTGGAATCTGACATGAGGTCAGAGAGGGAGCATGTAACAGAGCTGTGAGTGAATTACTGGAAAGGGTGTGGGTTTTCCAAACAGATTGGATGCATAAAGCTAGCTGTTCTCTGATTTTAAAAAACATTTTTCTCTTTACTAGCAAGATTTCTTAAGTGACACGGCTGTAAAATAAAAAGCAAAATGGATATATTGTTGTCATGAGTTGGTAGTGCATGTGACCGTGATGAAGTTGGTCACAACAAAAGGATTCTGTTGCTTACTGAAAACACTGGCTCAAGCTAGCTTCTTGGGGTTATTGCTCGGCATGAATTATAAACATGCTTCTGTTTAACTTTAATCCTGGAATACAGTATAATATGCAATCCTAGTGTCATCATAAATTACAAAAAAATTTTTTTTTCCAAATTTAGTCAATTTTTTCTGTTTTAACCTGCCTTCGGTATGCCTACAGGTAAGTTAAAGTATTCTTATTCATACATTGACGAAATGGGCAGATTTCTCAGTTTGGTCAAGCTGTTTGAGCTTATTGAGAGTCGGGGTCTTATGGTCGTAAAGCTGATTCTATAACTTCACATCTCATTCTTTCTTCAGTCCACATGATTTCATGCTGTACAACTATTCCCTATATGTGTCATTAGTAGAGCCCCAGAGCTTGATTTTTACTCTAATGGTTCTTATTGTCTGCTTTGTAAGGATCTGTTGCTGACTGGAGTCTTTGCCTTCCTGTGGCTGGTATCGTCCTCTGCTTGGGCCAAAGGTTTGACGGATGTGAAATGGGCCACCAGTCCTGCACAGATTATTACTTTTCTTGATGTTTGCAAGGGAACCAACACCACCTGCACCCCTGGAGCCACGCCTCATATGGGTCGATTAAATGCCTCTGTGGTGAGTTTAAATATAAATTGGTCTCTTTTTGAATAGAGGGCAGATTCTGTGATGATTTTTATTTGCTCACTTTAAAAAAAATGTTTTTTTTTACAGATATTTGGCTTCCTTAACCTGATCCTGTGGGGAGGCAACTGTTGGTTTATTTACAAGGAAACGCCTTACCACAAGTCAGCCAACCAGCCTACCAGCGTGGAGGGGGGAGCTCCGCCATCATAAGCCTGCTCGTCTCAGAATGGTCTCAAAGTGACTACACAGTTCTTTTTGTGGGATTCCTTTTTTTTTTTTCTGGCTTGACTGAATTTCTTCAAACTTTTTTCAGCAGATACAAGTTTTTTTATTTAGTTTAGAGACGATAAAGCTGTCCAAGTTATTACCCTAACAGATGCGAAATTCATGCATTACATTGAGTTTATTATTATTGTTGTTATTGAAGAAATTTCCCCATCAGATTTATGGTAGAATTAAATTTTTCAGCGTCGTCTGCTCTCAGTAGCTAACTGCTCTATACCTTTCCATCCACCATGAAGTATAACTTGTTTAATAGTATTGCAGATGTTCAGTGTTTCTGTTCATCATTTCTGCCACTAATAATCTATAAAACTCAGGGCTATTAGGTGTGTAAATTAGAAAATACCCAATTTATTTAAAATGCTTGAATGTGTTTGTAGTTGGTGCAACGGTAGAAAAAAAAAAAGTACCAGGCCTAAAACTTTAAGAAATTTAATCGCCAATGTGAGATTGTTTTATATGTACCATCTAAAATTGGTTTCATTCTATCTTTGTTGTGGTATTTTCTCATTAACTCATGTTACTTTTATATTTCTAGTTCATGCAAACAGTTTGTGATGAATTCTGTTACTTCAGGTTTTTTTCTTCATTCTAAAAACAAAACGGAGTCCCTTGAATATTTCAGTGTTCTTCTAGTGTTGTATTAGCCAGCTGTTAGTTGCTTGTTTTAACTACAGTACTGAGCCTGATGTCTAAGTAGTTCCTTACTCACTACATGTTTATCCTCTTGTTGTTGCTTTTCTTCTACCTGTTCTACACAATAAGGGACAATATTTTAATAGGAAATGTGTCATTTAGTTAAAGCAGTTATGACCTACATCTTTTTATAGTCTGTTCAGTTTCTGCTTGACCTACTTGTTGGATCTGTTAAAAATCTCACAACTGAGTGGATTCCTGTTTCAGTTTAAAACATGTAAATGTGTCAGTTCTCATGCATTAAAACAAGTGATTTTGTCAGATGTTTTTTTTAGGTATGTGTGGATTACCCTATGTATTTGAAACAATTAAACATTTTTCATGCACAAATATGCATACATTTGTTTAGATGACTATTGGGATGTGTCAGTAATAAAAATCAGTATAATTAAAGTAATTCTAAACTGTTAGTACGTAAATCACTAAGTAAGATAAATGTGTCTCATTACTGTATGTAATGTAACTAATTGTATTTTATTTGATGCACTAAAGCTTGTTGACTAACCTGGATGAACTGGTCAAATAAATATTCTGGTTATAATTTGTATATAATACAGGTCCTTCTACAAAAAATTGGCATATTGTGATAAAGTTCATTATTTTCTGTAATGTACTGATAAACAGACTTTCATATATTTTAGATGCATTAACACACAACTGAAGTAGTTCAAGCCCTTTTATTGTTTTAATATTGATGATTTTGGCATACAGCTCATGAAAACCCAAAATTTCTATCTCAAAAAATGAGCTTATCATGAAAAGGTCCTCTAAACGAGCTCTGAACCTAATCATCTGAATCAACTAATTAACTCAAAACACCTGCAAAAGATTCCTGAGGCTTTTAAAAACTCCCAGCCAGGTTCATTACTCAAAACCGCAATCATGGGTAAGACTGCCGACCTGACTGCTGTCCAGAAGGCCATCATTGACACCCTCAAGCAAGAGGGTAAGACACAGAAAGAAATGTCTGAACGAATAGGCTGTTCCCAGAGTGCTGTATCAAGGCACCTCAGTGGGAAGGGAAAATTGTGTCAGAAAACGCTGCACAACGAGAAGAGGTGACCGGACCCTGAGGAAGATTGTGGAGAAGGACCGATTCCAGACCTTGGGGGACCTGAGGAAGCAGTGGACTGAGTCTGGAGTAGAAACATCCAGAGCCACCGTGCACAGGCTTGTGCAGGAAATGGGCTACAGGTGCCGTATTCCACAAGTCAAGACACTTTTGAACCAGAAACAGCGGCAGAAGCGCCTGACCTGGGATACAGAGAAGCAGCACTGGACTGTTGCATGTCATTTGGAAATCAAGGTGCCAGAGTCTGGAGGAAGACTGGGGAGAGGGAAATGCCAAACTGCCTGAAGTCCAGTGTCAAGTCCCCACAGTCAGTGATGGTCTGGGCGCCATGTCAGCTGCTGGTGTTGGTCCACTGTGTTTTATCAAGGGCAGGGTCAATGCAGCTAGCTATCAGGAGATTTTGGAGCACTTCATGCTTCCATCTGCTGAAAAGCTTTATGGAGATGAAGGTTCAGCACGACCTGGCACCTGCTCACAGTGCCAAAACCACTGGTAAATGGTTTACTGACCATGGTATTACTGTGGTACTCTCCTGACCTGAGCCCCATAGAGAATCTGTGGGATGTTGTGAATAGAAAGTTGAGAGATGCAAGACCCAACACTCTGGATGAGCTTAAGGCCGCTATCGAAGCATCCTGGGCCTCCATAACACCTCAGCAGTGCCACAGGCTGATCGCCTCCATGCCACGCCGCATTGAAGCAGTCATTTCTGCAAAAGGATTCCCCACCAAGTATTGAGTGCATAACTGAACATAATTATTTGAAGGTTGACTTTTTTTTTTGTATAAAAAACACTTTTCTTTTATTGGTCGGATGAAATATGCTAATTTTTTTGAGATAGGATTTTTGGTTTTTCATGAGCTATATGCCAAAATCATCAATATTAAAACAATAAAAAGGGCTTGAACTACTTCAGTTGTGTGTAATGAATCTAAAATATATGAAAGTCTAATGTTTATCAGTACATTACAGAAAATAATGAACTTTATCACAATATGCTAATGTTTTGAGAAGAAGGACCTGTATTTGTTTCTTAAGCGAACACGTGGCGCCTTTAAGGTGCGCGTGACTGGCTGTTTCATCGTGAGCGCGCGAGAGCAACGACTGCCTCTTTAAGACAAAAACCTGCTGTTTGACAGGGAGCCGTCCTGTCCTGCTGCAGCTGATGACGCTCGACATGTTTACTGGGATTCAAAATGTTCTGAAACGCTTCAATCAAGAGTCCCCTGGGTCCTAACGCCGGGACCCTTCTTCAACGATACTATATTAACTTATTTATAAAATGAATATAAAAAATACTTTTACCCCACAGATTTGTTCTGGCTTTGCGTCACTTTTAAATGCTTCAGATCAGCAGAAAAAAACCCTGATATCAGATAAAGATAAACTGAGTAAATGCAATCTTCAATTTATTTCATTTATTAATGAAATAAAGATATCCAAACCAACCCGGCCCTATGTGAAAAAAGATATGGCCTCCTTTGGTCAATCGTAAATTCATTGTGATTAATTCTATTATTTAGAAAGCTGAGGTCTCTCTAGTCTAGTCACACCCTGAATACTGCCTGCTACTATACTACACAGAGTTATCGCAAACACTTAGGATTTGGGGATCAATAAATTTCAGGTTCATTTGGATAGCTATTTTCTTTTAATAAATGAAATCATCTGAACACAGCATTTTGTATTTATTCATGTTATCTTGATCTGAAATGTGTGCAAAAACAGAAGAAATCTGTGAGGGGGCAAGAACCTTTTCACAGCTCTCTAGATTTAAATGTGGTTTAAATGTGCTTCTACTTTATTCCTTATCCTCAATTTTCCTTCAGTTTTTCTAACTGTTTTTATCAGAGTTATATTTTATGTGAGATTTTCCTTTCTATGTGCAGAAGAACAATAAATCACTCCTTAATTAAATCCATTCTTTAGAAGTCTGTAGTTCTTTATTTTCTATTATATCAGTCAGTGGTTCTTCAGTGATGAAGAAGTAAAAGGACTTTAAAAATGTTTGAAAGTCTGTCTGGTTGATTAGATTAGACTTTCCAACTCAAAATTTGACCAAATTATTGTTTTGAAAATACTTACTCTCTTTGTTTACAAGGGTTTTATTTGCACATGTCTTTATGATGAATGGAAAATAATCTTACACATGGGCTCTAAGATAATAAATCTGAATGTTTTAGCGGTTCAACATTATGTAACATTATGTGATATTTGGATGAGCATCATGTGGCTCATATTTAAAATTATAAACAATAAAATAAACAATTCTTAACGCTCCAAAATGTCCGTAATGGTTAATCGTACTAGACAAAGTCATGTTCAGTCAAGTCAAATACATAATTCCTATTGCAGTACATAAAGTTACCACATGATGGCACTAAGTCATAAATAAATCCTCATCATAAGATCCAGTTTAACTGATAAACAATGATAGAATAAATCTCAGCTTTAAAAACAATTCTAGAATGAATTCCTTTATCTAACTGTTTGATCTGTGAATACTTAAACTCACTACTATGTAGGTAAAATTACAGTATTAAGTTGAACATAATTCAGTGTTTATAAGGATCAGCTATAATTCACAATGAATTATATATTAGTTACATAGTCAAATTAATTGATTTTAAAGGATAGCAATATAAGGCAATAAAAACAGACAGCACAAATGTGAATTCTTTGTTTTATTATGTAAAATGATGGTATATATTTGTCTTTAATGCCTAATAGTTTGCACCTATCCTGCAAGACAAGCTTTAAAGCATACCATGCAAAGCTATTATCCTTTAGGCCTTTAAGTTTTATGGCAGCGACTGAGCGTCTCATCCTTAAAGTTATAGCCAATAAACGAAGAGCTTTCATATTGGTTTAAAGCTCCCTTCTTGACCAGTGGATACTAGTGGTAGCACTCTGAAAGCAGAAAGCTTTTTCACCTCGTGGTTGTTTCTCTAACTGCTCTGAATGGAAATGTGTGGCAGGAGAGTAAAGAGCGCTCTGTTTGCTTTTCTTTTAGATGGAAAGCAAAGAGCCTGCAAAGTGCACATATCTAAAAACCAGAGATCTTTCTACCTGATGCTGCTAATGTGGACATGTATTGATTTACAGTAGAAATGACATAATCCTGAGAAAATCTATTGACCCACTGTCTAATGAAGCAACTCTCTCATGTCTAAAACTCATTGAAGAGATTCGTTTTCTCTCTTCTCCATGCATCCTCTCACACATCAATCTGATAAAGCACTGTGTTCATTGCTTATGGCTTTTTGAGCAAAGTCCAATACTGACTGAATAGCTGTGGCGGCTACATATGGTTCTCACTGCCGTTTAGGATGCATCATCCTTAAAAACTGTCACTGAGTCGATGCAGTTTTGGAATCCAACATATTCCCTGTCTAACCGTTCTCTTTATTTGTTAAATTAAATAAGCCCCACCCTGCTTAAAAATTACATTTATAATAAGACTTGGATGTTGAAACAACTAACAGTAACACAGTGGTGGACAAAATGAACAATATTGGAATACACAAGAATACAGTCAGTACACTGGTAAAACAACTAATCAATACTAAACACACGAAGTGAGTATCAATACATTTATATATATTATTTATGTAGATATACAGGAAAGCAGAATTGCTTTGGAGGGAACAAAGTCAGTCTTTTCCTCTATGTTAAGAATCTTTGCAATAATTCACTATACAGAACTACAACATGTTTAAGTGAGTGACAACACAGAGGAGAAGACCACTACACAGCCACAGCAGATTTAACAGGACTGACACGGTGCTCCTGCAAGAAAACACTCTGTGATTTACTGTGCTGCTCCATGGATACTGTTTGTGAATTCAGCTGACCACAACTTGAAATCTGATGAGGGGGTTGCACATATATAAAACCTGTAAAGCTAAAAACCCTAGCGCGAGACATGTTCACGGACAAATGCTTTCAGCGTGCGCTAACGAAGCTAAATGCGGCTTTATTTAAATGTCTCTTGGTATTTTTGCTGCTGTCTGTTTATCCACCTGGTATTTCTGTGTGTGACAGAGTGAAATGATTCACACTCCACCTCTCTGACAAGTGTGACTTCCTTTTCTCACCCACACAGGCGATGCTGCAGTGCACAAACAGCGGTTGTGAATATTCCACCAATTTTTGCGAAGAAAAAACATTGAATCTGGAAATGGGTTAATTGATTTTAAAGCTGTGAAGTTTTGCAATTTGTGGTTTTGTGCAATGTCTTGAAACCTTTGAGCAAAGGTTCCAGCTGTGTGACTGATTTGGAGTAAAAATATTCAATAAAATCTCCTCATAAACAAACTGCAGACTACTTAAAGGCCATCGCATTCATTTCCCAGTTCAATGGTTGCTTTTGAACTTAAGAAGCGCAGCTTCACAACGACAGAGAAACACAAACAAAAGCAAACACATCTGGGCTGAACTGGGGCTGTCAGTATACACAGAGATAGAGAAAATGCCTTTGTGTCATCGTGACTCGTGGTAACACATCAATCCCCTCCAGCTCAGAGACATGGGCATGAAAAGCAAAGAGACGCTACTTCCTATCAAAAGGTGCAATTAGCATTTACGTCAGGGCGGCCTTGTGTATTGAGACACGAACACTGCACAGTTTAATGGCTTATGCCAAGGTGCTCTTGTTTTAACAATGGGAATAACACATGCACAGCATACCAGGTGTCTTGCATGTTCAGTTAATTCTACAGTAGATTTATTGATACAGGCTAAGACGTAAAAGACCATTAAAAACACCCATCGTATCTCACGATATTGGAAATTTCATGTCAGTGGCTACAATGCTCAAAGCGGCTCTTTCTCATCAGTAATGGACAGCTTTATTATTATTCATAAGCTTATTTTCAACAAGAAACCATTAAGGTTTTACAATTACTCAGACTCTAATGTTTTCCTGCTAAGAATGCATTATCTTCTAACAGCAAAGGAAGAAAGGGCTACATTTTAAAACCCATTCCAAATCTATGGAGCCTGAATAGGACTTTGTTTTTATTCTAACTCTTTTCTATATTTTTGAGCTTAGGATTAGATTTCAACACCCCGGTGACAGAAACCGATGACATAACTCAGCCAAGAGGCAGGTTTAACAGCAAGTGGCACCTCAGTGGACAGCAGCCAGAACCCAGTTCGTCCTACCAGGGACTCTGGCACTTATCTGTATACAGCATTGAGACGATATGTTGATAATCAGTCAAAACAAAATTCTTCTTCACACCTCGTGTGTATCTGGTGGAGAAAGTTCACGCGTCCGATCGTGCAAAGATGAAAAAGTTCATTTTGGATTTAGCTGTAGATGCACAGCAACAGCAGAAAAGTTATTTTAATAAAGTTAATTTAAGTGGATTAGAAACAGACTATAGATTTTTGCTAATTTGTTAAATACATGTCAAGGTTGCACCTGTGTAAGACTAGTAAACAGGATCTGTTTGGCTATATCAGCTAAATATCAGAAGAAAAGTAACGTGCTAGCCTCTTTATAGGTTTAGGGTGAGATGAATTCATGTTTCCTTCACCTCAATTACACTTATCAGACTAAAATCTCATATAATGGGTTTTCGTGGCATGCTGTTTTACTATATATAACTGAAGGTGAACGTCACTTATATTCATAGCCTGGTGACGTCAGTCTCCATCCCTGTGCTGATAGAGGAGGGGTAAATGTATCTACGCTCTAAGATAAGATGCAGTCCATTCTAATCCTACATGATGAATAGAATTATGAGCCAGCCAAGGTTTTATTTTAAACCAAATGCTTTCCTTAAAATCTATTTTGAATCTGTGCGATTTCTCTCCATTCTCAAACTTCCTGAGTGCTGATAACAACTACATATCAGTTTCTCTCCTCAGACTCTCCGTTTCCACTGTCCACTGACACTGCCACCCCTTCACAGTATGAATAGTAATTGCTACAAATTAAAATGCTGGAAAAGTCCTGCTAATTGTCCTTTTTGACAAGAAGACAGTTTGTTTTCAAATCCCTTTGAGATACTGTGTTCCACTTGCCAGAAACTACAGATGGACATCCGTCCACTGTTTTCCCACACAAGGTCACAGTCAGAGTTTACATTAAATAAATAATGGCTCACATTAACAGCAAGTCACGTGGCATCTATTCTCTCATCTTAAACCACCATGGGAGTGTCTGAGAAGACGGAGCTAATGGACTCTGCTACTGATTTCTTCCTCTTCCCCTTCATCAGTGAACCTGCTTCTGCATCCTGCTCGTCGTCGTCCTCGTCCTCGTTAGGATTCAGCTTGCCATTCTGGCCCTGCGAGTCTTTGGAGTCTATGAACGCCACGTGCCTGTTCAGCTCGGCTTTAAGCGCCGGGTCCTTGTGGGTTGGAGTGACACTGAGCATTGAGGAGTGGATGCTGTCCTCGCCATGAGTCTTACCCTTGTTAGGGCAGCAGAAGCAGCGGCATGGCGTCAGGTAAAGGTACATGAGCACCAGCACCACGCTGGCCAGGCAGCCCACCAGGGTCGTGTAAGCCGTGTTTAAAGTCTCCCCAGACCCATGCATGGTGAAGTTGTGTACCTTCAGCACCACATAGATAGTCTCATTAAAGGTCTCACTCGTAGCAAAGCATGTATAGGTCCCAGAGTCCTCAGAACTGACTGGACTTATCTTCAGGCTCCCATCTGGCTGGACCTTTGCTGTCTGGTTGCTTCCTTGTGACACCAACAAATTACCAGGCAAAGTCCACATCTTCACCATGTTCCTGCGTTTGGTGTCACAGCTAAGGACAACCGTTTGCTCCAGGAAAGACTCTGCATCTGCCTCCTTGAATGTGCTGCAGTTCATACTTTCGCCGCTGAGATCAAAAACACCTACTTGGGTTTTTTGTGGACCAGGCAGAATGCATGTGTGGTCGTCCTTAAAGTCCACAACGGGGTTCAGCTTTCGTATTTCCCAGTGAGCTAGGAGGGTGTACAGATCACAGTGACACAGAAAAGAGTTGTTGTGGAAATAGAGGCCATTTTTAATCCAGGCTGGTAGCGTTTGAAGCTCATCAATTGGCAACACTTTGATTTTGTTGGAGGACACATCCAGCAGGCTGAGCTTCTCCAGACGGGACCTCTCTTTGATCAGCTCCACAGGGAAGCGAGAAATTTGGTTCTGGCTAAGGTACAGCTTCTGAAGGTTGATCATAGTAATAAAGGCTGAGCGGTCAATCTGGGAAATTTGGTTATTATAAAGCAAGAGGACCTCCAGGTTGACCAAGGGCTCGAAAATGAACTCATCCAGCTGCTGCAGTTTGTTGGAGGAAAGGTCTAAGTAACGCAGGTGCTTTACATACAGGAACGCCTCTACAGAGAGGAAATGCAGATTATTGTGGCTGAGCAGGAGGTTGTGGAGATTCGGAAGCTTGACCGGGGTCCACTCCGATCGGAGCCGATCTATCTCATTGTAGCTGAGATCCAGCACTGTGGTGTAGTGTGGCAGACCTGTGGGGATGGTGGTCAGATTCATCTTAGAGCAGCTGACTATATTTGAGGCGCAGATGCACATCTTATGGCAGTTTAGTGTCGATCCTGCTGTCTCTGGCAGCCAGAGGAAAGCCACACAGAGGGAGAGGAATACGGCCCATCTATTCCAGTGAGGTAATGTTTCCAACAGGTGATCACCTGTTCTGGAGGAAGGCTGCAACATGCTGAAAGTTGTACTGAATCCTGGAGAGGTTTGCTATGATCCCATTCTCAGAAAAAAGCATGGAGAAGCAGCCGAAGGATTCCCAAGCACATTGCTGACTGAAGGCTGAAAAACAACATAAAGATGGTTTTAGACTCATATCATAACACTAATGACAGTTTCCTAAAAAGGCAACTGAACCTCTAGCATTCCTTGAAAGAACACATATCACCTGCCACATTACTGTTAGCACTGTGCTGGGAAATTTGAAAGTATAATATCTAAACAGAGAAACTTGATGTGAAACTAGAAGCACACATAGCTAAAAGGCCCCTTAGTGGCTAGTTCCTGACTAAAATATACTGTAAAAATCCTCAGATCCCCAACAGTTAATGGGATCTTTTACCCATCTGAGTTAGTGTTCTATCAGTCATTTATAAGAACCACCACTGGTCACATCAAAGCATCTGGAGTCTCTAGAAACTGGAAGCAAATTTCTGACCAGAGCAATAGTCAAATCGGGTGAGACACTGCTGCCGATCAGATACGCTAGTGGCTGATTTTCTGTTTTTTAAAACAAATCTTGCTCAAGAAAGTAATACTGAGTATTAGAACACTGTGCGGAAACCTCTACAATTTTGCATGAGCTCATTAGTTTAGTTTGTGTAAAATACATTTCTAAATCTCACTGCCACCCCACCTGCAGCAGCATCAACACTAAACAAATAATCTCATGCTAAATTGCAAACAGGTAATAGAGCATTCTAATGCATCAGAATGACTTTTTTGAGCAAGAGTTGTTTATATACCAGAAAATTTGTCACCGTTTGGCAGCAGAGTCTCTCCTGATCTGACTGTGGCTCCGGTCTGAGGACTACTTCCTGTTTCTAGAGGCCACTCACTTTGAGTGAGGTCACTGGTGGGTATGGTCCTTACTGTAGATAAATGATAGAATATCACCTTAAAATGACCAAAATATCCCTTTAATGACAAAGGTGCTGCACACTGTGTGATGAGTGTTGGAGATGACTCTTTGCTAACATGACAAAGTTTAGTTTAATACCTGTAAAATGAACAGTTAGCCTTTTGTGTTTGCTGCTATTAGCTGGGGTGTATTGAATTGACTTCAAAAGATAGTAAGTTGACCTTCATCCAATGAAAGCTGTCCTAGAGTTTCATTCAAATCTGTTCTGTGTTTGAGGTATTTTGCAAACACAAACAGAGTCAAAAACATGAAGAAGTCATTCAAAATGAAAGGACTTCTATAATTAAGGTCCCTGAAGTCCTTGTGTAAATGTCCCTTTTCGTCCCAGCTGTGTGTCTCTGCTTTGTCCTCCTCGTGTTTAAACTTTCCCTGCAGCTTCGCGTGTCTTCTTTAAAACAAACAGGGACTAACCCATGTGCAGTATTCACACGGCTCCTGGAAGACATTGATTTTCTTGCTCCGCTGACTCTCCCCATCTCCCCCTCGCCATTTCTTTATCTCCCTCAAATAAAAAAAAGGCGCAACACGCAAAACAAAAATCATGCAAACGTCCACGTCGTGTCATGTTCTGAAATGCCCTTGCCCGTTTGTGTTAGAGCTGTGAGCGTTGCACTGCACCATTCTGTGATAATTGAGACAAATCGAGCGCAAGCTGAAGAAGATGGAGAGGAAAACACTTGCCTTCGCCCGGGATGCAGCAGCGACGCTGAATTCATCCAAACAGCTCCTCGTTTGTTTACAACGCTGCAAACAAACAACTCCTGTGAGCTTCCGTGTGTGCTGGAGGAGAACCGATACAGGGAGGAGGGAGCGCTGCTGAGACCTTCTTGCCAAAATAATCCTTGTCCACGAGGCATTCAAGACCCGGTGCAAAATTACGCCAAAAAAAAAAAAAAAAAAGCTTACGTAAAAGACTGGAAAACACACACGCTCATTTAACTAACAACCATCATCAAGAAATCCGGTTTTAGTCAGCTGTGTTTGATTTAGCGCATTTCGCCCCGGGTACGCACGAGCGAGGAGACGTCTTCTGCACGTAACTGGCGCATTCTGGGCAGGTCCGGCTTCTGTCGGGTCTCATCAGCAGCAGTAGGATCATTAAAGAATGAGCAGTCTGGAGATGACAAGCTTCCTGTGGCTCCGCAGGCCTGCTGCTGCTGCTGCTGCAGTGCTTCAGTCGTTTCTCAGCAGCGGTGATGCGCTCCAACCCAGAAGGCGCTGTTTACAGAACAGAACGCGCCAGAGACGCGCAGAGAGGAAGTGGAAAAGTCCACCTCCAACCTGGAGCAACATACAATAACGATTTTAATTCATTTTAATTCTGATTATGAAATCTCTTTATATTTTTCTCAGATAAATCATAAATATCTTGCCACAAACCCAACTGGAACAGAAATATTCAATTTGTTTTTGCCTTAATGCTGATCCTTCTGAATCTGTGTTAATCTCCCACTTCTTTTCTTAATCTCCCACTTCTTTTCTTATCAGCTGTAAATTAAATTAACTTCCCATCAGTTCTGTGAATGAGGCTTTTTTTTTTTTTTTTAATAAAAGCAGTGGCTGGATTTTCCTGCCTGATAAAAACACAGATTCCACTCACGATTTAGCAGAATGCGTCCCACAAAACTGTCACATCCTTCCCTCCTTCCTGTACATCCTCCCTTACCATCTGACAGTCTCAACAGTGACTGCCTGTTCTGATTTGTGCTACTATTTTTGTTTATACGTAGGTCCTCAGACACTACAGTGAGACTATGTAAACTGAATAATTATTTTGGCGTATGGTGAGGAATTCATGTGATTCAGCTGTTAGCCAGGTGTCTCGTCTAGTCTTGTGTTTATATCCAGTCTGTGCTGGAACTTGAGACAGAATGGAAAAGTAAAATACTTCTGGAGTATCTAGTGGTGGATTGACTAATCTATAATTTCTAACCTTGTCTTCAGAGAGTATGTGTGGATGAGAGGGCCACCAGTCAGTCCAGTGATTTAAACACACAAAGCTCAGGCTGATCGTACTCCCCGTGCACACTTTGTTTATGTTTTTCATTAGGTCCGTGCTGACTGAGCAGGGGGAAACCTTGTCATTTTTTTATTCAAGTGAATCCACCCACAAGTTGTTGTTTTTTTTAGATGCCTTTTTTTTCTTTTGGGAAGTCTCTCCAACACAGATTTGCAGCAATTCTTATCTTTGGCAAAGCTGTGAGGGCTGGCGCATTGCCAACAAACTGCTAGCCTCCTACTCAAAGTGCCACTAGAAATCCTGCAGTAAATAAAGCAGATTAAAGTGATAGTTTAGATCTTTTCAAGCTGAATTCTGTGGAAAGTTTATGAAGATTTATTATCTCACCAGATGTAGATGGCTCTTTGAACAACCTCAGCTTGGAGAAACAAAAACTGTTAGAAATTGTTTTGTAGTAGAAATTGGTTGAGGAACTAGACAGAACTCTTAATTTAGTGTGCAACACTGTAACATGCAACTAATGATGGTATAAAGATGTATAAAATAGAAAAATAAAAAAAATTAATATGTTTTCCATAGAATCCACTTCAAGTTATTTGAACTTTAATAAAATGCCATTTTATTGAGATTTTTTTTTTAATCACTAGGGTAATGATCAGGGTGCTCATTTATAAAACTTTGCGTAGAATCCTTACTAAAACTTGCTTAAGCTCAGCAAAAAAATTTCAGGTACGCAAATTCCATTTCCGATTTATAAAACCCTGCGGACGCACAGATCCACGCAATTCTGCTTTATAAATCGATGTCAGACCTAGAACTGTGCTCAGCTGTTTTTGGGTCAGAACCCTCCTCCTACACACCCACATTCTGCCATATACGGTCAATGCAAAGGACCTCATGAATAATTCCATATGCATAAGCCGGTGGGTTTCTGGCTTTTAACAGTAAATTGTGACAACAGAGAGGTTTAGAAAACGTAATTTTACAGAGGCTGAAACTCGAGGTGCTTGTGGTGAAGTGGATGGACGGGAAAATGTTTTATTAGGTGGTGAAATGTTGACGGATTAGAGAACATGGAAGTGCTCCGAGAGACGTCTCGCTGCAGCGCGTCTGCTGTCAGTCTGACAGAGAGATGGTGTAGGATCTAAGATCTGAGAGAAGCGTTTAATGACAACATTTAATTGAATCCAAAGGGGAAGACACGTCATGTAGTTCATCCTATTAAACAGTCAACCTGTTGGATAAAATCGCTGGGAACCTGAGAACGGCCGGTGACACCGAGTTTTACTGGTTCCGATGGTTCTGTTGATCTAATACTGGACAGAGTTGATCCATAGGATGCTCTAATGAATCTATCAGCTGATCGATCGTCCAGTCATTATCTAGAAATCTCTAAAAACTCTCTCCCATTCATCCAGAGTCTGACTACTGGCTGAGCTGCGCAGCGCATTACGCACAAGTGTCACTGCAGGATTCCTAAGTCTCAGAAATCAGAATTAATGCACCAATAAGTGCAGTTGTTCTATAATCTGAAGACGGCTGGATGAACATAATGTGATATTTTTCGAAAATGCGACATACATTCATTCAGATTTTCATTTTTATTATTTTTAGAGACAGGATTGTTGGTTCTGTGTGTTCGTGAGGGTCTACAAGTCTTTAATTGTGTCATAAATTCAACATTTTTCATCTCACCAGCTGCGCTGCCAGGTTTCACGCCTTCAACATGTGCTTACGCAAGGTCCAAAGTTTGCTTAGAGTTACGCACATTTTTTTGCTACGTTTTCTTTTATACATTCCAAAATTGGAGTAAAAAGTGACCTACGCAACTTTCAGGCCCATTTTGTGCGTAAGCAAGTTTTATAACTGAGCACCCTGCTCTGCTACTTGTCTTTAAATCTTTGTGATTTTCTAGGATGAACTCTGAAATCTGGCTAATTTTGAAAACCAACCTTGTCATATTAGTAGTTTCTCAAAATGTTTGCGTTATATACAAATATATAACAAACAGAGGCTCTTCCTCCGGTTTTGCACCTACTGTTGAGATATTAGGCCCATCTTTTTCTTGTTTAGTGGGGCAGCATTGCCTCTGATCCATACGTGCTGGGAGCAGACTTAAAACGATCAGCTGTGGCAGATGAGCAGATCTGAAACAGAAAGTAACTACATTCATTTTCTATGAAAATCAGAGTCAAATAAACTCATTAAGTAGGAGACAATGTCAGTTTGACATTTTTCAAGATAAAAACAAACAGTACTTTATACAGACTCACTCAACTGAAGTGTGTTGAACTCTGACAAATATAATAATTCTCACAGATGATTTATATTGATTAAGTGCATAAATACACTCGAGGCGTCCTCCTTTCGCTGTATTTTGAATGATCTTCTTGGAAATGACGGGATAAACCAGTGAAACTGAACAAACCTCTGCCTGACGTTTGTAGCGCTGTGACTCTGGTGAGATGGAGCTGAAAGTGATTAATGCTCTGTTCGACTTCACTTCCTGCAGCGATAGGGATAGTGTTGCCTGGCAACTGCTTGCGGCCTTTCGTTGACTGGGTTGGCTCCGTGGCGAATCCAGGCCGGCCTTGTCTCCTCTCGTTTTTGCACTACCTGCTCAGATCGGGTTCATGGAGCAAAATAATGTCATAATATCTGCAAATTAGATTTCTGGAGAACCAGTTCCACTACATAAGCTCAATCACTAACATAAACATTAGCTAAAATATGCACTTTTAAAAAGATAGATTTCATTTGCTAGTATTAATTGTAACATAACATCTGTAAAGTTGACTAAAAGAGCATTTTAGTAAAATTCTTTGGCACTTTTACACAAATTTGATGTACTTAAATCTACACCTGCAAAGATAATCATTGTGTTCTTTTGAACCCTGATAAGAACCAAAGTAGATCATTCTCACGTGAAGCTGCTTTTTGTTGAGCTCCACCTGCCCGATCTGATTACAAGGTAAACAAATCCTCCTGTCTCGTCTCTGAGCTGAACACACACCCGAATACAGCCAGACTCCATTCTGGCTGCAAACATCCCATCTACAGCTGGAACATGGCCAAAGAATTAAACACGCAGGTCGGTTTTTATTATCTCGCTATAACGAAGGTGCTTTTAAAAACCACAATTACCAATTAATGTTATTTTCTGGCACAAATAAAAAGCTACGATTAATGTAAACAACCAGAAATCACAGCCCAGCATTTCATTTGTCTGGATTTCTTTCTGCTTTTGTTTCTGTTTTGGACCAGACCACATTTTCAAGTAGCAAATAACACTGGCAATGAGCGGAGATGCTGTAATAGGTTTTCAAAATAAAAATGCTTCCAAATTTTTTGATAATTGGACAGAAATCAACATAACCAACAAGTATCACTGTTTATGTTTCTATTGTGTTAAAAAAAAAATTATATTTTTGCCATGCTACAAAATTTTGGAACACTTTATAAGTGGACTTGCATTCCTTGAAGGAAGTGCATGCCATCCAATGCCAAAGTTTTCTAATTAAGCTCATCTTATGTTGAGAAATAATGGAGTGATAGTCTTTTGGCCAAACGATGAAAATAAGATTATCCTCAGTCTCACACAATATATATATATATATATCTCAGTTATTAACACACTAAATTTGAACTCAATTTCAGTCAAATTAACTCGGTTAGAGACACATTAGGCCAGTTGGCCGCGGTGCACATTTAGAATTGGATTGACACCAAAAGTTAATCACTTGTCGTCCAGTGATTAATTTCTCACAGCTTTATTAAAATCCATCTAGTGATTCATGCATTATTTTGAGAACACACACACACACACACACACACACACACACACACACACACACACACACACACACACACACACACACACACACACACACAGGCAAAAACATTTTCTGCCTTTTGCATTTTGGCATTGAGCCAAAATAAGGTCAACTAGCAACAGGTCGCCAACATGATTAGCGTTCCAGTCTGACGACATAACATCTACATTGGTCTCCTGTGCAAACTGTTGCAGTTTACCAGGAAAGACTCAAAAGCGGTATCTTTTCTCTCACTGTTACCATTCATATGTTATCATAGCTCATGCTTCAGTCAGGTTAATTTACCCACTTTGCTCTGGCTTTTAGAGACAAGAAAAACTGTCTTAGAATGAGAAAAAAACAGAAGAAGTCATCTTTGTTTCGCTGTCTGGACTGCTTCTGGTTTCCATGACAACCCTTTCAGTTTTGTGTTTGATCAGATGTGCGGGGATGACAAGGTCACTCGACAATCATATCTTCAGGAAGAAACCAACAGGGGCAGCACATGCTTTCATGGAGGAGAAGCTGGCTGTAATCTCATCATCACGTCTTGTTCTCCCATCGCTTAGCAACAAGCCAAATCTCAGCCATGTGTGCTTTCCTTTGATTGCAGAGACCACTACTCTAAATTACAGAGAAAGGGCAGCAGGTGTCAGTGACAAAGGATATAATCAGGAGGCAGGGCACTCATTGTTTTCCCTCACTAATTAAAGCCGTCACTTTGCTGCAGCTACACTGTTGTAACAATTATTTCTGTCAGGAGAAACTGACAGCACTCATTACACATCTATTTTAGGCTGCATTTAGGTATTAATAAATATGCAATTAATTGCCTTGCGGAGACAAAACAAAAGATTATTTTTGTGTTGTTTACGTTCAGAAGGATGTTGGAGGATGAGACATTTCCCAGGCTGTTTTGTTAATACCTGTTAATCTCTTCCTCAGGGCAAAGATAGAGGAGTGGATGCTTGTTGGTGATGCTCAATGGAGACAGATGATTTACAGCTAATGAAGTGAACGGGAAAACAACAATAATCCGCTGTCTTTCCAATAACAGCATGGCCCCTGCACTTGGCCAATCAGACGGAGGCCCCAGGGGAAGGAAAGGAGAAGCTGTAAATAGTCAGTGACTCACTGCATTGAAAATGTTTTCCTGCTTGTGTTAAAAGAAACAATTCAAATAGATTTTCAGCTGAAATTAAAGCTGCTGATTTGGCTGCAGCATACCCAACACTCAGAAACATGTTCCTCTGTTTATTCCAGTTTTTGACTCAGGATTTGACTTCATCCTGGAAGCACGTGGCTCATTTCTTTTTCAGAAAAAACACTTCCTGTTCATCTCAAACGACTGAGACCTGGTGTGCCTTTTGTTATCTTTGCTAAAAGCCCATCAAGCCAGAGTGGACCAGTTAAAGCACTGACCTATGAGGCTTGTTTACTGAGCACTTGGCTTTTTTTTCCCTCCTCACTTTTCACTTTTTCAGCGTCCATGTCTGTGGCCACTACAAGCACATCGAGACTGGGTGAAGAGGGATTCTCTACAGCTCTTCAGGCAAACGGTAATGATTGAGAGAGTTAAGAGAGATGTTACAATGAGGCTGAGAGAAACCACAGTCATGGATTTCCACAAGAATCACATCATTTTTCTCAGCTTTAAAGTAAAACATAAATCATGCTGGATGGAACAACGTTAGCAGAGAGTCAAAGTAAAGACCTTTGAGGAGAAGAGCAGAGACAGCTGGACAGTGTCCTTTTCTCTGGTTGCATCATTACAGGAGGAGTGTTTACCACGTGCCTTTATTTATTCAGCTCTGGGCTGATGATAATGGAACTTACATGAAGATCTTCCTTATCCTCAGAAGTGAAGTCCTAGCTAGCTAAGAAGCTATTTTTAAAAGCATGTGTAACTCAGCTCTTGTGTCAGTGCCACTCAGTGAACACTGCTTCGATTAACAGACACAAGGATCTTCAGGGTGTTTCCAAAATTAAACATCATTCTCAAAACATTCAGTCACTCCCTCTCTATTCCCATCACTCCCTGTTTGATCATCAGTTAGGTCTCCCTTAAGTATCACCTCCTCTTGTTTCCTCTGAACTTTGACCTTTGCAACACCAGCCAAAACAAAACCTTACCGCCCTGATTGCATAATGCCTCCAATGACAGCACTGAAGCAAGAATAAGAGGATTTTATAAACAGGTTTCAGACTTTCTCCATTTTCTGATCAGTTCTTATTCTTTGCTCTATCCTGAGCCCAAAAAAAGAGAGATAATTTCAGCAGCAGCTTGGGGAAGCAGCCCCACGTTAAGCTGCAACTGGCCTTTGCAGTTATTATATAATGGCTACTGAGACACGTGGCGGTGTATGACGAGGATAGGGCAGAATGAGTCAGTCATTTTTATGCTGCAAGATTGATTTATTATTCAGGTGGGCTCATCTCAAGTGCTCTGCTTTTGTGGAAACCTTCAAACTGAGACATGCATTCATTCATTCCTTCATTCAGGCTCTAAACTAACGGGGAAAGCGTTCTCTGTGGTGGTGTCTTCAAAGAGAAATCATTTATAATGAGGGTGAAATGTTCAAATCTAAACACCATTCAAAGTTTAAATAAATATTAAAAAGTTTATCTTTATGTGTTTGAATCAGCACTTTAATATCTTTTACAGCTTTTGCACAAACACAGGTAAAGTTTAATGATTTTTAGGAGGGGGGTTTACCAGATATTGTTCACCTTAATCTAAGTTTCAAGCTGTCTAAACTTTGCAATTTTTCGCAAACAAAGTAAACTCTTTCACCCATTTCAAACTTCTAATACAGTTTGTATATCAAAATGTAATAATTTTTGTCCTTTGTCACTCAGTGTGTATCAATCACTCAAATCTTTATTGTCATTGAACCAGAGTCCTGGTACAACAAAATTTACATTTCAGTACAACCTTTCTAAGATTAGACATACAGCACATAAACACGTAAACAGGGTCAGGTCGACTGTAGGCATGCGCCATTACAGCACTCCCGTATGCAGATGAAAGGATAACAAGAGAGTGGGCAAGGAATGAAGGAGAAAAAACAGGGCCCCCCACTCTGCTCCGACAGGGGCAGAGATGTGACGCAAGAAAAAAACACTTCAAAATAAAAGCTGTATCGTTGCTTTTAGACTTACAGATTTCTCTCAAATGTCCCAGAGTGCAGAGAGGACACCCCTAAACTCCAATAGGTGATTCTATTCTAAACTTGAAGAGTCTTTTTAACCTGTCATAGCTTCTGAAGAAACCACAGCAGAAACATCAAAATGTACAAATGTGACGACCAGACCCATCTAACATTTATGGTTTAGGAATATTTTCTATACAACTTATAGTTTTCACACACTGACTGTATTCAGAAAGAGAGACATGCCTGTTACCATGGTGACCTTAATGAGCCACTGGCAACAGCATAAACATTTCTGTTGACATTGGCTCTTGTCACATTTCTTATGTAGTTTATACACAGGGCTGCACACAAGCGATGTGCAGTGTGTGTGTACCAGTTCCTTTCACCACTATGCTCTTTTGTACTCTGGTGTTACGTCCACCGCCTATAGCAGTATCGATCATCCCATCATTACACACTGACTGCAGCCTGAGCTGACTGGCTCATATGGCAGTGGGAGCTTGGCGACACACTGAAAAAATTATGTGCACCCTTGTTTATACCTCAAAATGTAAACAAGCACACACAAGTTTTGAGCTCAAAATCTTTTACTTTTACGTCGCTGTATGATAAAAGTAGACATTTTTCCTTTTCCTAATAACTTGACAGATATTTAAGTTTGTGTGTTTTGTGTGTATCTAGCAGATGCTAACTTTCTAAAGATGCCATTTGGTGCTTTGCAAAAAGCAAAAGTTGGTTGTAGATAATGACTTTTTCATAAAGGTCCACATGTTTTAGATTACATAAGATAATCCTCATTCATTATTGATATGAAAACATCCATTTAGGGTGTTTTAGATTTTAAAACGGAGGACTGGCATTCTGCAGAAATCTGAGTCTTTCTTGTTGGTTTCACATCTTTTTATGAACTTTATTTTAGAGTCCATAACTCAAAGTCTGTCATAATTATTTAGGAACAACTTTGTGGTGAGTTTAAAACATTTTAAGACTCTGTTCCCAACAGTTTGTTAAAGTCTGAATTTAAAGGGACAGTTCAGATCTTTTGGAGTGTTTTTATAATTTATAATTTACCTATTATAGAAAGCTTTTAGAACAACTTCAGTTAAAGGCATACTATGCAGTGTTGCTTGTTTTGGCACCCCCTAGTGTCCGTTTTAAATCAATGTCGTAAAAACGTTAGCACCATTGTTTCTGCTGAGTAACACCTAAATCTAACTGTTGAAATCTCTCTTCAGCCTTCTTTGCTTTCTAGAGGAGCGGTTATTTACTCCTTCAAAGAAATCAGCATGTGTTCAAGCAGGAAGAGATCGGGGGAAAAAAGCAGTAATCATGAGCTGAAAACACCCTGGCACTAGCAAAACAGCTAGCCACATTGGGTTAGCCTAACCCTCGCTAGATACGTGACTTTGTGAGAATTGTGTGGCACCGGACCAGAGACTCAGAAGTTGCAAACATGGTATTATTGTTTCAAGCACCAGATGGGGCTAAGTGACTTTTCATTCACCCTAAAGGGTCAGAAGTCACTAACAGGAGGATCCGGACCCAGAGCCGGTTCTGTCTGGACCAAACAGCAAATCCAAGACCCGGTCCCTGGTCCATAAGGAGTGGGTGTGTCCGAGGAGACGCGCGAGCACTAATGAGAAGCTACCACAGGTTCGTTGCTCACTCGGAACCCACGGGACTGGCCCTCTCCCTGCATACATGGTTCGGAACTCGGTCCCAGTCCTGGAGGCGAAGCCGAGCACCAAGCGAATTGCGCATCGCGGTACCTCCTTAGTTCGCTACCCTATACACCACCGGCCCTCCAGAAAAGATTCTGCTGCTGTAGACAACTCCCCCTGTTGAGAAGCTGCAGAATTCTTCAAATTGGTTATTAAAGGAGATAGAAAGAGCTCACGCAAGTTAAAGTTAAAATCAGAATCAGAATTCTTTTTATTGCCAAGTAAGTGAAGTTTCACATTACCCGAAATTTGACTTGATGAATTGGTGCAAACATACATACATCCATAATAAGGTTAATTGAAAATAGAAAAATAAAAATAAAGAAGTAATAAGAAATATTAATAATAATAACAATAAGCGGAGACATGAGCTAAAAGTAAAAAGTAACTGCTGCAGAGCTGCTTAACTATTTACTGTTCAAGAGTCCAACAGCAGAGGGGAAGAAGCTGTCTTTGTGGCGGGAGGTTCGTGTCCAAATGGACCTCAACCTCCTGCCTGAAGGGAGTGGCTCAAACAGTCCATGACCTGGATGGGAGGGGTCGGCTATGATACGACCTGCACGCCTCAGAGACCTGGAGACGTACAGGTCATGGAGTGATGGAAGGCTGCAGCCGATCACCCTCTCAGCAGAACGCACAACACGCTGTAGTTTGTGCTTTTCTCTGGCGGTGGCCCCAGCGTACCACACAGTGATGGAGGAGGTGAGGATGGACTCGATGATGGCCGTGTAGAACTGGACCATCATCATGGTCGGCACCTTCAGTTTTTTCAGCTGCCGGGGGTTTCTAAAGGGGTTTCTGCTCTTAAAACAATGCAAATCTTAAAATAAATCACACAAATGTTATTTTATAGATGTTTACAGCAGCATGGTTCTGTGGTTGTGCACATATATTAGCTGCGGAGCTAACTACTGCAGCAAATCTGAATTTTATGATCAATCTGCTGGAGTAACCATGAAACATGACCTATTTGGAAATATAACGATGATAAAATAGCATCTGCTTAAACTGCTGTGAAATATTTGAGATTGGAATTATTTTTAAGAGATAAAAATTCACCTCTCAATTATTCACACAGTCTGACAAGAAAATCTTTATGAGCCTGAAAATTTGTTTTGTACTTGATCAAACTAAAACAAGGATGATTTAGTTTCCTCAAATGAACCTCCCAACTCACACACACATGCACACACACTTCCTTTTCCCCGTATTGCTGTGGTATTGTTATGTAATCTGTTCCTGGTCTGGGATCTCATCTGAAAGGCTTTGAGTTAATCTCTTTATTTTATTCTCTAAATATTAAATATGATATCAGCAGTTTTCCTCAGGGATATAACTGAGAAATTAAAAATAATAAAAAGAAAATGTTTTAAAACTTTCTGAAGTATTGTTTTAACGATATCTGATAGAACTGATAACAAAGAAATTATGGGTTAAAACTCCAAAATGAATCAGATGTTTTTATACCGGTGGAGCTTTTTACTTACTGTCAGACATAAACATGCAGAAAATTACAGCATTTTATGAAGATGGAAAACTTCTTCTCAGTGACGTACAGCATGTTTTATATTTAACTTATGTTGACCTGCATATAAAACAATAAACACAGTTTAATTCCTATTATTTTGAAGTAAATGTGTGTGTTGCATCATCTGTGAAAATGTATCTCCTTGTTATAACGTTTCTTAAGCAATACACCCCAACAATATACATCATACGGCATTTATTCACTATTAACAGGAATCAAAGCTGCTGAAGCCAGCTTAGAGGTGATGTTAAGCAAATAGTTAAACGTTTATGTGATTTGTGCATCAGACTGCAGCAAGTATAAAACTTAGTCCCTGATCATGTTTGAGTGCTGCTCCTGTGAATTCCTCTGTGTGCGTTGGTTGCTGTTGAACCACTGTGCCTCAGTGTGTGACCAGATTGAAAGCTGCTTGGCTGATTTTCACTTTGTCGCCCAGCTAAAAGCTGACAGCTGGCCTGCATTATTAACCGTGCAGCATCTGTTTGGTTTTCACAATCTCATCTCCCTCCTCCACCTCCTCCCATCCAGCCTGCAGGACTCAGCTCTCTGCTCAGGACAGAATTAATGTGCAAGATTGCTGCAGAGGTGCAATGTTAACATTTAAGACATAAACATGTAGTTAATACACTGCAAATAGTTGAGAGAGTCTAGTTTTGCTGGTCGACCAGCAGCAGGGGCACGCTGCTGAGTCCCAAACTACTCAGACAAAACCTTATAAACTGTACTTGAACGTGACAAGCTGCCATGTCAGTGTTTCACTTTTCCAGACCTCTGGCATTTGTTGTGTTCTCATAAATATGTATTCCATGACAATTCCTATCACCTAATGTTCACTTGCACGGTTAGTAATACTCTTTCACCAGCTGTCAGGCCACAGAGAATGGATTGCGAAGAGTGGGAGTGTGTGGTATTAACACACAACACAAAACTTTTGATTTCACAAATCACTCACGGCTAACCTCATTTAGCAGGCATGCTACCAAGTCCATGACCAATAAGATTTTACATGTAGACTGTCATTAGCGCTATTAGTCAAGTGTTTTATTTTTATCAAAACAAATCCGAGTCACTGAGAGGGAAAACGTGATGCTAAAGTTTAGTTTAAAATCTATTTTCACACAAAAACCAATGATTAGTCTTCTGTGTTAGTTAACTCTTTACTTTCTTACATCCCAGACAAAAGACAGAACGGTAGAAGGAGATGGTGGAAGAATGACTTTTATCGTCTATTATTATATTTCTGTGTTTGAGGTTTTTTTATTGAGCCTGTTTGAGGTACAGAAGCCCTAAAAGGCAAGTGGAAAATAAAAAACAGAAATATCACCAGTTCACAAGTCACTAAACTGCAAATGCTCAGTTCATTAATTTTATAGTGTAAGGTATTGTGTTTGGTACGTTGATACACTTAGTGATTTATTTCTGTTAAAGGTTCTAGATAAATAAACTTTACTTATTACTATCTGGTACAGTAACAACAGTTGCTTTTCTAACTGTAATTTTGCAAAGTGTTCCAACTTTGTCCACAGATCCTGTTTTGTGTGGATCTTTTTTTGTGTGGATCTTTGCAGCTGATGCTTCCTGATGTGTCACTATCGCACAAGGAATTGTCTCAACTCAATCCCATAGGATTTCTGTTTAAATCACCAAGCTTGGGTTTTCCTGTCCCACTGTTACATCATATTTATTCAAGGGCACATAATCTCCTTTACAAAATATATTACAGATTACATTCATGCTCATATTATCAAAGTGGTGAGAGAAGGGCTAAGTGTTTGTCTTGGGTGAAAATGTGCTTTCAGACACAGCATATGATTCACCTCACGTGTTTTTCTGCTGATTTCATGTTCCCTGGTGTTGTTGACAGGAAGGTGAAAAAGTTTAGAAGAGAACAGAAGTATTTAGTCCCATCAATAGGGGTGATGATGAAGCATAAAGCAGCTGACTGAACTGACTGGTTTCTATAAGAATTACACTGCAGCTGTGTGAGCAATTCACACAGCTGCTGATCTTTCATTTAGCGTATACGTTTCAACCAGTTTTAACATGGTGTTTAAACAAGTTCTGCCTCAGACTAAAGAGGATGTGATGCACCAGGAGAAACAGGTGTTTTCTCGTCTTTATTAAAGGTCTCAAGACAAACAATTAATTGCTCTGCTGGCTGTGAAAGCCCTTGAGGCTGATATCTTTCTTTTTTTTAAATTATGTGAAAAAGAGAAACTGTATGGTGTGAGTTTGTTAAGCTAAAATAAACTGATGTTGACTTTAAATTCTTATCAGTTCATTATTGGATCCTAATGAATATTTGTCCTCAGTTTAAAAACATGTAAAGTTAATAAAATTTGGAAAGACATCCTAGTTGATTAAATCATCTGAATAGATAAATATGGTTATTTAATTAAGTTAAGAAACATACACATTTCAGTGCTTTTTATTTTATTTTTACAAAAGTATAAAGGATTTCCTAATTTCCTTCTATGAAGCCAAAGTTTGTGGTAATCTTTGGGTTTGAGGAATTATTTCATCAGGCTTCCTGAATATTTTAAAAATAAATTTCTCTAACTTTGTCTGCTTTTCAGATAAACTATTTTGTTCATTCAGGGATAAAACCTCCTAAGCTTAAGAGAACAGTAATTAAAGACATTTTAAAAAGGATCTTTATGCTCTTTATTACCACCAGCTTGCTAGAGTATTTTTTCTGTAACTGAGTTTATGAAAGAACAAAGATAACAGAATTTAATAAATTTCAATTTGTATTCTAACACCAAAAAGGGGATTCTCAGCGCTACTAGCTGAAAATGTGTCATAGATGATTAGCTGGAGGATGATGGATCTCTGTCAGATCTTCTCACAATTTTTATTTTACGTTTCTTAAAGGAATGATTTTCAGACACTGTTCATCCGCTGTACATATCTGATTTTGTCCTTTACCTCCAGGTACTTGACAGAAAGTGAATGAAAAAGCAACAAATGTTTCAAAGAAAAACTTTGAATAAACCTTTGAAAAAACTGATGAGAACAATTTCAAAGGACTGTATAAAAGTCTGGTTCCTAAAGCCAGAATCAAACCATTAGGGATGATTTAAATGTCCATGTCAGAATCCTCGTGTTGTGTTGTTCTGAGCTGTGTATCCCTTTAACTGATGAGGGTTGTGTCTATATGGAAGCAAAACTCCTGAAGGCCATTTATGACTCAATCAAGGACGTCTCACCTCACTGCACCAACAGCCTTATGTTACAAATAGTAAAGTGTTCCTCTTTATAAACACTCTCACCTCCAGAGAGTCTGCTTCCAAAAACGGTTCAGTGGAAAAAACTGCATGCTTACTCGTTATCGATGTACAAAGTGTTTTATTTATTATTCATAAAGATGAATCAGTACAATTAGATCACTGTCACTAAGAAACCCCCCAAAAAGGAATGGATGGGAGTCGTGACTGTCTTACAATAGAAAACGCACTAAATACGATATCTTGTATTGTTTAGAATGAGCGACTCGTTTTACTTGAATCCATACAAACCTGTAAAAACTGAAAGAAGACAAACATGAAACTCAGATAAGTTCAAAGAAACTCAGCTAAAACACCTGCAAATAGCAGCACTTTGCTCATGTTTTATGTTCATAAGTCTTGGCTACTTTTCTTTCTTTTGTATTTCAGTGTTATTGCATCTCCCCATGCAGACAGCAGCGTGGGGCGTCGGTGCTCATCAGTGACTCAGTGTGTGCAGGATGTCAGTGCCAACCTGGAGCCAACAGTAAGTGCTAATTGTGTCTATTTGGACACCGGTGTATGACTCTGGGAAATGAGACAGCACAAAGCAGTTACTGGGTAGCATATTTTCTGGCTGCTCAGACAGGACAGGTTGGCCAAGGACTCACAGCATGCTCTCAAATTATATCTGGAATTTCTGCAAGGTGAGTCAGTGAAAAAAAAAACAAGCCGCTCATTTCTTTGTCGCCTGATCTTCTCATTTATCCTCGAAGTAAAACATGCCTGAAATTACTGCAGAAAGGATGTTTAAAAACAGGCGGGACTGGATATAAATGAGCTGCATGCTCTGATACCTCTAAAGGAGTTAGTGGAGCATGTAGCTCTGAATTTGGTGACATGTCTTCTGAAATATTTTGCAAACACACATTACTGCCTGCTTATTGCCTCTTGTTGGGGTTTGATAAATACAATGCATCTCTGCTAAACTTTCTGTAGCTTAAGTTGCAATAAAATATAAATAAAATTCATGATTAGAAATAAAGCTCAAAAAAGGCAGCGACCTTAACTGTGTGCACCTTCGCTCACTCACGTGAATCCAACTTTAGACTGATGTTGTTCTCTGGCTTTATGTGGTACAATAAAACTGAGGAATTGCTTATTTAAACTCCACACACACTAATCAGTTTACCACTTTACATCAAAGCGAATGAGATAATAATCCAAGCACAGCAAAGTGCTCATAAATATCCATGTTAAAATTAATGAAACCTTAAAATGTTATTTATTGTCATTGATTTACCTTTAAAATTTATGTTGCTGTGCTCCCTCCTGTGTGTGTGTGTGACACTCATGGGAACAACAAAGCCCCATCTGAGACCGCTCAGCTCTGTTTAAAAAAATGCAAAAAGGATTTCTGCAGAACAAGTTATCCCTGGGGATGTGATGTAACCCAAATCATGATCTCTTCTTGTGTGAACTGTGTCTGCAGCCTGGATGACAGGGCTGCACGTCTAATGACTGAACCTAAACCTACTGAGAAAGGAGCACATGCAGTTAAGGGCTTCTTGTATCATCTGTGTTGCAAATTTTCAGACTGTTCACTCGAAGTTTGAAGCATTGAATAAAAAAACAATAACATAGCCACGATAAAGCGGTGATATTATTTAGCTATATGAGTGTAAATAAATAATCTGCTCCATAAAACCAATCAGCTGCATGTTGGTTAGATGCATAAAGATGATTTCTTGAGGAAAATCAGATGTTGCTTGTTAAATGTGAGAGCACCCCCTGCTGGTCATAGCTGAGATATCACGATGGAAAAACATCAGATCAGCAGCAGCGTTTGCTGAACATGAATCAGCCCACCTGAGTTCAGTTAAACACAAAGAAATCAGTCAGGCACAAAACACAAGGAGCAGAACTCTAAACGGTCGGCGACGCACGAAGAGAGAAGAGTTTGGCCCTCAGGGTGATGCTGGAGGTGGAGATGGAAAGTGGGGGTAGGGGGACAGCAGACAGGGAGGTTAAAGTTGTTGTTGCCATGGAAACCATTATATTTCCCTCCCCTTGTGATTGGTGCTGCTGGCATGACCGAGGATCTGCTATTTCCGTCATGATTCAACACCTCAGCCACGAGCGCGGTCACAGGATACACACACACATTAACAAACACAAAGAGTCCACTATTCTCACTTTGCCTCCTGAAAATCCCTCAGGAGAAAAGATGAAGAACCATCACATCTTAGATTATCAAGCAATAAAACTTGTCATCCACGATAAGTATTTAGTTCCTCTAATGCGCTGAATCTCATCTCGGTGAGAACAATAATATCCGACATCCTGTTGTTGCTAAAAGTCACAAGTGTGAGGTAGACAAAGCCGGAGTTTGTGATCCACAAGGGATCAATAAACAAATGTGTTTTTAAATTACCAATTGATTTATCCCTTAAAACTAAACATAGCAATGACTGATGAACTCCTCAAGGTTTATGGGCATCCACGCCAAATGAGAACACTGCGAGTAAAAACAACATGGTCCACGATTTCATCTACGTAAATTCTGATTTCACGCATTAAAGAAACACAACAGAAACAGATGAGGAGAGCTGGCATACACAACTGCAACCTTCACGCATCAAAAGGTTTATTTATGCGTCCGAAGCATGTTGACATTAATCATGTCATGTGACAATATTCCCAAAAGTATAATAAACTGGAAAAGCAAGCTAGGTTCTTTTCCTGAAGCAGCAACAGAAGCTGAAACCCCAAAGATGATCAATTTCAGGCTAAAGACACAAAATTACTCAGTGTTGCAAAATAGAGTTCAAATATCATGCCTTATTCTAATGTTATTGTTTGAGTTTAGTGACTGATTACATAAAAAATGTTACGCCTAACATTCCTTCATTCAATAAACAACTTTAAAACCAGAGTTTTAAATGAAGATCTTCAATTGAGAAATGATGGTGTCATGGCTGTTTTGGTATGAATTAAGAAAAATTGATTGTTTAGCTGTGGCAGCCATCTTGAATTGGATTGCCTCCAGAATGGCTATCCAATAAGACTTCCTGAGAATGTCATAAAAATCTGTTTAGTTCTTGAGATATTTTGCAGGGTATGCAGAATTAGCCCAGTTTTAAACAAAGATCTCCAAAAATGTGTAGCACACAAGTCTGTGTTGAAGGTGACTATCCCTATTGGCTAGAGATAATGGACAGATAAAATGTATATATTTTAATGGATGATAGTGATATTGACCTTTAGAATTCAGGGCAGCTAATAAATGCCCTATGTGGGGTCAAATAACACCTAGGGCATCAGCAGGGGGTGGCAGGGATACATCCCTGCTCTTGCTCAGCCACCAGATGTACTGGGGTTAAAGTAGCAAAATATCCATGGCTGATGGCCCCCAGCTGATGACACGTTTATGCTCAGAGGTGTTCAGAGGAGCACATTTGTGTAAAATGCATTGTAGGCTGTTCTAGCTGTGGGCAGGAAGGATCTCTTGTAGTGGTCTCTGTTGCAGTAGATCTAAAGAAGCATCTGACTTTTCTGCTCCTCTTTAAATCTTTGTCTGCTTGCATCTGAAATCTGGGCAGAGAGACGCTGGAGTCTCGTATATGATCCTGCAGCCATGTCTCAGTAAAATACATGATACTGCATTCCTGATATTCTGTCTGGGTCATAATCAGCGCTTCAAGCTCATCCATCTTGTTTGTGAAAGATCTCATGTTCCCCATTATGATTGATGGAAGCAATGGTTTAAACTTCCTCTTCCTCTACTTTCCCCCAGCTCTACATCTACTTCTCCTCTTCTTTAACTCGTCAGAGATTTGGGGTTGCAAGTTGAGTACTATTTGAGCTTCTGAGATGTCAATTAGCTGCTCCCAAGTGTTAACAACTCTCTTCTTGCGATGGTTACACATCATAAAAAGTGTCCAAAAAGCAGAAAAGCAAAAATTTTCCAAGCAGCAGAGCATCCAAACCAGAACAACAAAATCATTTTAAAAAGCAACGACTTCAATCAGAAAAATGAGGGAAATCACTTGTAACAAAACAGAGCTACTGAAACAAGCTGCCACCTTTTTTATTCTAGAAAACAAAGATTTTAAACCTTTGAACGGTAAGATTTAAAATCTTACTATTTTCCCTGGTAAATTCTTTTTTTTTTTTTTTTTTAAATAAGTCTGCATAATATTCCAATCAAGTGTTGTACTAAAAAACACCCCTGCTGTTAAGGCTTAAAGCTGGTAAATGTTTCGTAAGAACTGGGAGATATGTCAATTTATTCAAGGTGGCAAGAACAAATTTCGTTCTGATCGAGACATTTCATAATTCACACAAAACTCAAATGCAGAACTCCTGTTAAGTCCTCATATCTTCGATAGCTGCTGAACGTCACATAAGAAAAATGTTCTGCCCAGATGATGTGTGACGAAACAAAGAACCAAAGCTACCACAATTACTTCTTATTTTCTTGCAGAGTATTTAATTGTAAGTGTTTAATGTTTCCACATGTCTCTTTAATCAGCTCAGTTTGGCCGATGCTGATTGTCTAAGGAGTATCAAGATCTCTCCTAATTATTTGGCTGATCAAACAGTTGGTCTATCATTAATTAAAATTATTTATCAATGAACACTTGAATGAAGAAATCACAGAAAGTAAAAAAACATTTTAAATTTTGTGTCATATGTGCAAGTTTGTTTTGTGAGAGCAGAAATATTTCAAATTGCAGACCCTGGTAAAAACTGGTGGCCTTTTCAGGGTGTACCCCTCTGTGACCTCAGCAACCCTGAAACCTGGCAAATCATAAAATGGACCTTCTATATCCATATATTCCCATTAAGAAGTGAATGTATAGTCTACGTGCACTTTTAGCACTTTAATCAGAATCTTTTAAAAAATAAAACATCATAGAGCAACATAAGCTCCCTTATCACTTGTCTCTGAGGTCTGACTGCACTTGTTGAATTAAAAATGTGTTTTTTCTTAAGCAAACATCCCCTCTGAACAATCATTGAATTGTTCATGTCTCTCACTCAACCCCTTGAAACCCCTTGAGTGTAATATGTATAATTTGTGGACTTGGCTTTTGTTAATCTGAGCTCATTAGCATTAACCACAGGGTTTCTTTATGTCTCTAAAAATCAATAAATCCAGTGTCCTGAGACAGCTTTTGGTTGTACTGAGCTGGAATCAGGGATGTTTTTCAACCAAGTTGTGGAAGGCAGAGATTAGGAGATGTTAATCCTCCTGATAGAAGTGGTTGTTGGATGCTCCTGTTCCTGTTAGTGGGACCTGATGTGACCTGCACTAAGATCCCTTACAGAGTGACAGCAGCTGCAGCGAGGCACTAAGACCCAGTGGAGAACAGGGGGAGTCTGCCTTCCCACCCGCTGCCTGTCTGCTCTGCACGACTCTGCAGTTGCTTTGGGCAAGTGCAGGAGTCTGTGTGTGAAAGTGTGTGAGGTGAGGGAGTGTGTACACCCATCTTTGCATCACTGGCTGAAAGAAAAGGACCCCCCCTCCTCCTCCTCTTTAAATTTTGCTCCATCTCTGCCTCTCCAACTCGGATCGAAGACCTGGCTAAGAGAGAGCTGAGAGATGTGTATGTGTGTGAGTGGATGTAAATGGGAGAGGAGGGTGGACAATGTGATGACAAACTGGACCAGGTGAGGAGGAGATACAGGACTCTCCTCCTTTCCCTCCCTCTCTGTGACGTGGTGTGTGTGTGTGTGTCTGGGTGAGAAAGAGAAACAGGTTGGCTGTCCCTCAGCACATTGTGAAGCTTCACAGGACGAAGAAGCCCTCTCCAGACTCAGGTATGTCACTGACTTTTCATCACATTAGCAGACATACCTGCTGCCCCGTTAAGGAAGTGTGTGGGTGTGAAGGTGGGATGACTGTGACTCATGAGGGTTTTATCTTATCTGTGTTTTCGTGTAAAAGGACTAAAGCGAGAGATGCCTCGCTTCACATGCAACATCCTGATTGTCATTTGTGTGCTGATGCAGAGAAGTCAAAGGGCTTTGTAGTGAAAAACACTCGAACAACAGGCTAGTTTTCTCCTCTCAGTAAACAGTGTCATGTGCATATGATAGGGTCATATGTTTCCTAGTCAGCAGTCTGAGATATTCCACACAATCATATATTGTAGCTTTGTATAAATTTCTTTCAGCGGGAGTCGGGAGTTTGAACTCGCATTGCAGTGCTGTCACTGATTTGATTCCATTAACTGATAAACTGAGCTGAATTTCTCCTTAAATAGTTGTTTGTGTGGTTTAGACCTAATAAAATGAATCATCTCAGGATGGCTATGCTTATTCAATAAACTTTAGCTGATAATAAAAGACTAAACTGCTTTTCTTAACCTCTCTTTAACCAATCAGCAATCGTGAGCAAGAAAATACCCATAAGGCTGTTTCTCTGATATTGCTACATCGGAGTTATTCATAGGTCATTTAATTAGGTGCCTTCAATTCTTTTTACCTATTCAGAAAAAAACCCTGCTCACACACGCCTGCATCTGTCAGGTGGTTTTTGTGCTGGATGAGCACATACGTGGGCAGAAATAAGATGAGAAACCTTTGCAGGGATGAAGGCAGTCACACTTACGAAGTGGAAAACTTGCGCCTGCAGGTGTACGGCGTATGGAAATATACCAAAGCTTTGGTGCTTATTCCTCAGGTTTAACATTGTGTGGGGTTGAATCCAGGTGAGGTTGTGACAGTAAACACTACCTACTCAACTGGCAGACACGAATGTCACTGCTGAGGGTGATCCGCCACCACATGCACAAATTTAATATCATTTATTGCAGATTCTCATACAAGAATTATATCTACAAGAAAAATATTATCAACATAAGTCTTAGGATGGGCGGCAGTGAGAAAGACCATGGGCTCAGTGGGTGGCAGTAGCTCACGACATATGGCGTTCATCTGACAACCGGAGGGTTGTTGGTTCGATCCCAGCAGGTCACTTTGTCATTATGTCCTTGGGCAAGACACTTCACCCACCATGCCTGCTAGTGGTGGTCAGAGGCGCCTGGTGTATGGCAGCTTTGCCTCTGTGGCTACAATGTAGCTTACTGCCATCAGCGTGTGAATGTGTGTATGAATTGGTGACTGTAGCGCTTTGCAGTCCATGACTTAGAAAAGCACTACAGTATATAAACGCAGGCCATTATCATCAGGATTGTTTGAATATGGAAAGATTTCATTGATCTTTTCCTCTCATCACTTAAAACAGCATGGAGCTCTTTATTGCTGAGTTTTTCAGTTTATTTGCACATCTCTCTCTTCTTTTTCTTCTTCACTCACGTAATGGGGACATATGGTTCACTCGTGCTTTTAGCTTTTCCCCAGGGTACCAGCTGCCCTGAAAACACACATCTGAGGATGCAGATGTCAAATATATAAGAAATGATGACCCTGGCTTTAAGCAATAGCAGTCTGCATCCAGTATGATGATTTTGACATGACAGCTAAGGTTTAGAGCAACATGCTGGAGAGTGTTTACTGTAAAACCATCTGCAGGAGTTAGTGCAACTGACAACGTACAAATAAAAACATCAATCTGCAGACTGCGTTTAAAAAGAAAAAATGTTGAAGTTTTGCAAGTTTCTGTTTATTATCCTCATTAAAAACTAGTGCATACAGCCAGAATCATTCTTTGTCATTATTTTTAGAATACGTAGCCACTAACAGAAAGGATTTCTGTCAGCCCAGAAGTCTTTTATCTTCAGTGGATGATTAAATAACATTGTCTTTGTTCTTGCAGATATCTCTCGCTGTAACTCAAAGAGGGAGAAGAGTACCTTCAGTTGATGAGAATCAACTGGAAGAAAACTTGTGCGATAAAGTCTATGGGGGTCAGGACCTGTCCAGTTACTATGATGGATACCACCAGCTGAGCTCCTCAGTGACGCCTACGACAGGGGAGGATGGGTGATGGAGCCGTGAAATTCAGCGAACTCTCTCCTCAGTTTCCCATCCCCTCATGGAGCATTCCATCATCTCAATCCTCACCTGGAACAGTACATCTCTCTCGACATCTGCAGCCTTACAGCAGCCAAATATCTCTAACGTAAGTGGGCCTATCAAGAGCACTGAGAGTGTAGTAAGTCTGAATCAGACCTTAGGTCTCTGTGTTATGCTCATTATGGACATTCTGGCTGTGGTGGGGAACTTGGCTGTGATGTTTGTCATCATCAAAACACCACACCTGCGTAAGTTTGCCTTCGTGTTCCACCTGTGTCTGGTGGACCTGCTGGCGGCGCTGCTGGTGATGCCTCTGGGGATGCTGTCAGACCAGGTCCTGATGGATGAGGCGCTATGTCGAAGCTACCTATGCTTAAGTGTGTGTCTGGTGAGCGCTGCCATCCTCACCATTTGTGCCATCAATGTGGAGCGCTACTACTACATCGTCCACCCCATGAGGCATGAGGTAAAGATGACAGTGGGGGTGGTGGTAATGGTTCTGGTGGGAATCTGGATTAAAGCTGTTGTCATGTCCATACTGCCCCTGCTTGGATGGGTGCTCCAGGGGACCCTGAGTCTTGGAGCTCCTGAAGTCCTGATTCCGGTTCAGAGACACTGCTCCCTCCACTGGACAGGAGGCAGAACAACACGTCTGCTTTTCATGGTCTTCTTCACAGTAATTTATTTTCTATGCCCCATGCTGATCATCCTGGTGGTCTACTGCAACATGTTTAAGGTGGCCCGAGTAGCAGCTATGCGTGACGGGCCCAACCCGACCTGGATGGACACACCACGGCAACGCTCTGACTCTGTCAGCAGCCATTCCACCATGGCAGCCAGCCTTGGGGGAACTGGAGCACGTGCTACCCCACAAAGGATCTTCACTGGTGGGAAGGCTGCAGTGGTTCTGGTGGCGGTGGGGGGTCAGTTCTTCTGCTGCTGGCTGCCATATTTCTCCTTTCACCTCTACTCAGCTGTAGTGGCAAACGCTCCAGCCTCTCTAGCCCAGCTGGAGAATGTGGTCACATGGATTGGTTACTTCTGCTTCACCTCCAACCCCTTCTTCTATGGCTGTCTGAACCGTCAGATCCGAGAGGAGCTGGCCCGCCACTTGGCCTGCATTTTTAAGAGGGCCCGGCCCAGTGACGGGGAGCAGCTGCCCAGCCGTGAGGCCTCTATTGAGGAGAACTTTTTACAGTTCCTTCAGGGTACTGGATGCAATCTGGAGCCCTGCAACTCTCACAGCAGAGCCAGTCCAGAGGAGCCAGATAGCAAGGGCCTTCAGGAATCAGCTGTTGAGCAGAACTCGACAGCTGACTTCCACATCCCAGGGCAGATCCTTGAGGAAACCACAGAGTTCATACAGCAGCAACAACTGAACAATGAGCTTTGTGTATCAGGGAACTGCTGCAAAACTGTACCAGAGATGTAGCTGCTTCAAGTACTGTTTCAGTTGCCATCTAATGACCTAAACATGTTTAGTTTTATTCATATTTTCTAGTATTTCTTGTTCATGCTGCAACAACCTGTAAAAACAAAAATCCAGCAAACTGCAAAATGTGGTATCTTCTTTGAAGGATTAAAAGCACGTGTTTGTTTTTGTTTTGCTTTTTGAAAGATACACTTGTGTGTCATCTCACTGCAGCCTTATGTGTTTTGAGAGCCATATGGTTGTTTTGCTGTGTCACAAAAACATTTGATGTGTTGGTTCGAGTAAAAAGGCAAAATTCACATGAAAATAAAGAGGCTCTGAAACTTTTAAAGAGCAAATTTCAGGGAGAGGACTGTTATCTACAGAGCTCAATGTGTCAGGTCCAACTTAGTTCATTTATCATGTCTAAAAATGCAAAACGCACATCTTATCTTCAAAATAATCTGATAACAGGGCCAATGCACAATGTAGAGGTTTTAACCAGCTCTTTCTCCATTAAACATAATGTTTTTTAATCCATAAAGTTTAATTCAAGCTAATTTATTTTCATGCTTTTCAGTATTTGACAATCTCTAGCATCATCTGATAAAAAATCGTTCTAAGGTTCTTTAACTTAAACCATTTTATCATAAGAACAGACGTTTGCACTGGATTATCAAGAACAAGAAGTTTGCAGATTTGCTGTTTGGAAGAAAACTATTTTTTACTTTTATATCAGATTGTTACTTTTTGCAGCCGCTGCAAGTTTGTTTAGTTTATGCATTTATTCCATTTACGCTTCAAAAACCACCAAGGGTTTAAATTCAAAAGAGAAGATGATATTCAGAAGAAGAAAAAAAATGCTTCACGCTTTAAAAAATGATTGTTTCACAGCTGCTGGTGCTGGTATTCATAATAAACAGGCTGACAGTGTATTTTTAACTATTTTCCAGAATGTTATTATCATGTTTATCTGTTCTCAGTCTTGTGATTATCACCTCCTCACCAAAATGGGAGACTCGTGATTTCAGCTCCTTCCACTCAAAGACGAACATTGTGGCTGTTTTAGTTTGTTTAACCATTTGTTTAGGGGTTAGGTTTCAAAAGGAAAAAAAAAAACTGTGGCTGCAGATTGTTAAAACTATTAGGAAGAAAAAAAATAAAGCTCAACGTGAACCCTGTGCTGTCCGTACTGTTTACAGGTAAACACGCGAGCAGTGTGAGTGCTCCTGTGTTTGTGCAATAAACAAATAGGCTTGTTGTGGCTACAAACAACACACAGGTGTCACAGTGCTTACACATGGAAAGCTTCGGCCTCTTTCAGCAACAAATGGATGACACTTTTCTCTGATCTCAGGTGGAATACAAACAGTTTGCACAAGTCACGCCAGCAGTGACCGATGTTCCAAAGACGATAGCGGCACAGATCTCGAAGTAACGACACCTTTTTGGTGTTTATTTGGGAGAGGGTGTCTCTTTTTACTCTCGCGCTTCCTTTCTGTCTGAATCTATGTTGGACTGCCTCATACGGGATAGCCGGCATGATCACAAGACTCTCGACACAAGACGTACTGAGAGGGTTGAGAGTTTGCTGGGAGTCAGGACGAAAAAGATTCCTTTGTCAGAGGAAAACACACCGCTCTCAGTTTTCCTCCTGTGTGACCTTGCTGTAGATTTTTGTTTTCAGGCAGTGCTGTCATCTCATCTTGTTTTTAAAATGTTCATTTTGTGCAAAACAAACAGCAGAAGTGAAGCGAGATGAAATCCCTGCCATAGTCTTCAGTGTTCCTCAACGTGTGTGTTTTAATTTATTAGTAGTAGCTGTACGGCTAGTTTCCTGTCACAAAATGATATAAACTGCCTTGATTTATTACACCAGCGCCTGTGAACTAAAGTTTCGTCTTCGACTGCAGCAAAACTTTCCCGACTCATCTCTTGAAACGCCGTGTGTCTGCTACCATCTGTCGACGACAAACACGGAGAAATAATCTGGTGTGAAGGTGGAAGGCGGATAATGTTCCCAGCTTTCAGGAATTTTATGTACAATTTTTAAAACGAGTTTATTTCACTGTTTTCCTTTCTGCATCTCTTTTTGTACCTGAGCTGAAAAGACTGTTAAGATTCTTCCTGTTTTCCTCTTCTGTATCGAACTAAAACAATTAAAGACACACAGAGCTTTACTTTGAGTGTTGTGTTGTTGTTGCACCAAATGTTTCAGCTCAGTAAGCACATGAAAAAGCAGAGGTTAAAATGTAGGTACAATAAAGCATGAAGAGCAGGATGAAAGATGAGTTGCATTTAAAAGAAGCAGAATGCTGAAAATCTTTCATCTAAAATGAAAATAAGAATATTTTGTTAATGTTTGAACTTTCTTCTCATATAATTAATCCAAACTATTGTCCCTTCTTGATAACCACATTTAATGTTTAATCAATGGAAGAGAAAAGCTGGAATAGACAGAATACAATCACCTGTCTAACTTTGAATAAGTTCACATTGTTCTGTCCACACAGCCCTGAACGTTGGAAGCGTGGACTTCAGTCAGCCTCTAAAGGTTTTTTTTTATGTGGTGTCTTACATCAAATCATCAGTAACAAAAAGATATACTGTAGTTTGGTCATTTTGAAGTGTCGTTCTATCAGTCATTTATCTACATTTAGGACATACCCACTGGTAATCACTCAAAGCGAGTCTCTAGAAACAGGAAGAAATCCTCTGACTAGAGAAAGAGTCAGATCAGGAGAGACACTGCTGCCAAATGATGACAAACTAACAGCTAACTTTGGGGTACATATTACAACTCTTGCTCAATAAAGTCATACTGATGCGTTAGAAGCCATTAGGTCTTGGAGGATGTGAGATGTGTGAGGTAGAAACATCTCATAGACACTTAAAGTAAATATTTTGTCATTTAAAAGTATTTTTTCTGTAAAAATGTTATAAACACAATCTTACCTGTTGTAGATAGCTTCCTGAACCGCCTCTGTTTGGAGAAACAGAAGTTACATCCTGCAGATTGAACAACTAGTCTGAGTGCAGCCAAGCTTAAAGTATATTGCTGCTAGGAGTTGTGCAATACATTGCAAATGTATTGTCACCACAATATCAGCATGCATACACATATGGACTGATATCTGAAGAACCTGAAGGCCAGGTCAACATTTTAAATTGGGTGTTTCCTTTAACCATCTTTGCAGTGAAACATGCTGCTTCATCCCACTGACACCAGGAATGCTGCTTCTAGGAAGGACTTCACTTTTAATTAGGTGGTTTAACATCCACAAGAACAACAGGACTAACAGTTTCCCAGAAATATTCTGCTTCAAGCTGCTTGAATCCTTATGAGTGTCAGTTATTTTGCCCCAAATCTGCTAACTTTAATGAGAATTGCATGTTCACTTACAGGTCATAATGTTATGGCCGACTGAAAACAGCTGTGAGAGAAGATATTCAAAAAGATTGTGCAATTTAGCACCAGAAACATAGGCTTTTGTTTGTTTTAAATTTCTGTTTGTTTTGTTTCCAGCAGCAGCCAAAGCTCCTCCTCTGTTTTCTGATCATTCTCATTTTCATACCTTCCACTGTGCTGCTCCCCATCGGACACAGTGACTCACAGCCTTGATGTTCAGCAGTATAGGGCGCCTCCTGCAGAGCACAGCAACACTTCAAACAGCCTGACCTTTAGCGACAGGCTATATAACACACTCAGTAAAAGTGTTCAAGTACGGGTGCAACCACCACGTCAATCCAAAAGATCACCAAGTGCACGGTGCCCTGAATAGATGGACGAGTTTAGGTAAAACGTGAAAGCTGCAAACGCACGAGATGACACAAACAGGACTGCAACAAGAAAAAGGACATGGTGCGAAGGCTGACTGCACTGCAGTGATGGATCAGAGACTAACTCGACTGCATAAATTTCTCACTTACTCTCAAATCCAGACTTTCCTGAAAACAGCTGTTGCCGTGGTAACCTGCACCGGTGACAAGTAATGAAGGGCTTGTTTGGCAGCAGGAGCAGGAAGCTGGAGCTGCTCAGGAAAAACAAGCAGATTTATTGGTTAGTGGTACATTTTTCAAACAAGATGATACAAAAGTCTGATAACCTCATAACTCAATATTCATGTCTGTCCTACAAACTCTGCAAATGAGCTCCGGATAAATTACATTTTTAAACAGCTCTGATTGTTTCAAATCCATTTGTAAGTTTTAGGCAAGAATTAAATTTTGGTCCAGAAAACTGGAGGTCATTAGGGTGTTCATGTTATATATATATATATATATATATATATATATATATATATATATATATATATATATATATATATATATATATATATATATATATATATATATGTATGTATGTATGTATATATATATATATAAAATTTTGATGACCATTATTCATTACACAGGAAATTAAAGCATATTAAGAAGTTGTTGGGTTTTTTTTTTTTCAAACTTCATGTATTTATACTGTGTATGTTGTATTTATCTTGGATCATGAGTCATACATGTTGGTTGACTGAAGTTTTTAAAGTTTGTTAAAAGTGTTTTTTTTAACATGCTTAGATTTTTTAATGCAGGTGCATTTTAAAAATAATCTTAGGATATTCTATGTCAGTGTGCTCATTGTTTACATTGTTTATATCATTTCTTCTTCTATGCATTTGATTTCCACTAGTATGAAATAATATTATTAAACATATTGTCATTTTTAAATAAAAGTTGCACATGAAAAAGGTAATTTGTCACACAATAATTAATTAGAATCCGTTAAATTATTTAGTATTTCTTTTTACATTAATATTTATTTCAATTGCTGACATAATTAAACAATTAAAAACATTTTTTAAAATAAATTCAAATGCTTAACCTTTTGGGCCTCCTTTTTACAATAATTTAAAGTAAAAAAAAAAAACAACTCTTATATGGTGTAACTTTATGTAAAATGGGAATAATTTGGTTTCCAAAAGTTTGATCTATGTTGTTAGTGCTAACATTGAGCTAGCTTGAAGCCGTGTGTTTACTTACCTTAAAATTTCCACTCAGTCAAATATGTGTTCTTATATTAAATTATAGAATCCAAGAAGCAGATCTAGTTAAAGTCATGACCAACTTTAAAAGCTTTTGACAACAGAAAAGGTTTGTTTTCTGTCATGAGGGCATATCATGTGTAACCTAAACAGCAGAAGCGTTCAATTCAGCTGCAGGTTGGTTGTAAATCCGATAGAGGGCGCTCTCGCACCACACAACCCTTAAATGAGAACGAAAGAAAAAAAACTTGATAAACAAATGATTTGGGTTGCGAGCAGCTCGAGGGAAAGTTTCACAGAGGGAAATGATAAGAACCGCTAGCCCGCCCTGTTCATTGACGACTACGTTTACCATAAATCCGAGCAGAGTATTTTCTTCTTCTTCTTTTTCTTTAGACTGAGATTTACAGCTGGAACAGACGAAAAGAATACTTTTTTTTAGATTACTAGTTTTTAAAAGCGAAACTTCAAATTGATTCCTATTTTTATGATCTAATCACTTGTAATATACACATTGCGCACACAGATTACAGCCGAATATTAAAAATCTATTTTTAAATTTTTATTTGGCCTCTTTGTATCTGACTGGACGGAGCTGCAGCGTCAGACTGTGAGCTTTTAGTTGGACGGTGCCAACGCCTTTCCCGTGTCTCTGCTGTCTGTCTCCGCCGGCAGACTCTCCGGTTGGACCGGACCCGGGAGGAGCTGCTGTTCTCACCCAGCTCATGAGCTGCTGAAGAGACTCGGTCTGACGGGAAGAAGTTGTCAGTGAAGATGGGCTGCACGATCAGCGCCGAGGACAAAGCTGCGGTGGAGAGGAGTAAAATGATTGATAAAAACCTGCGAGAAGACAGAGAGAAATCATCCAGAGAGGTGAAACTCCTGCTGCTCGGTATGGACATCTAAAAACTTATTTTAATGTGTTAAATGATTTATGATCACTTTTAATTTTCACTGTTCCACTCAGGAATGTATACAGTACCCCCCCCCCCCCCCCCCCCCCCCCCCCCCCCCCC
>SSNR01000227.1:88530-231874 GCA_006937965.1 Callopanchax toddi | reverse complement strand
CCCCCCCCCCCCCCCCCCCCCTCTCTGTTAAAGCAGCTGGGACTCGTCCTTTCCCTGCATGTGAAAACTTGTAGAAATAAACCAGATGACTGTTAGAGTAAAACCACAAGTCTTTGGCTGTGTCCGTGGTTTTATATCAGTGTTAAATTATTGATTAAAAAAAAGGGAGTAAATGCCAACAGAAGACAAATGTCACTTGATGTCACAAGATGTGTTTTGTTTCAGCTGACCTCTCTGTTTTTTCTTCTTTGTCAGTGACTTGAATTTTAAAATGTCCTCTCGCTGGTTTAGATGTTTAAAAAACAAAAACTTACATTCTCTATTTGCCTGACTTTAAGTGGGGGCTTGGTCATTCAAGTTTCTCCTGAAGGATTAAAGGAGTTAGTTTAAAAAAATAATAGAATTTTTTATAATTAAATAAACGTGAACTGCTTCAGTTTCATAATTCATCATTTAAAGTTTTCTTGATTCACATTTTCAGAAATTCTTCGGGATCGTTTATATAGGTGTTTGGGGTTGAACCCTAACAAATGTAATCTGGATCTTGCATCACTCTGTTAGCAGCAGCCTGTCACAAAGATGCAATTTGTACCCCTTTTTTATCTGATGCTGAAACATAATTAAAAGAAAACACAATTTGACTGACATCAAATAGTAATTTAGCATTCAGCTGCTTCCTAAAGAGCAAATAGCTGAAAACGTATTCAGCTGAAGATCCTGTTTCAGGTCCCCCCCCCCCCCCCCCCCCCCCCCTATTTTCTATTAGATACTGTAGCTAGTTTTTAGGTTTGACAGTATTTTTTAATCCACTGTTTGTCCAATTTTCTCATTTATTAACCACCAAAAACAGCTGTTATGATCAGGTGCAAGAACTGGACAGAAAATGAGCAAAAAAGCAGCCAAAAAAAAAAAAAAAACCACCAAAAACTTTTAAAAGCCTGAAGAATTATTGATCAAGTCAACTTTAAAATATGATAAGTAGTCTGGCTTCTTATGAATATAATTTAAAGAGATGAGGGGAGGGTGTGTGTTATGAAGCAGTGTGTGTCTCCAGATGTTGTAGAAACTACAGAAGTAACTTGTATAGATTTCCACATCATGTTTCTCAGATCATTTGATTGTGTCTCAATCTGAATTTGACTTTATTCACAGTCAGCAGAGCCCTGTGTTTCTGCCTGTGGTTTATTCAAATCTGTGTTCATGTCAAAATATTGTGCATGTAAACATGCCAGCTGTTGTTGTAGAGAAGGCCTAATGTGTAGATTCATTCAAAAAGAACCCCAAAATTTGATGTAAAAAGACAACTTACTGGTAATAGAAAAGTACTATTACTTTGCTGATTGACAAAGGAAATTTAATTCATTATTTTAAGATAAGAATATCAATAGCATGATTTTTTTATCCTTACATGTCAGACAATTCTATAAATATATTGAGGCTATTAGCCAAAGAAAAACAAACTCAAGTTATTGTGAATATTCAGCTGAGTAATGTCATGTGATGTGAGGTTGTGGTAGGACCCTAAAGCACACACACAGCTGGAGGACAGGAGGCAAGTGAAAAAACAAGGTTTATTAATAAATGCTGAGGTGTGGATCTCATGAGATCCCATTAATCTGGGGGGACGGTACACCACCTCACTGGAGAGAGGAGAAGAGAATGAGGACAGGCAGAGGATGGAATGTGCAGGTTTGTATACATTGAGTGAGTGGAGGTCTTACTGTGGAACGGAAGGAATGGCTCAAAGGAAGGGAGTGCCAGTCCTGGGTTAGGAAGGGTAGAGCGGTGGAGAGGCGAGTGGAGTGGAAGCAGCAGGCTGGTAGGGGGACAGGCTGACCAGGCAGGCATGTGGTGGAGGAAGACTCTGGAGACGACGTAGGAGTGGGACGACAGCCGAGGAGTTACTGGAGGATTAAAAAACACACAGGGTTAGGTAGAACAAAGGCAATTGGGATCTCAAAACAGGAGGCCTGTGTTACCACAGAGGAGTGGAACAATCTGGTGCCGTCACACAAGGTCCTCTTAAGCTCCACCATTGATTGATTGATTGCAGCTGCGGCTCATCAGGGTAATCAGCCTGTTGCACCCTGCTGATTGGGGAGGAAAAACACAGAACTGCCTGCAGGAGCCCAGAGCATGACAAGTAATCAGTTAATGGAACTTGTTGCTTCAGATTTCTCAGAGTTTGAGTTTGGTTGATGTTTAAATACAGTGAGAGGATCTGTTTCTGCTTTGGTGACACTCTCACTGTGGGGCGTGGACTACATGGCAGGAATATACCAGCAGCTTTCAACATGTTGTCATGTTCTGATGCTTTTTCCACAGTTTTCCACAAACTCTTTAAAGTCTTGACCCATTTTAGCCAATAATATTTTGCTGGCAGACCTTCAAAATAATATTGGCGACATATTTTCATATAATTACGGTTGTGAAATCTAGCTGCGGGAACTTCCAATTTACTCCAAGTCACTAGAAAATGCCAATATGTAGAACTGTGTGTTTTCATCGTCCCTTCAGCATTTTTTCATCTAATCTAATTAGAGCTGAGCTGAAGCATTCCAACGAGAGAATCAAATGTAATTAGATGTATGATTCTGAGCACAGATGTAGAATATTCATTCATGATTCAAGGCGTCCTGAAGTGGACGAAGCGGAACACATTTAGTGTTTAGAGACGTTTCGTGGTTGTGTTTGTGAATGATTGTGCCGATTAGTTCCAGTCAGGTGAATGTGTGACTGTTTTAATCACAGAACCAGTAATGGTTCTTCAGATTCTATTTGTTTTATGAGACGAGAACACGAACTACCACCTATTCCATGGAAGGATGCTGAATTACAGAAATATCACAGAATTTCCAAAATCACAGAATTATTTCTAATAGAGACAGTTCCCCATAAGAGCAGTGACCAATCAGTGATTCTCCTTGAACCATTAAACTTCTAAATCTATTCATTTCTGAGCTACCCACAACTATGAGGGGATTTCTGTCATCTATCTTTTACTGCAGCAGCTTTTAGCGTCATTCATTTGTGGCCCACAGGCTGCTTAGGTGTAGAAGATTGTTTGTATTATTGTACAAGTACATGCATGTGGTTTTATTGGAAACACCGACAGCTGAAGACTCCATGATCCATTAGGTGGTGCAACACTGCAATGCAGGCTAGAAACTCATTGTATGGAAACATTTGTTCTGAAAAACCAACCGCAAAGATCTTTTCCATGCAATCACTCCCTGGAACAGAAGAGTTATAGGAAAGAAAACAAAAAAAAAACTGTTTTAAAAAGAGCTGCAGCATCTTATTCAAAACCACAGAGCTTTAGAGTCAGCGCACCCTTCCAATGAAAACGGTCTCTGTTTGACCACAAACAGTGGGAAATTAAAAAATTCATCTGGATTTGGGATTCTTGTTAAATGAGGCTTGGTTTGGAGTCTGACTTCTTTGTGGGTTTGGATGCTTGTGTAATGTTGGTTTTGTGAACTGGCAGCAGGCCAAAGTTGGTAGTCAGCCAAGAAATGCCATGAATGAGAGAACTGGTGTTTGACAGAACGGAGGACACAGATCAGCGCGATCTGTCTCCTCCTCTGTGTCTGACTGTGAGGAGCACAAAGCTCTTTTCCTGCTGTCAGCTTAACCAGAAAACATTCATGGGTTGGATGATGATCTGAACACCATATTCTGATCTAATCCTCATCCATACAATGATATTCAGCTGCTACAATCTGCACAATGAACAATGAATGATAATAAGTCAGATTTTTAGTTATTTTAAAACATGTTTCCATCAAAATAGTGTTTTCTGATGATTATGGCAGTTAAATTAAAGCAAAAACAACTAAACTGTTCTCATAAACAGAACTCAGGTGTTAATGTAAATAAAGTTGTCTGAATTTAATCTCTAATGTTTAACACACACATGTCTTTACTGCCTCTTTAACCCACTAAGAGCTCTTTCCTCTCTCCTGGAATGAATCTCTGCATGCATCTCTGAGATACAAATATCACCGAGACTTAGATTTTTAGCTTTTTTAAATTAATTTAATCGGTATTATTTACATCTTAGTTTATGCGAAGCTTACAAGTTAGAAAAATGTGAGCATTTTTGTTTCAAGCTGACCATCAAGCAAACAATACGATCATTCCTGGAGTTTATTTTTTAGGTTTTCGTTTCTTAAATTCCCTAAGAATAAAACCTTGAGTTGGTTGCTGCTGCTCATTTGATCATAAAAATATCAGTTCTGTTGTCTTAACAAGAAACCTGCAGTGTTTTCATCTCACCATAAGGCTGTATTTAAAGATGGATGACACGTCTTTGTATTTAAAGTTATTACGTCTTGTTTATAGGTGCTGCATGTTGTTTTGTTTGAACTAGAGTCTGAGCAATCAGGATAGTGAGCTGAAAGTGTTCCCCTGCATGGGGTCATGTTATTAAAACAATAAAAAACTAATTTAATTACAACTAAATATTTGAGTATTTAGAAAAAATGTTTGAGATATATTTTTATTTCCTAGTTTGAAAAATGTGCCATCTGTTTACATGGGACTAAAGACTTGTACTGTAGCCAGCCACTAGGGGGGGCTTGTTTTGTTTTGTTGTACATTTTTGTGTTTTGTTCCAGTGTCAAATCTACTTTATATAGTTCAGATTAATCGATTTGAATCAAGGTACGAACATGAACACATTGAAGATGTGACTGTAGTAGAACAGTGCTGTGCCAGCGCAGTGTTATGATTGAATCCAGACACATCGATTCATGACGTCATCGTAACGATAAAATCAGATCCGTTTATTGATCACCACAAATCTATGCAAAGAGTTTCCTTTTATTTTCAGGCTTCTGCTATGAAAAAAATGATAAAGTGTTGATCTTCTGCAGTGTAACTCTTCATCTGCTGCCGATTCTGCTGTTCAGCGAGTGCTCTTTAGTGACACCAGCTGTTCAAAAGGAGAACTGCAAGCGCAAATGACATTTTAAAGTCTGAAAGTGAGCTTCATCTCAATCATGTCAGCTGATGTAATGATGATATAGAATTTTGCTGCTGCGTCATTAGAAGAGTGAAAAATGTCTGCTGCCTGGCAGGTTTGTTATTTGTGAGTCAGATTTTATGACAGCATGTTGAGATTTAATGCTAAACAACAGGATAACAGTTTGATGTCATGTCATTAGACTGATTCTGTTCTGCTTAGTATAAATGACAGCTCACAAACAGGCCTTATCAAACCACTGAGACATTAAGTTAAGTAAAGAACGAACATCTTGCAGTGAACGTTGGGACAGATTTAAGTTATGTAACAGTAATGGCTTCATTCGCGTCTCATTGCAGGTTCACTCAATTATTCTGATCACTTCAGCATTAATGTTCATTACAGCTAATTCCTGACGTGCCCGTGAAAGTGATGGCGACATGGTGTGAACATAATGTTTACCATACAGGTTTAGACATGTTTAGAGACATTAGTCCCCTACATCCTAACCTGTGACCTAGAATCACAGGTTTACATCACACCACTTTATTTATCTTTCAAGTGTACAAGTTAGTGAACAGTAAAAATCATCATTTCAAACAACAAATTAGGATCCTGCCAGGTAGATGCTGTCACACGGAGGAGAATATGCACAAAATAAAAACATACTAAATTTCTACACTAGCATGGCAGTATGTTAGTTCATTTGTTAATAAGTCCAACATTGTCAGAGTTCTGTTGCAAACAGTTCGCAGATCTTTGCCTATTAAGCCACTCAATGAAGGCAACAAAAATAATGTCATTGTAGAAAATAAATGTGATGCAGATTAAAAGCGTTTTGATTTTTGCTTCTGATTTTTGTACCGAGCCAGTTGCTTCATATAGAATGGACTGAACCATTTGTGGGACAAGAAACTGAATGGGAACATTTCCATAAATGTCTAAGTATTCCTTCATATTTATAGAGCCTCTCCAGAGCCACTGACGTCAAGTTATTTTAAGAATGCCATCTTATTGGGGAAAAAAGCTTGTGGCACAGAACAGATGAAGCAATGATGTAAAAAGGTGAAAAGAGTATGGTGACATTAAATGCCCTGGCAGAAAAGGAACTGAATTAAATAGATGAGCAATGACATAAACGGCACAACTTTTACACCCCAGACGTGTTCAAATTAAACACGGGCAGAAAATGTGTTTTTGTAGATGTTATACTTCTAACTTTTTGTGCTTTTTAGATGTCTCACACATGCAAAGTCAGCTGGAGATGTTCTGAAGACTTCAATACTCTTCTGTAAAGCCCAGATGTGATATGGGAATTTATTTTAAAGCTCTAATCGAATCAAATCAAAAGCAAAAGTTATTTTTATTGCCAGAAAGAAATTAGATTACCTAATAATAATAATATAATGTTTGTCAACATGTCTGTGTTTTGATGTCTTAACTATACAAGAAGTGTAACCAGAATGAAGAAACAGAGAAATGTTAAAACTGCTGTCAGTGGCTCATTAGGGTCACCTTAACGACACACCTGTGACGTGAAGGGCCTGGTAGTCACACATTTACATTTATGAGTGTTTACAAAATGTTATAAAAGAGATATGGCAAATAAAAAAAAAACCTTCACTTCCAATTTGATAGAGACTACTCTGACCTCTGACACCAGCAGTTAACTAAAAAAAAACTCCCACAGAAATTCTTTTTGATGTGTATACAAGTAGTAATGTGGGAATAACATAACACATTTTGGATGCAGCTCAAAAGTTAGATTTTTTTTTTACCCTTATTTAGTTATGTAATATCCCTTTATTAGGATGCTCTTTTCTTTTGGGAGAACATAAAACTCCCATATGCACTTTATATCCACTCCTTTCTTTACATATCAATAACATGTCGGTGGGCCTTCAAGGGCTCAGATGAAGGGAGTAAAAAAGACTTGTGTTAGTTGATGCAACCATCTACGAAGCAACCGCCGTGCTTTGCTCGTAGCTTCACCATGATGTTTGCTAACGTTTGCGAGGATGCACGGTCCTGTGGTTTTTAAAGGGCAGGGGTGGGCTCAGGTAGCCAAAGGTGCTCTGTCCTCTAGAGGAGCGGTCCTTTCCCTTCATGATGTCAGCAGGGGGAAGATTTTGAAACCACCCGTTTTAGCATTAGCTCAAAACACATTTCCCAAAAATGAGAATAAGGAAATAAAAAAGGTGAAAATATTTTAACACTTTTGGGTCTCAGACACAGTCTTTGAGACTGATATGATATGTTAAAAGACCTTTAGAAAGTGAATTTTACATAATATGGGACCTTTGAAGGCGTTGGGGGTCCAGTATCTTACCCGGATACTTCGACACATGGCTGGGTCAAATGCATGACATCACCACTCAGTTTTATTGTAAATTCTCCAAAGATCATAAAATCTATTTTATGAATATGAAAAAAAAGAACCAATAAAATAAATAAATTTGTCAGTTTAGACACATAAAGTCCAGCTTCCTGTGGAAGGATTGATGTCTTCAGAGTTTGACTGATGTTCCCACTGTGATGTCTGCCTGAGTTATAGAGCTCCAAAACGGGTGGGGTTTGCTCACTCGTTTCCCATGTGTGTGTGTTTTTTTTGTGTGTGCAAATTTGATCTATGCATGAAGCCTTTCTGTGTTACATAAACATATTTTAGTAGTAATACCACTTGTACAACTGTTTATGTGGTTTGGTGAACAATTTATGTTGCAGTTTAGATTAAGCGAAGGTTTAAACACCAAACAGGAAACAGCTTCTATCAAAGTTCTCAGCAAGGCTTGGGTCAGATTAGTGTTTGCCATTTGGAGATGGGGAGCTCTTTAAAGTGCTGACGAAGACTTTTTGAATCATACGTGTTGTTTGGATGTCCCCTCTCTGCCCCTGAGCAGCACGATATCTGGGATTTGTCTCTCCAGTGGAAAAACACTCAGAGCCAGAACTGCTGCTTCCTGTTTGGCTGGTTGTTGTAGAAATTAATTGATGTTTAAACCCTTCACCTACTCATCATTATTATAATATCACTCATTGTAATGAGAGCTTTGGGGGGATTTAACATCTCGTGTGCCAGTCAGCAGTTAATCATCTGTCACAGATGCCAAACGATCTGAAAGTTTAGATTAATCTCATGTTTCAGGGGATCTGTGATCTATGATTTGTGATCTTTTCATGAAGGCAGGTAGAATGCACTCAGTCCGCTGGATGGTGCATCACATCGTTCATCTCTGCTGCCTGAATGACCCTGTAAACTCCACACAAACATACTGACTGTGCGATTAAATAACATCAGATTAATTTCAGCTGCTGTGCCAAGCTGGATTGATCCATTATCTTTATGAGGAGGGTCTCGTTGCCTCACCTTATCCCCCTCTCTTTTTTTTCCAGGTGCAGGTGAATCTGGGAAAAGCACTATTGTAAAGCAAATGAAGTAAGTCACCTTTTTCATGTAAATGAAGGTTTAGGTCGTTTGAAACTTCCCGTGAAGCTACTTTTTGATCTTGTGCTAATAAAAGGCAGGCTCACACCCTCTTTTTTTTCTGCCACATTGTTGAGCTCATCTGTCTGCAAATGCTGCAGAAGAACAACATGAACCAGAGAGGAGAGAGCCCTCTTTTTGCATAACATGTTGAACAATGGCAACAGAAGCGAGTTGTTGCCTGGCAGGTCCTGAATAGAGTTCCCCTCGGTTCCCACATTAGGCATGCTGCATGCTCGCTGAAGCTCAAATTCCTGCACTAATGACACAGCTACATGAATGTGTAACCGAATCCACATTTATTAAAGCAGACATATTTTTCTACATGAACCATAACAGTGTGTTTCTGTCAGGATAATCCATGAAGACGGCTACTCAGAAGAGGAGTGTAAACAGTACAAAGTGGTGGTGTACAGCAACACCATCCAGTCCATCATGGCCATCATCAGGGCCATGGGCAGGTTGAAGATAGATTTTGGGGATCCTGCACGGGCGGTGAGCAATCAGCCGTGTTGTTGTGATATAAATCACCACAGCATCAGATTTACAGTCTCATAGGTCAGTGATTTTCGCAGGACGATGCCCGCCAGCTGTTCACCCTGGCCAGCACAGCAGAAGAAGGGGTGATGTCAGCAGAGCTGAGCGGCGTGATTCGCAGGCTGTGGAGCGACGGCGGTGTTCAGGGCTGCTTCGATCGCTCACGAGAGTATCAGCTCAATGACTCCGCTGCATAGTGAGAACATCACATGATAACCTGATACAGTTCGTTTAGGTGGCCTCAGCAGGGGCTTATACAGTATGTCTGACATGTTGACTGGAAGACAAAAGAAAAGACGTGATGTGTCTTGTTTTTGTTTTGGTTCAGTGTCAACTTGTTTCACCATCCCCTAAAAGGCTATAAAAACATGTCAAGTGTTGTCTTTCTACAACTTTATTCATCACTCCATAACTAACTCAACAAACTGTAATCATCTGGGTTAAAGGAAGAAAGCAAAGAAAACCGTTTGAGCCAAATGTAGATCAGTGATGTAACCAATCAGACACAGATGAGGCTCAAGGGTTCCATGTTTCTGTGGCTGTTTTCCTTCATACCACACTCATCCTGAGAGGAAGTGCACGTTTTTTTTTTTTTGTGAAAACAGAAGAGTTGTCATGACTCTCTGTTAGACAAAAGAAACCAACGAAGTTAGTCTGTTTTTACTCAACCCACCATAAGCTAGTGTTTATCATCCATGAAAATATGAGCCCATATTTAGTATTGTTCTATGGCGTTCTCAGATGTTTTCAAGCTCCACACATGACATTTAAAGTTCTGAAACCTCCTCTGAGTTGGGTTTTCTGACAGCGAGTTCCTCTGCTCTGACATCGTGTCATCTTTTTCCTCTCCAGCTACCTGAATGACCTGGACCGGATCTGCGAGCTGAAGTACATCCCGACTCAGCAGGATGTGTTACGCACACGTGTGAAAACCACAGGGATCGTGGAAACTCACTTCACCTTCAAAGATCTCTACTTCAAGTTAGTCTGATCGGCACTGACCTCAGCTCCAAGTGGGCTGTTCTGAAAACCTAATCCTGAAACGCAGTCAGAACCTGAGCTGCAGCACTATGGTGGAGTCTTCTAGCATGTAGCTACAACCAGATGTGGTCTGAGAGTGTTTTGCCAGGAGGAAGGCCCAATCATAAGAGCGGCGTTTAGTCCAGTGTCAGTGGGCCTCTACAGTTTGATCACAGAGCTGTAAATTTGCACACTTTTTATGCAAATTCAGAGTTACAGTCCTTTATAAAAACCCTCAGAAAATCCATCCCAATACAGTATGAGCCATAATTAGATTGCTTCCCACCTCTTTACATTAGTCCTCGGGCTTCTGTACTTAGAGATATTGGTGAAACATTAACTGTAATAACCTCCCTGCCCCGCCTTTGTAACGCCATAAAAAATGCACAGGACCTGGAAATGTGTAATCACTGAATTGGTGCTGCAGCACACGGTGTTCCTTCATTTCATTTCTGTGCCAGCTTAGCGTGGACTCAGTTTGCCTCCCAGGGCCTCAGGTGGAGGCAGACGCAGCGCGCACAAACAGGAGATTACAAAGTCAGGTCACCAGCGTGCTGCGTGTGTCTGCGTGTGCCCCGGATTATAAAAACCTTATAAACCACTGATATTAAAATCACACTAAACCCAACATGAGCAAACTCATTTATTAATGCACTCACTGAATGTGTGTGTCCAGGATGTTTGATGTTGGGGGTCAGCGCTCAGAGAGAAAGAAGTGGATCCACTGTTTCGACGGAGTCACAGCAATCATTTTCTGCGTGGCGCTGAGCGACTACGACCTCGTCCTGGCTGAGGATGAGGAGATGGTAGGTGACGGACGTGCTGCGGTCAGAGCGGCCATGAGTCAGTGATGCATGGCAGCAAGGTCAATGTCCAGTGGTGATGAGTTTAAAAGGTGCTGAAAATTAAACGGTGGCCTCATTTGAACTAAACTTGGCCACGAAATATGAAATCTGTTTTTCAATGACCAAAAATGCATGAATTCAAATTTGATTCTACTTGTTTTATTATAAGAAACATGATCAAGTAGTGAAATACAGCTGATTTTCTGAAGATATCAAACCCTGAACTCGGACTGCAGCCCAGTTATTATAATTGCTCCAACAAGCTGCCAGTTAAAGGGTGAAAAATAAATATTTGTCAGTGATTCAATCTACAGGCAGGTAAAGGAGGCCATCCAACCCGAGCATGCAGAAGACAGTGATGAGTTGGTGCTTTAGAATTTAAAATAACCTTCCATGGTCAGTGTCCAGAGTCTGTGGATTGTGAGAGGTGGAACGCACGTACAGGAGATCACCATAATCCAGCACAGGCATGGAAAAGGCAGCAGCAAGTCTCTTTCTAGCATCAAATATAAAAACAAGGTTTGTTCTTGAAATAAAAGCCTGACTTTAACTTAAGCTACTTCACTAGTTGCTCTACTGTATATGAAGTTTAAAAGAAAGACTATCATCTATCACAATGCCCAGATATTATACTATGAAATTACAAGGAGTTATGGATTAAATCTCAGAACTCTGGAAGGTGATGATAGGTGTAAGATTAACACGTTTTAAACCATACAGGCTGGATTTCACTGTATTAAAGGCACATTGTGATTGACAGAGAGCTTATCTGGTGAGGATGCTGAGCTGCAAAGAAATGAACTTTTTGCTTGTAATGCATACAAATAAAGCATTATTCAAACCGCACGACAAAGACTTCAGCATCACTTCTGCTTCTAAAGAACTAATAAAACAACCTCAGGTTTGAAAATACTAGGTGTCACTGTGGTCACATCTGTCTTTTATATTAATGATTCAAATCCAAAAGTTAAAGAACAGATAGAAAATGTGCTTGATTGGATTATGACTTTTGGAGGATGAGTTGATGCTTTAGTATAAATATCAGGGTTCAAAGCCATGCCATGAAAACAGCTAGTTTCCACGCCTGGTGATTGTGATCAGGATTCAGTGATCTCACGGTCAAATAAGATCAGTTTTTACTCACACTGGATGTTTTAACACGTCAGAACAGAAGAATAATGGGTGTAATTCATTCATAAATCAGATTAGATATTTAACTTTATTAGCACAGTCATCTGCATTAACCTTCTAAAATTTAAGTGAAGTGTTTGTTTTCCTCAGAACCGGATGCATGAGAGCATGAAGCTTTTTGACTCCATCTGCAACAACAAATGGTTCACGCTCACCTCCATCATCCTCTTCCTCAACAAAAAGGACTTGTTTGAAGAGAAGGTCAGCAGGAGTCCGCTCACCATCTGCTACCCAGAGTACATTGGTGAGGACACTTGTTCATCAGCTTCTTTCAAGTCAAAATATCTGACGTTAAGTAGGACTTTTTTTTTTGTCTTTTAACCTCATTTATACCTGAGCAAATCAGGTGTGATTCCAATGATGATTAGTGTTTGTCATAACGTCTTTAGGCGGAAGCTCGTATGAAGAGGCGGCGGCCTACATCCAGTGCCAGTTTGAAGACTTAAATAAGCGAAAAGACACAAAGGAGATCTACACCCACTTCACTTGTGCCACAGACACCAAGAATGTGCAGTTTGTGTTTGACGCCGTCACCGACGTCATCATCAAGATCAACCTGAGGGAGATCGGGCTCTACTGAAGCTCCAGCTGCCTCGCAGGTCAGGTGAAACTCCACGACAGGCTCAAACCTTAACAACAGTGTCAAATGTCAGATTGCTCCATCACCATACCTGAAATCCTTCTTGATGACATCATCACTCACTTTCATTATTAATATTTTTGTCCAGTTTGAGGTTGATTTAAAGGGAAATGCTAGGGGTTTGGTTGCAGTGGAGTTTTGTGGCGGAGATTAGAGCGAACTCTGGAGAAATCAGGGGCGATTCTCATCAGGATTCTAACCATCTCTCAGAGGAAAGATCAAGGGAGTAAATGTCCACCTCACTGAAACACTCACATTCTGTTTTGTAGTGCCTTGAATATCCAGACATCTTGGCTAAATCCAGGCAAAATTCGGGTTAAAAGTAGAAAGTTTTCTGGATGTATAAATCTAATCATGGCAGAAAAACATGTCTGCATTTAGCTCATTGTGTTAGAAGTAACCAGTCACCGTGCTGTAGAGCACTGATTCTCCACTGGTGGGTTGTGACCCAAAGGTGGGTCATGGACACTGTTAAGGGAAATATCAAACGACTCTGAAGAACGGAGGAGACAAAGTATCTTGCCAGCAAGGGAAGCAGCTCAATGCAACATGGCACTCAAGAGCATCAGCTACAAAGAGACAGTTCCCCTTGTGGGTTTATTTATACACAAGCATTGTCATAGAAAGACAGAGTTTCATAGAATAAGGAAGTGTGAGTGTGTTCAGACTGTTCTGGTGTGTGTGTGTGTGTGTGTGTGTGTGTGTGTGTGTGTGTGTGTGTGTGTGTGTGTGTGTGTGTGTGAGGATGAGGAAACGAAAGCAGCTGTGGTGTAGCTCGCATTTACAGAGAAACAAGTGAGTCAAACGTTAACTGGAGCATAAGGTAATAGAATAAAAATATAAGTAATAATAAAGAAATAAACTCTCTCTAACAGACTCCATTTTCAGTGGTCAGAAAAAACCCAGTAGAACATCATCTATTCACATCCTTTAACAGTAGGAATGACTGACTGAATAGTTTTAATAGACGGTTAAATTCACTGAGTGGGTTCTCAACCAAAGCTACATATTTAGAGTCTTTTTTAATCTAATTCTCACAGATTTTTATTTTAAGTTTGGGCCTGAAAACTGTTGATTCTGATGGAAAGACTGACTTTGATGAAGTGAGGAGTATTATTTTAAGGTAATGAGGAATATTTCCCTCTCTAGCGCCACCACCTGGTGTTTGTTTTGGTTGATCATTAATCTTGGTGTTTTTGTGTTGGTGTACTGTGATATTCTACCCTAGTGTCTCAAGTTCAAACTGCAAAGTTGTTTCTTTAAATAAAGTCAAAAAGTTTAAAAGGTTTCTCGTTTTGGGTCACGGCTCAACGTTAAGGGGGGATGGCGGGTCTCAAAGCTAGACCAGTTGAGATCCACTGCTTTAGAGCAATCAGCTGTGTGTCTGTCTGTCTGCTGCTGTGCTCAGCCTCTGAGTCAGGCCAGATGCACAGCTGGTATTAGGATGGTTTACAACTGACTACTGCATCAATCTGTGCATGATTTATTAGTGATTTAGCACTTCAGGATGCATGAGTGCACTGTAGCCTCACAGCAGGTTTAGATTCTGGTTTAGACCTTCTTTTTGTGTCCAGATTGCCTGGACTTCCCGTTAATATGTGAGTTTTGTCCAGGTACTCACCAGTTACCCCACAACCCTGCAGAGGAACAAGCGGGTTCAGAAAATGAATGGATTGATCTAATTCTTCGCAGGCTGGATGTGGCACGGAAGCCACCAGTAAAAAAAACAACAACCCTGTTTTTTCCTCTTAATCACCATGAACGATAAAACACTCAATTCTGTCTTTTCTGTATCTGTTGTGTCTTCATTTACATTTATACCATGACGTTATTTTTTATAAAAGGACATTTTTTAAAGTAAATTGTTTTCGTTTTACTTGCAGGTTTTTTTGGGAGAGAGAATCGGGACTTCTGGGACGTCTTGACTGCGGAGGATGATTTAAAAGTATTTGTTACTGAGGACTAAACTCGTGTCCGTGGTGCACGCAGGATCTAAACTTCTCTATGACCAATTGTCTCGCTAAATTCTAAAGTGTGGATCGCTTTGAGAGAAAGTACGCCGTGAACCGATCCCTGGAGGTTCTGCCTTATTTAATATCTTTGTATTATTCAGGCAGGTGAAGGAGACGCTCAGATGTGTTTTTATGTTTAGTTTGGATCAAATCCATTCAGCTTCACAGCTAAAAAAAAAAAGAAAACTATTCACAGTTCTGTTTGTGTCTTGTCTTTGCTGTTTGTACCAACTTTCTTTTAATGAGATTTTTGTATGTTGTGCTTTAACCCTTAGATGCTGTTTATGTCTGAATTAGATAACTTATTGTGTGAGCAGTTTGATGTAAAGTTCATGATGTAACTGTCTGGATTTATTCCATTAGAGTTTAAAGACTGCAGTTGCTGATGTAATGTTGGTATAGTTGAGCACAGTGATATTTTTGACATTTAGATTTTATTATTCTTGTTTAGTTTAGTTTTTTTTAAAATTTGAATTAATATAATTCAGTGTTTTGAATCCACATTCTTTTAGCTGATCTGAGGAAGTCTGCTGCTGATGTATTTCTGTAAAAAGTTTCCTAAAAATGAATAACTTTCATTTAAAGCTTAGTTTGAGTCAGAGCAGATACTGTGTATTGAATCACTTTATAAACATTCACTGGCAGCTTAAACCTGCCTGAATGTGGTTTTATTCTTAAACCACAAACACAAGTGATGTGAAGCAGATGTCACCCAATATAAATAAAAATTACAGCTGAGTTTCTTCTGAGTGTGAACAAGGTCATCCTGTATTTTTAGACCTCACTGACACATCTGTATGCCTGAGTGGAGGACCAATGTGTTCCAGCTGCTGCACAAACATCACAGCTTATAAACACAGTCAAGTCAACCATAATCAGTCTGTACAAGGGAGGAGATCGTTTATTATCTTTGGGTCTGTTTGCTCACTTTATGTTGTTGGAATTAGCTAAGCCATGTTTCATTTATGAAGCATGTTTAATGTTAAATAGCAGCCCAATTAAAATAGAACTAAATGTCAAAATGCATAAAAAATAAACTTCTTTAGAACACATATTGATAAAACTGTGGTAAATTGGTTTCCATCCATCCATCCATCCATTTTCTGTAGCCGCTTATTCCTCCACAGAGGGTCGCGGGGCAGCTGGTGCCTATCTCCAGCGGTCAAGGGGCGAGAGGCGGGGGACACCCTGGACAGGTCGCCAGTCCATCGCAGGGCCACACAGAGACGAACGAGACAAACAACCACACACCCACTCACACCTAAGGACAATTTTACCAGCCCAATTAGCCTGACAGTCATGTCTTTGGACTGTGGGAGGAAACCGGAGTACCCGGAGGAAACCCACGCATGCACGGGGAGAACATGCAAACTCCACGCAGAGAGGCCGCAGAGCCGGGACGCGAACCCACGACCTCCTTGCTGCGAGGCAACAGTGGTAAATTGGTTTAAATACAAAAAATAAATACAATAAAATTGCAATATGTTTGTGCAAATTAATAAAAAAAATACATTTTCTTTCTAATACTTTGAGGTTCATGAATGGATGATTACCAAGTCTTTAAAATTAGAAAAAAAATGAAAATGTTAAAATATTATTTTTAAAGACTAAATAAGTCAAAATGCTGATACAATAAATAATTTTTTTCATTTGAGCTGTTTACTGGGTAAAAATCACATATTTTCTTATGTTATAAAATAAATTTGGCACTTGCCTCCTTCAGTACCTAGATCCTCCACAAGAGGGCAGGAGGCATGTAGAGGCTTTAGGGAAGGAACTTCTCCTGTTAAAGAGGATAATGGGGCTCATATTCTTTGAGGGTGTTGTGTTAAAGTTTGTTTCCAGGTATTTGTGTGCAGTAAAGGAAACATCAGATTTAGCAGATTCTCCTAACAGGATGTCTTCAGTAGATCCTGCGCTTTGACAGGAGGAAGCATTAATGCAAAAGTTAGATTTTATCATTAAACTATGATATTTGGAGCTCAGAGAATAAATTCACCTGTTTTACCCTGAGACTGAAACCTTTTATCCCATGAACATATCTCTTCACAATCCTGTATAAAATCTCGACTTGCTGATTGATTCGTTTTTATTTGGTTTCCATGAGCTGCAGTTTCCTGTTCGATGAGGGCAGAGAACCAAACAGAGACACTGTTTAAAGCTGCTCTCAGCCCTGTTGTCCTATATAAACACAGTTCATTGGATAAAAACTACAACACACACACACACTCATGAAGTTAATGCATCTTTTATTTCGTGCCTCTACATTTCATAAGAAAGAACACAGTAGATTTTCATTCTCTTTTCACAATAAAGCATCAACCCTCTAGTACTTCCCTCTCTCATACATATAATTAATCATTCCAAATATAATACACTATCTACTCTTATTTACAAAGCTTCTCTACCATGTTTGATCAGGTGACATTAATTTATATGTTAAATGAATTCAGTACATTAACACTATTTAGATTAGATACATGCACAATTGGGTTTGTCATTTGGATACTCGGAAATATTTGCTCAGCAACTTTTCAGTTTAAATCTCAAGACTACAATACTCAAAAACCCCCAAAAGGTTTCAGTGAGAATGTTTGGATTTTTCCCCAGTCTGCACAGCTTGGCTTTAGCAGTCAATTTAACTTATAATTAGGAGTTAAAAGTTCAAAGGAGCAGCTGTTTCACCTTCAAACCTTTAGGTGTGAGACAAACTCTTTATCCTGTAGAGAAACTCTAAGTCCATAGTTGTTTCAGCGCAGTCGGTTGTGCAGTGTGTCACAGGAATGATGGATGGGAGGTGTTTTAGGAGCATTCGAGGACCACAACTTGGCATGGAGACGATGGTGTGAACACAACAGTCTGAGGATCCTCAGTGCTCCATCAGTACTCTTTTATAAATGCCAATATGTGAGGGGTTAAGGTTGAAAAAGAATGCTCTGCAAAGTGGAAAAGGTAAAAACAGGTGAAATAATCTTCAGAAATCACCTAAAGATAAACATTGTGCAACATGTGCAGCTCCTTAGTGTGCTTTCCAAATGAAAATCTAATTTATGCATCAAGTTTGGACAGAGCTGATCTTTATCATGAGTCACTATGAGGATTACTTCATTCTTATTATCATTTTTGTCATCCTCAGCAGACCTAAAGGGTCCAAACTGAGCTGCTTGGTTTTTTTTGTTGTTGTATTTGCTCATGTTACGGCCAAATGTTGTTGCCTGGCAACTCAGGATGACCAGAAAAGAGTCGCTGTAGGAGAGTTAAATTGAATTTGCAGGGGTCTGCCTCATGTGGGTCCTATTACTCTGCATCCGCTTCTAGATGAGAGGTGGTACCTTTCTTAACTCCAGAGCTGCTTAGAAAAGACCGCAATCTTTAAGGTTTTCTTTGATGATGATGTCCGTCACGGCGTTGAACACGATCTCCACGTTCTTCGTGTCTGTGGCACAGGTCAAGTGGGAGTAGATTTCTTTTTGACCTTTCTTCATGTTCAGATCCAAGAATTGTGTCTTGATATAGTTGCTGGCATCTTCGTACGTGTTGGGGCCTACAAGAAACCAGCAGGGTGAAGATGTTTGACTGTAATAAAGTTTAAGTATTTCTTATCCTGAGAAATCTGAACTTACAATCCCCTTTTACTGGATGTTCTGTGCTGCTACTTCAGCTAACTTTGTTTTAGCTCTGTGTGCAGAAGCATTAAGGTATTTCAGTTGGTCTCACCATCGTAGTCTGGGAAGCAGATACTCAGATGGACTTTCTTGATCTTATCTTCAAAGAGATCCTTCTTGTTGAGGAAAAGCACGATGGAAGTCAGCGCAAAGAATCTGTGGTTGCAGATGCTGTTGAATAGATGGAGCGACTCGTGCATGCGGTTCTGAAAAGTTCAGAGACAAAACCTGAGAACTGACGTACTTCTGGTGTTTCATCGTCACACAGAGGACAGACTCACCACTTCGTCATCCTCCACCAGCACCATGTCATACGCGCTCAGAGCGCCGCAGAAGATGATGCAGGTCACACCCTCGAAACAGTGGATCCACTTCTTTCTCTCTGACCTCTGACCTCCCACGTCAAACATCCTGTTCATAAAAAAAAGTCAGAACATACTCAGAAAGTGTCCAGACTCCACAGTGCAGGGATCATTTCCCCCGTGGTGGATCACCTGAAGTGCAGCTCTTTGCAGGAGAACTGTTCTTCGATGATACCGGTTGTTTTGACTCGAGACCGTAGCACATCCTGCTCGGTGGGCATGTAGTCCGACTGGCAGATTCTGTCCATTTCACTGAGGTAGCTGACGATACCAGGACAAACAGAACAGTCAAGCTTCACATAGACATATAGATGCAAACCCAGAATCAGTTCCAGTGGAGGACAGGGACTCACTAGCCAGCAGAGTCGTTCAGTTGGTACTCAGCAGCTCTCTCGAAGGCCGCCTGCACGCCAGAATCCTTCCACAACTTCTTGATGACATCAGACAGCTCAGTAGGCATTGTGCCTTCTTCAATGGAGTCTGACAGGTTCTGCAGCTTCTGTCCATCCTCCTGTGGGTTTTAAAGTACAAAACCCCATCAGCACCGACACACGAAATGAATTTCAAGTGTTTTAGGTGAAAAACGAGACCTGAGCAGAGGGCGAGCCGAAATCAATGCCAAGCATCTCCATGCCTCTGATGATAGCCAGAGCAGACTGCAGGATGTTGCCGAAGATGATTGTTCTAAACTCCATCTGCTCCTCTTTTGTGTAACCGCCTTGATGAAGAATCCTGCACACGAGGAGATTTTGTCAAAAAATGTCATGCTTTGCAACATTGTCTTAAATACACATATTCCATCCTCTAAACCAAGTAATTGTGATAATTCTCTGACTATCATAACCTTCAGTGAAAACCCTTCCTGTCAGTAACTACTGTGTTCAGTGGATCCAGTGCTCATGGTGCCACCCTGTGGACTGTTTCTGATACTTTTCATTTTCATACTTTCACAGCTTACAATTAAAAGATGAGCCGATCAGTTGGATGACAAAGAATAATAATACATAAATGCATTAATAATACTCACTTCATCTGTTTTACGATGGTGCTTTTCCCTGATTCACCAGCACCTGGAAGTAAAGACAGAGGTTAGTCAAACCTGTGCTTTTTTCTCCAGAGGGCTTTTGGGTTTCAGTTTTATTAACCAACAGCATATTTACAGTCATCTTATGACACTACACGTGTCACTACATGTCTATGCAAACATCTGGGGAGTATGTGTTAGATGGAAGCTAAATGAACAGCATGCCTACTGCATTAGATGAGGAATAAATAGAAAATTGTGAGTTCCATTGTTTGTGTGCATCTGATTCTGCTTATAAAGGGTTAGAAAGTTCACGTCAAACCTCTTTAATTAAATAAACTAATAAACTAGAAACACCAGCACTCACAACACTATAAAAGGGTTTTGTTCTTTTTGTTGCTGAGTTTTAAAACTTTATAGTCAGGTTTTCTATAATTCTATAACTCTGACATTTACGCATCTTTTAACACTCACCAAAATCCCTGTTTATACGCATTACGTGTGTGAGCTGATTGCAATATAGAAACACGTTTTTATGACGTGCATGCTTCTTGTGGGTCAAGCACGTGATTGCAGTGACGGACCTGGACATGCTGCTGAAGAAAAGTCTCAGAGCCGATCAGGATCTGACTGAAAGCTGAGCAGAAGGATTTGATCACGTCACACACAGAGCTCACTGTCCTGCTCCTGGACAAACTCCTTCATCCACAGCACTCCAGAACAGCTGAGGTTTTACCTGACAGTCCTTATTAAGTTTGTTTTGCACCTGTATAAAGTGGTAGTAAAAGGTAGCGCTGCAACCGCATCAAGCTTCAGGCTTTGAAGGTTTAATTAGGAGTGCCTTCATGCACCCAGTCATTTATTTACTCCCTCCCTATCAGCAGATGACATTTAGGCCTTTTTGAGACTCACTTGAAATAAAACAACAGATTTTCAATAGTTTTCCACAAAATAATAGTGAGATTGATCTTTTCCATTGTTCTCTTGTGTTTCATCATTAGGGATTCTCCTTGTAAACTTTCACAGCACAACTCTACAGATAAATATCAAAAGTTGATTCAACTGTGGGATTTTTAAGATATATGCAACCACAAGATGGCACTATTTAATGATTTAAAAAAACATGTAAATACAAATTCCAAACAGCAACCTTTTAACAGTTTTTCTGATTTTGAGACAAATGATTCACAGTAAAAACTGATATTGAAGTGAACTAGCTTTTTGATTTTGTCTGACAGTAGGATTGTTACCTTAACTGAAACACTTTAACATTCTGTGTGTGAGTGGAGGGTCAACAAAAAAACCCCAGCAAGTGGATCTGCTGTAAACCTGTTAGCTAATCGGATTGACGTTACCACTGCTGCCGGGCTGTGATTCATTTAGACTAAGATCTTTTAAGAACCTACGTCCTTCCGTTAGAATCAAGAAGTCAGCAGCACAACTGTCATAACTGTCACTGGTTGGATTTTACAAACATCAACACTTGAACAAAGTCAGACAGTGTAGAATGTATTACCTGACAAAAATAAAGGTCTATTGTCAGTGTAAATTGAAGGAAGTTGTCCTAGGAGGTTGATTATTCCACAGGTATGTGGATCTAACTCTCCTGGTATCAACGAATTACTCCCCTCTGTTGTTTCATGTGATGTGCTACTAATAAAATAACTAAAGGTATTATTAATAACAGTAACACAACCTACAGAAACTGATCAAACATGTTATTTTGCATCTTTGTTGGTGGCAAAGGCCTGCAGAGAGTTTAATCCCTCATTAGATGATTTAGATCCAAGATGTAACAACTGAAAAGAAGTCAAGTCAGTGAATGAGATTTAGGTGTGTAAATTTCTCAATTTCTGTAACTAAATGTTACATAGAGCATCGTTCATTTTTAAACTCCCATTTCTGAAGAGAAATCTTTAGTCAGATTGATAAAAACTGATTGAAAAACTAGTTTGTGCTGAGTCTCACTCAGTCTGTCGCATGACCCAAAGTCTGGGACAAAAAGAATGACTTGATCCAGTAAAACCCCTCATCAGTTTACTTACCAAGCAGCAGCAGTTTGACTGTTTTCGCCTCCTTATCAGCATCCTCCTGGAGCTGCTTCTCCAGCTCCTTGGACTTTTTGTCCTCAGCACTGGCTCCTGCACCCATGATTTCTTCCTCCGCAGCCTCAAGATCCTCGATGATAGAAATTTTGACAGGTCTGTGTGAGTACCTGCAAAGAAAGAAGGCACAGCACTAATTGTGCTGAAAGGAAATTTTTGAACGGAAGGGGATTGGAAAAGGAGGGGTCTGTGGCGTCCTGGCCTTTCTTGATTAGACGAAACGGCCTGAAGGCTCAAATGAATTCACCAGCTTTCACCTGCAGAGACTCACTTCTTAATTCCTTTTTCTTAAACCCGACTTAGGAGGGGCCTCTTCCTGATTGGCTGGTCAATCCATTTAGCCTATTGAGGGCAGTAGTAAGAGACGGAAAGAAAGGAGAAAATGAACACTTGCATCCTTTGGTGCAGTGAAAGTCATTGATATCAACAGATGTTTTCTTTTTCTGATGTGATTTGGTGTGGATGAACGCAAACACACAAGATGGAGTAAACACTTAAAGAAAACACCAACAATTCTCAGATTCTAAACTCTTAAACCCGAGAAATCAAATATTTATTTGCTATAAAGATCCACATTATGTAGTTGCAGCTCAAAAGCAAAGTTCGTTTAGATACATTTGTGTTCATTTTTTGGGTTCAGAGCGTAAGTTGTGCTCTTCTGATCCAAGCTGCTTGTTGTACTCTTGACTCCAACGTCCGTCACATGGACGAGGCAGGAGAGCAGCATTAAGGTCTTATAAACTCCTTACGGCTAAGAGGTTTAAATCCCAGGTGGTGTGGTTACCTGCTAAATCCAGACTGCACTCTGCCATTTAGCGGGGTCTCACTGATAACATGACCTCAATGCATGCCACACATTGTAAATTCATATTCATTTGAAGGGGTTCTGACAATTTTTTATATATATTAACAGTTCGATGCAGCTGTAGGACTGAAGCTGCTGCAGATTTTTGACAGTTAGAGATCAGTTTGTTTTCAGGACTGCTGAATGATTCAAACTGGAATACTAAGATCCCTGTTCAGTCAGGAGACAGATGTCTGTTGTAACATTTGCCGCAATATATGTCAAAATTCAACCTGGTGTGAAAAATTGGCAACTGATTAATATTTATTGTGTATAAAAGTTAGGACATTAAGTAAAATGTGTTGGTTTTGTAAAAAAAAAAGTTGCAATCAAGCAATCTAATTCTAAACTGAAAGTAAATACACCAATCTGCCATAACATTATCTGCTTCTGATCTAATTTGCTCCAAAACGCACAAAAAACACAATATTTATGATTTAAACTTTGTTATTGCTCTAAAATTGTTAAAAAATAATAAATAAAATATGACACAATTGCCTAATGGATTATTGCATGTATTTTGTGCCATGCAGTTTATCAGCTGTGCTTTTCTAAAAATGTTTTTGTATTTGTAAAATGTTTGCAAATGAGAACCATCTTCTTCGTGGGTTCGCAGGTTAAAGAGAGCTTGGTGACATTCGTCATCCATGCAGACGGACTGAGATCTAGTTCAGTGATGTCAAGGTCAAATAGGCTCATTAGCCAACTGAAGGATTGACAAAGAGGAGCATCTAAACATGAATAATGTTTTACAAAAAACTAACAAATAAGGAGAAACTGTTTTAGGAAGTTTAACAGGAAATTTCACAAGTAAAGAATCTGCTTTTAAAAGTGAAAAGAAAGTACAAACATCATCCCGATGTAAAGGTTTAAATGTCCTCCTATACGTGACGATTTCTATACTACAAAGAAGTTTATTAAAAAAAACAACTCAACAATTTGCGCAGACAATGAAAAATAATTCTGCTTTAAATCAATGCATGAAAAAAGTTGGATTTTGTTTCCTCTACTTTATTTTTAATCTCTCTGCAGGCTGAGTTCTCTAATGCTGAGCACCAGAACCGCATCATTCTGCAGTTTTTATGTAGAACTAATAGCATGCGACCTGGTTGTCTGAGGGCCTTCAACCAGGCTAATCACCGTAGCATATCATGTGATGGTGACCAATCTCATTAGACTGTGGTTGGTGTGGCTCCGCTTTGTGCTCAGCCTTTGGGTCGATGATCTGTTGACGAGATTACTCCTAGAGCTTCAGATCAACCTGAGTGATGGGTGTTACATCACCATGCAAAAAAGGTTGAGCAAAAAGCATCTTTGCCCATTGATAATTTATCCAAACGGGTCAAAATGGAGGATTTCCAATGCTTTATCAATAGAATGCTTCCTGTAGCTCTTTCTTAAAATTTAAACTAACTATTTAGTCAAATCAAAGTGGAGATTCTGGTGCTTAAGCAGGGTTAAACAGTTACGCCTATTGAGACAAACATGCAAACAAACAAACAAACAAACCATCTTAGTATAATTACCAGCTCATAGACTTGTAATTTTATTTACATTCTACTAAAACGAAATCCAGTCGTTTTGCTGCCAGTAGCATTGTGCCATTTGTATTTAATAGAAATAAGGGAGGGAAATCCTCTATAGGGTCCATTACAGCTGACTCTGACCTACTGATGAGCTCAGCTGGTTTAAGTCTACAAGCTTCTCCCACACACTGCAAAATAGATAAGTGTGTTTCCACTCATGATGTGGAGGTGGAACCCTTGTGTCGTCAAATTCTTTTTTACCATGCCACCCAGTCTAGGAAGTCCTGATCGGAGACCCTGACAACGTTAAAATGAAAATGACCTGACCTTTCTGCTGGAGGTCGTGTCATTGGCTGCATGTATGGATGCATCTGTGCTGGTGAGAGGGAGGAAGTGTGTCTAAGGTCGGTGAATGATTTCCTGTAGCCTATAAGTGGGATTAACACACAGGTCAACTTTGGAGCACAAGTCAGAACATGGACATGAAGTCTCCATGTTACTGTTAGCTCTAACTGGGAGTTGTTTTCAACGCTAATGCCTTTGTTACAGTCTGATTCTGTCATGTTTATCTTTGGCTCTTAGAATTCTCTTTCCCAACATTTCCCATCCATCTGCTGAGGATCTCCTGATGATACGCTGAGATTGACACCAGCATCGACAAAGAGACCGACCCTGAGAGAAAATTCAGTTTTCTAATTTGATTTTTGTTGCATAATTTGTTTAGCTGCTTCTGGTGTTGCAGTTCACAGGTGAAATGAATCAATAAAACTGGCAAAAGAGGAAGCACTTAAGGGAGTTTTGGATTTTATCTTTAAAGATTAAAAATAAAAAATATAAAGGGTCATGATGAATCCGCAGTAACAACAGACTGGTGACTACACCCATCACCCAGGTGGTGATGGGTGTAGTCAGTCATTTTACCACAAGAGGGCGTTCGTTCCTCATATCTATCCTACTGTACAGAACTGTTTCTTCCTTTTTTTAACACCTTTTTAGTTCAGTGTTTTAATGCTAGACACTTTAACAAAGATTTTGATAAGTTGTAGAGATGTCTGCAGAGACTTAGCTGTTACACTTTTTTTTATCACTTCTGTGTTTTGGTGTGATTCTTGCAGAACCTCATAGATGGACATGAAATGTTCTTGTAGATATTGTGTGTGTTGTGTGAACATGCAGGTCTTTAGAAATGATTCTGCAGCCTTTTCTGAGGCTGTGCTAAGGACAAAAGTTCATCTAGGTACAACTCACACTTTGAATTTCATCCCTTTATCAGGAAAGCCTGACTTCAGGTCAGCCAGGCTAACAGTTTAGTGATTGTGTGTGTTAGTTTAGTCTGCTTCTGTTTGTCCAGGAATCAGTTCAGGGATTTTGTAATGTTAAAAATGTTCACTGACTTGTTCTGTAGGGTGTCTGTGAAAAAGTCAGTTCAGATTTTATCCTTCAGTATGAAGGTTGAGTCCATTGCATGGTGAATGTACTGGGATGAGACAGTGACTCCTATACTGGGAGGGTCTGATTGGACTTAATGCACCATAGAGTTCAGTTTGTGCACAAAACAAGGAGCCATTTATTACTGAAGGAAAAACCATTTGTAAAGTGTTTGGTGAACCTATAAGATTAAAAGGTCGTAGCAAACTAGTGAATTATTTATTTTCACCACAAATGTATGATCCATCCGACAGTAAAACACCAGTTCTATGGATGCTACATAAAGAAAGCCATAAATCTAAAATGAAAAGGCACTTGGTGATAGTGGGAAGAAAAATGCATTTACCATGATTAGACAGATTTTAGAGGACAGACTTCATGGCATCATGGGAAAGTTCCAAGTCCAAAACCTCTGCAGACTGAAAAAAAAAACCCACAAAGGCCCATCTCACATTTACCAAAAAACATCTCTACTCTGGGGAAATATTCTGTGCACTAATGAGACAAAAGTGGACCTTTTTGGAAGGTGTGTGTCTTGTTAAATCTCAAATAAATCTAACTACTTCAAAAAAACATCACAGCAGTCAGACATGGTGGTGGTAGTGTGATGTCTGGGTGTTAGGTGTCACTTACTTGTCCACATAGAGCCAGGGTGGCTTGGACTGATTTTTATCCTGTAATTAATAATAGCATAATTTGAAAACTGCATTTTGAATTCACTCAAGTTATTTGTGATATTGATCTTTTTTCCTGCTAAAACATCTGAAACATTTAGGGGACATAAAACTAAAAACAGAAAAAAATCTGTAAGGAGGAAAACACTTTCTATTAACGCTGTTTCTACCTCCTTGTTATGATTTGATTTACGGATGGACCCTGGAGCGAACACAGACAATGGTGGAAACTGGAGGTAAGTGAAAAACAAATGTTTTATTAAATATTATGGGTGCTGGTGCTGGAGGTGTGGACCTTGGGAGGCCCTAGCGTCCTGGACGGAACCGTACGCCACCTCACTGCAGGGAGGAGAGGAGAATGAGCACAGGCAGGGGAACACTGAATGAGTGGGTGATGATGGAACGGAAAAGTCTTACTGTGAGTTGAGGATGGGGTGTTGGAGCTGGCGACCGACAGGGAGACAGGCAGTGGTGCTGGAGGTGTGGACCTTGGGAGGCCCTAGCGTCCCGGGCGGAACCGTACGCCACCTCATGCGGGTTGAGTGAAGAGGGGGGCGACCGACAGGGAGACAGGCAGTGGTGCTGGTGATGGAGGTGTGGACCTTGGGAGGCCCTAGCGTCCCGGACGGAACCGTACGCCACCTCATGCGGGTTGAGTGAAGAGGGGGTGTCGGAGCCAGCGACCGGCAGGGAGACAGACAGGCAGGCAGGTGGATCAGAGGATGATGATGATGAGGGGGGCAGCCAGGTAGACCAGGAGGAGCAGAGACGAGGGAGGAGTGACCGGCTGGAGATCCAGATAGAATGGCAGCAGACCGGAGCAGGATGACGGGAACCGAGAGGAAACACTGGAGGGAGGAACAACAAGGTTAAACTAAAGTACTGAGGAGATCTAGGTTAAAAGGCCATAGTTACCACGGGGAAGTGGACACAAAGAACTGGCGTTCATCTTCTGGCCGGCTGGTGGTTTTATCTTGTGCTGAGGGTGATGAGCCGAGTGGTGGCAGCTGTGATGAGCTGAGTGGTTGCAGCTGTGGGTGGTTGAGAGCTGTGGGTGATGAGGGAGGAGATCCTGCTGATAGGGAGGAGGAGGTGTGCCCGCTGGGGCTCAGGATATGACACTCCTGAACCCAAACCGGAAGCCACAGAAGAGTCCGCTGGGTGAAGGCTCTCCAATAAAACAACAAAGAGCTCTGAGACATGATGAACTTTGGCTGTTAAAAGCTTTACATGAAAGGAATTAGGTTCAGATCTCCATTACAGCTTTTACTGAGAATGAAGAAATATGAGCTCTTTTGTTTGTTCACATCAGCTTTTTAGATTTTCTGACTGATAACATATTATTACAGTCATCCAGTCTAGAATAAACTAATGTTTAACTGTTTTCGCTGTGAGAAAAGATGCATCAGTTTGATCAGATGATGCTCAATTTTCACCTTCTTCCCTTCTTTCTAATGCATGTTAACACATTAATTTCACCTTACTGAATTCTTCACAAATATGTGGAAAAATTTGCAATATGTTTTCACAAATATGTGGAAAAATTTGCAATATGTTTTCTGTTTTACATTTATTTTTACTTTCTTCTTCATCGCTTTGGACGTGCACAGATTTGTGGTTGTCATGGCAACAGCAGGGCAGAGTGCTGCTGTGTGTGCGTTTGTGTGTAAGTGTGTGCTTTTGCGCATGGCGGGAGGGTGGAGGGAGGTGAGTCCCTTTATAACAACCCCCCTGCCTCCATCAGTGTTGCAGCTCTTTCAGAGGGGGCGGGGTTTGGTTCTCTGCAGAGGGATGCTCATGCTGGACCAACCAGTCTGGAAATCCCTTCTCAGGCACGTAGTATATATATACACACACTCACGTTCACGCTGACTGCAGAAAGACTCCCCTCAAGCTCCGAGCGTCTGTGTTCTTTCTCCTCTGTCCGTCCTCTATCTTTCCTCCTTCCTCCTATCTCCTCCTCTGTCACCGATCAGCACTCCAACACTCCATCCTCCACAGATCTGACTCACTTGCTTCCGAGCTGAAGGACACAACCTGAGATCATGTCCTCCAACGTGCCCTCCGGGACCGCAGCCGGGGCCAAAGGCAAGCCCCTCTCCCCTTACAAGAAGAGAGGCAGCCTGCAGTATGCAACCAGCACAGGTGAGTGGAGGGTTTCTGGAGCTGGAGAGGAATGGGAGAAGGTGTGAGGAGTTTCACACGAGCTGCAAGGCAATGTGAACCGACATCAGATAATCAACATTACATTAGTTCAAAGAACGAATGAAAGAAGACACGAGGATAAAAGGATGAACGTGCATCAGTTTTCTCTTCCAGTAGTTGTTGAAATGAGAACCTGTTGATTAGGGAGTTGCAGCAGTTTTCTGTGGAAGGCTTCATAAATTGTGCGCTGCAGATTTATGCAAACGCACCAGCATCTTTTCATCTATTTTTATGTTTTCTGGTTTATTAATAGAAATGAGGTGATTTGTATACTATTAATGCTGTTTCTCAGATCTGATCTGCAGTCTGAAAATCCACAGCTGAATGAAGCACGTCTGAGGTTGCATAACTTGTTTTTTACAGGTGAAATCTCATATTTTGTGACAGTGTCATGTTTTAAACTGGATTATTACATGTAACGTATAGATCCTTCTGTTATTGATACTTTAAAAGCTTATTGCACAAGTAATATTTCATTTCTTGAGAGCGGGAACTTGTTGCATGAATGTGATGACACTGATTTTTGCTCATCCTGATGGCAGCATGTGGTTTAGAGAGAATCTGTATGTTGGTACCTCAGGACTTTGTCCTCCACTGAATGAGAGGATTAGCCTCCACTCTGATGTATGCACATGTTGGTCAGCCTTTCATCCATACTACAAAGAGCTGGTGTCATATCCTAGTCCAGCTACTTTCTCTGAAATGCAAAACTAGCTCATTCAGTTTGATGTAACATCTGGCAGAAAGGAACCTTATAAAACAGCATTAATGTCAGCATTAATGTCTTTGTAATGTCTTTATGGAGCGATAATGTCCACCATGCTGCAGTTTTCCCTCAGTATGAGAGGTGAATAATAATATCCTGAATGAGATGCAGGATCGTAAATAGAAAATTACTCTTCATACATTGATTTTCGTCTATTTGAAGTAGCTAATATCTCTCTGTTGGCAGATTTTGGTTATATTTGAAGTTATATTTGGGTTAAAAACACTGCATTTGATCAAATTTACCACACCTACACTGGATCGTTTCATGGCATGAGATTTCCCTAACAACCAAATTGGTAAAAGATTAATCTTCATCACAGAGATCAAGTGCAGCAGCAGGAAGTCTGAGCAGTTCACCAGCTTCCTAATCAGGGTGTTTTCACCAATTACCCACACATACAGCTTATAGATGAAAGTGTCATTACAAAAATTTCTTTCATGCAGGGAAATATAATTGCTCAGATGCAGTCTTGACAAAGTCAGGCTTTCTAATAAAAAAGAAGACTGTACATTCAGTTATGTAGCCTACAGGGTCTGAATTTCTATGAATCTAATACCAGCTAGGGACAGACATTGCAAATTAGCTTAAGCTATAGATGTTAGAGTGCTTGAATTTGAAGTGTTTGAATTGAAATTGAATTTAGACAGTCTCTGCAGAGGAGCATAATGATAACAGTCAGAATTTATGATGTTAAAGCTTCTTGGGAATCATCTGAGTAAGCAACAATGACATTTAGGTGACTCATCTTTTTGTTTTGTGCTTTTTTGCAAGGGCGCTCCATCTAGTTGAGGGCAGATTGTACGAAAACCATCAGCTGAAACAGAAAAACATGCAGCGACATCAGGCTGCAGATTCATGACAATTTGATTGAATTATATCGGCCTTTTAAATAATAATCATCTCCTCAAATGAGCTTTCAGCTGCAGCTGCTCATAATAGGATTACAAATTACAGATTGTGTGACACCTTTTTTGTTTCACTAGTCTGCGTAACGGCTGTTTAAATTGTCACTTGCATGCTGGAGGAGCCTATTAGACCCTTTCAGTTAGCACAGCAGAGAGGAATAAATGTGTGATGCTGTGACAGCTTCAACTCAGCCCAAAATGAGTTTAAAATCTCTAGATACAGTGCATGAATAATGTATTCGCTTTTGAGTTTCAAGTAAAGTTTGTGCAGTTTTTGTGTGCAAGGTTTGGGCATAGTGTTGTCCGAATTTAACTGCATGGTTTGTGGAGTGGAGCTCAGCCAAGAGCAGCAGTGGATGAATCACTGCTTTGGGTGTGAAAAAGGTATTTCTGAAATTAGAGACACCCACTCACCAGTTAGCCCACTCTATGCTGTGTGCTGTTTGGATATGTTGAACCGCTTGATAATATGCAGTTTTGCTTGTTTTGGGCTCCCTCTGGTGTCCGTTTTAAATCACTGCATTACACAAGTTAGCATATTGTTTCAGCTTATAAACGCCTAAATCTACCTGTTGAAATGTCTCCTCAGCCTTCATAGTTTTCTACAGGAGCGGTTATTTACTCCTTCAAAGAAATCAGCTGTGTTCAAGCAGGGAGAGATTGAAAAAAGCAGGAATCATGAGCTAAAAACTCTCCAGCGCTAGCATAACAGCTAGCCACTTTGGGTTAGCCTAACCCTCGTGAGACACGTGACTTCCTGGGTACCGTGACGGCGACGGAGATTTTGCAATCGTGGTCTGTTGTGGTAAAGAGAGAGCTGAGCCAGAAAGCAAGGCTCTCGATTTACCGGTCGGTCTACGTCCCAATCCTCACCTATGGTCATGAGCTTTGGGTAATGACCGAAAGAACGAGATCGCGGATACAAGCGGCTGAAATGAGTTTCCTCCGCAGGGTGGCCGGGCTCAGCCTTAGGGATAGGGTAAGAAGCTCGGACATCCGGGAGAGACTCGGAATAGAGTCGCTGCTCCTCCATATCGAAAGGAGCCAGATGAGGTGGTTCGGGCATCTGGTTAGGATGCCTCCTGGACGCCTCCCTCGGGAGGTGTTCTGGGCATGTCCTGACGGCAGGAGGCCCCCAGGTCGACCCAGGACAAGCTGGAGGAAATACATCTTCAGTTTGGCCTGGGAACGCCTGGGCGTCCCAGCTGAGGAGCTGGTGGACTTGGCCGGGGAGAAGGTGGCCTGGGCTGCCCGACTTGGAATGCTGCCCCCGCGACCCGGACCCGGATAAGCGGAAGAAGGCGAGGCGAGGCGAGGTATTCTGGATCTACTCACCAGATGGGGCTGAGTGACTTTTCATTAACTCTGTAAAGGGTCATATTAGCACAGACTGGCTCAAGGAAAAGATTTAAAAATATGAAAAAGTTGCATATTATCACTTTAAATCAGTGCAAATTATCATAAATTCATGCAGCAGTGAACTTTCACTTATGACTCATAAAAGAGTAGATATATTTATGAGCAATCTAGATTTAAGAAACCTTTTGAGGAAATTAGCAGTATTCAAGGGCTAAAAAATAATAAAGCAGTAGCATCTGAATCATACTGTTAGTTTTATACAAACAAGGAATTTGCTTTGATGACTTGGTGCTTTAAAATAATGACACACAAAAACCCACTTATAAAAAATATGCAAATGTGCTAAATAGATGTGAAAATATGCAAAAGCATAAAAAATTTGTCTAACTCATTGTAAAAATACATGTTTATTGAAGTTTGTAGGTATTGAATGTCCAGTAGAAAACAGCTGATTGGAAGAAACTGTTCTTGTGGTATTTTGGCTGTAGTGGTTAGTGTGGGAAGATCAGCTTTCCAAGAGGGGTTTGGGAAAATTCATTGCTAATATTCAACCACCTAAATGCTACTACAAAATTTTAAACCTTAAACATGTTAGCAGAATAAAAATTATTTCATCAATTCTCAATCCTTCTATTATAAATAGAATATTATGAATTTCAGAGTAACGTTCATCACTGTGGCTGTTAAACTTTGACATTAAAGTGCCTGTGACTCCATATTTAAATCACTTTATATTAAACAGGTGTAATCTTTGATGCCTCTAGATTAGCGTTGCACCATTATAACTCAAAATACGCTGTAATTATTTCCTAACGAGCAACTCAGAGATCAGAAGAAAGCGCCGCCTTCCGGTTCTGCTGGGTTTCTCCTTATTTGGCAGCCTGGCACTTCTGCTGCAGTAGGGGGCAGTGGCGTCGCGTGAAAGAGAAACGAAACTGAAACTAAACACTACACGGTCTATGGGCAATGGCGGCGGCACTGCCTCGCTCCAGTTGTCGTGAACGTGCATGTGGGAGGAGAATTTACCATATAAGCCAGTCCGGATCACTATGACCTCATAGCGGGCTGGAGTGAAAAAAAACTGTTTGAAACCTGGGTCTGAAATCTGGAAGAGCTTCTCACTGGCTGGACTAGGAGACAGATGGACGCCGTTTTTTGCTCTTTCTGGCAGGTTTAAGGTGAGAACTCAACGTTGCAACATGATAGATAAGTCAGAAAACATGGAAACCGATGTCATGGGCACTTTAAAGATACAAACTATATAACACATTCTATAATATTTTTCTCCCTGCCTCAAAAAACAGGCCATGAAAAATCCCACAATTGATCCTTTTGCTTTATTTCTTAAAGCAAAGATAAATGAAAACACCTGCTCTAGTGAAAACAAGAGGCACCCAGCTGCAGACAAGCCACCTCCGTGCCGGAAGTCGCGTGACCTCAGTGCTCGAAGTTGTTCTTTTTTATTTTATTTTATAACTTTATTGAAGTACCAAGTATACAACAGCAAAGCAAAAAGAACAACTGTCCTCACAAAACTGTGCAATAACTGGTGCGTGTCCTGTGATGTTCACTGACGTTATTGTGATACTTTTATTTTGAAGGAGACTTACTCGAATAACAGGAGACTTACTCGAATAACAGGAAGTAGCATTTTAGTGCCGTTAGTTGTATCTGTATGTACGTGGTCTGAGCGCTGAAAAATAATGGGAGCAGTTGCAAAGTTTGAGTGTGCTTTATTAAACAAAGCAGCAGTCGCAACATGTCCGTCTTGCAGACATAATCCACTCCGGTTCTCGACTCACACAGAAGATTGCAGCACTACTTTTCATGAAATGTTGCTCTCCCCATTTTAGGATGGTCAAATGGGAGAAGGTTTGAGTGGATTGTGCAGTAGCTCAGTGGATTAAGATGTTGGTCCAGAATCCAGACGATTGCAGGTTTGAATCTCCGGTGAAGCTTTTTTTTTTTTTTTTACTTAATTCCAGAGGTTTCAAAGTAACTTTCTCTATTCCTCTATTTGTGCTGTGAAAAACGATAAAACTCTGACGTTTTCATTACTCTGGAAATCCCCTCGGATGACCCAGACAAGATGTGTACATGTCTTGGGAAAAGAGGACATTTGGAGAATAGAATTATCAACAAGCATTGCTCTATATTGGTGCTTGTAAAAACTAACTGATCAACAGTCATTCCCGCAATTGCTCCATTACAAAGAGCATGTAAACACCAAACATTATAGTGCTTGAGTTTCCCTCAGAGGAGGGCTATATTGTTTCTAAAGAGAGGGATCATAAAACTCCTCAGACTGCAGAGACTCTAATGCCACCAATGTAACCAACATGACCTTTATAGTTGACAGTCTTCCCTGCAGCTTTTGCTCTCCCCATTTCTGGCCATGCAGCTGCACGTGCCTCTCGGTCGACTTGGCTGAAATCCTGCTTGAAGTAAATGGCCCGCTTCTTGCATGCCTCAGAGTTCTTTGTTAACTTCCAGATGACATCTTGGAGCTGCCTCGTGGTAAACTGGATTATGACCTGTCGGTGTTTTCCCTCCATTTCCTTTCCCAGGCGGTGAACGGAGTCAACAGATGTTTCCAAAGATGGAGCCCAGTGGGGTGCAATCTCCGCCAGAATGCTGATAACCTTTTTACGGATATCCTCCTCGACATCTTCTTTTAAGCCTTGTATTCTGAGGTTCCAGCGCCTCCTGTAACGTTCCATCTCCAGCACTCTCTCTTTCAGCTCATGGTTCTCCTTAATCAGAAAAGGCACATCTTTCTCCATCACTCTTATCTTCTCTTAGGACACCCATCCTGACACACCTTCAGGTGATAACCTCCACTCAGTCACTCCTCATGTACATCAGATTTCTGTCCCTCCTGCTTTCATAAAGCAACATCTGGCCTGATAAGGGTCTTGTGGATTCGTGTTCTGCCGGGTGGAGTTGTCTCTTTGTTTTAGAGTGGCTCATGTTGAAGCAGGAGATGGACAGCAAAGACCTGATTTCAATTGCCTTTTTTGCCACTCAGACCCAAGAGAGACAGTCTTGTTCTGAAGTTACAGTGCGTGAGTGCATGTTGCTTTAAACATTAAATCACAACAAATGTTAGGTACTGGTAGTTGAATATTACAGTGTTTTGTCTAAAGTTATGTTATTCAATGAGGATGTGTAACAAATCACATTTTATTCCTCATTTAATGATTTATTTCTTAAATCTTACCTAAAAAAACAGGTTTCAAGTCCTCCAATTCTGTACCTAACTGTACAGTAATGTATTGTTCTAAAAAAATGTGCATGCATGTTTGTGGATAAGTAAGTACAAGCAAAAGTGAGACTGGAGTCATATTCCCATGTGCTACATACTTGACAAAATAAACCCGATGCTGATTGTTATTTGCTAAAATGTGCTAAATGTACTTTTTAACCTAAATTTTCTATGTTAGTCTCTTATGGAATACATGTTTCAAGATTCATGAAGTATTGTGTTATGTTTAGTCTTTTGTTTAAGCTGTTTCATTATTATTTTTATGTACGGTATTTGGCAGAAACTATTATTCAAAGCAATTTACAAATGAGAAGTTCAGAGTATATTTTGGTCACAATGATGGAGCTTTGTTTATTAAATGTAAACATTTTAAACTAGTTTTATTTAATTGTTGGTTTTATTTGGAGTATAATCAAGGTTTGAGTGTGATGCAGTGTTTGGCCATTTGAGGGCGTATTAAGTGAATAAGAATAGGCCCTTTAGTTTAGACCCTTTAAACTTTAAGAAAATATTTTGGACTTGAATGTGGTTTAGGCAACAAGAAGAAGCATCCATTCACCCATTTATTTTCTATATCTGCTTGATCCTATTCAGAACCAGGAGCCTATCTCCAGGGGTCATAGGGCAAGAGGCAGGGGAAGGAAGGATCACACAAGGAGAGAAAATAAACCACTAATTTGAAAAAACCCAGCTAGAATCACTGATGCAGAAAATCTAATAAATTCAGTAGTCCATAAAGAGGTATACAAGATCTTTTGGGGGGAAGGGCAACAACGTAGTCAAGCACAAAATAAAATAAAATATGTTAAGGTATAAATAATAAAAGAACATGAAAACTAACAAAAGCTTTCCTTTCAAGGTTAGCTTACAAACTTCAAGAAAACAAGAAAAAACTCAATAAAGCAGGAAGTGAAGTTGGCAAAATTATACAACAAATAAACCCAAAACAAGAGCAATGCAGCAAAAATTACGTCAGAAGTTTACTAGAAGTTATTAAGTATAAAAATGTAAAAAAAAATAATAATAATAATTATAATAATAATGTGCTGGCCCTTTAATTTTATTCACATGAAAGAGATGCTGGGAAGCTCTCATGTTTAAGGCTCTTATCTCTCTCTGACTATTCACCAGGAAAGAAACAAAATCTATAAAATGTCACACCATACAGCTGTTTTGTTTTTCACACACATACACACACACACACACACACACGTATATAGGCCTACCCACTCATGAACGACATAAACATCTCAACACATGGTCCCTTCAGCAAAACGCAGCACAGACAACGGAGTGGGGAAAAGAGGGGTGCTGCTGATTAGTTTCAGCGAGGGAGAATCTATATTTTCTGCTGATGCACATCCTTTCACCCCCTGCCTACTCACCCTCCTGTGGTACGGTCCAGATGAATGTCAGAGGCTTTTAAATGAGGAAGATCAGCTCCAGAGGCAGCTAGTGCAGCGACAGCTGGCCTGAACCAGGAGGCAGACAGAGCAGAGGGGGATATGAGTGGGACCTCATGGATCTGCTGGACCTGCTCTCTGTATGTATGACAGGGACAGATTAAGGATGAAAGAAGAGACGACTGATTGATTCTGTAAGTGTACTGATGTGCAGGCTTACACGTTCTTTCAGTTCTGATATTTGAAGTGCTTCCTTCTTGTTTCTCTCCATCCATCCCTGCCTTCCATCACGTTGTTCTAAGTTGCAATCCTGAGCTATTTGCTGCTTGGCATGCTCCATCTCCCGGCCAAGACAGCGTCCCTTTCCCTCTCTGTCTCTCTGTCCTCCTTTGGCCCTGCTAGCTGCTGGTTAACACAGACTATAAGGAGACAGGTACGCTCCACTACCCTCATCCATCATGAAAAAAAGGCACAAACATCCCTCTTCCCTCCAACCCTATCCTTTTATTCTCTCCCTCTTTCACAGTCACTGCCACTCTCCTCTCCTTGTTCCTTCATGGTATAGTCCAAAAGCCCCAAGCAGGGCTGTCTTTGGGTTGCTGAGGAGACAGTGTACTGATTGCTCCACAAACTTGCTTCCTCATGCTTTTGGAGGGTGGTTAAAAAGATGCAAAAAGAAGCAGCTCAGATTAATAACATGTGCAACACCTACAGTTGTGCTCCTGATTTTGTTTTTATAAACTGCAGCTCAAATAAGATGCTGGTTTCAACATTGTTGCAGCCTGTGCATCCAGTGACTGCATCTGTAGATTAAAAAACATGCTCAGGGACTTTCATGACATTTATTTAGAGTTGTCAGCTACTTGATGCTGAGTGAATAAAGCAATATGGGCTATTAGTAGATGGAAAATTCTGACACTGTTCTTTGTATTTTAGACATGGGGTCCTCAGATTGGGTAAGATAGCATTTATAATCTGAGCATTTGTGCTGTGTTAGATTTGACAGAATAACTTTGCTGTAAAAGTTTTAGACCAACCACTGGAAATAAAGTAAAATAATTCTACTAAAGACTCTTCAGATGGACCTCCACTGTATTGCTTGTAATAGTTGCTCCTCAGTGATTCTGCCTTCTCAGCAGCTGCTGTGAGAACATAAGGCTTTCACTGAGACATTTACCACAGAGCTGATGAGTCACAGAGGCTGAAATCTGCATAGTCAGTGGAAGCAGGTAGTCAGGGGTTACTGTGTGGCCCGTTGGGTGCTAAAAACAAGGAGAACATAATAAGGTAAAACAATGGGAAGATGTTGAACTGTAAAGGACTTCAGTCCTGTTTGGTCAGAGTGTCAAAGTGGAAAATTAAAAGTTAAAGATATATATTTTTGCTAGTCTGTGTAAATCCTTTATTGTAAAAGTCTTGGTGCAATTGGGTCCTTTAACCTTATTTTGCAGCTCAGTAGGAATGTAGAGCAATGAGCTGTAGGAGACCGTCTTTTACTAAGTGTAATGTTGAGCCTGGAGAGGGTTTAGAATCAGTTTTGCTCATTTTAAATTCGGTCCTCATGCTGTGCCCCTTAGAACAATAAAAGCTTCATCTGAACAGATTATGTCCCAGTGGAACGCCGATGGTTTTATTTTCTGAGTGGTTTGCTCTCCAACTGTGAGGGGATGAGTTGTTATATAAGCATGGATACTACTGATCCAAATATAGCAGCCATTAGGGGCTTAGCTTTAGGTCTCTAAGCCTTGGCTGGGCTCGGCCTTACCGTGGCCCATCATCTTTTGCCTCTGGTTGGATTCTGTCCTTCACACCAGTGTCCACAGTCATCAAACCAGTTGAATATGCATCGAACTGGCAGCAGAGTTAATATCTCTGCCTGACTTTAACAGCTGAGCTGTGGCTCGCAGACAGGACAGGCATCATGGCTTGCGTCCACTTCTTTATTGAAAGCCAAAAAGTTACAAAGGTTTATCAGAATAATTTTTCTTATAGTCTGTAAAGTTACTTCTTTTTTTTTTTGCACAAATGTTTTAAATCCATCCAACTTTGATGAACACTTGATCCAGCTTGTGCTCGTGGAGGGAGCTGGTGCCTCTCTTTTCAGTCTGCTTTGACTTTCCTACAGACCAACTTGTTCTGTGTTGAGTGGGATGTGTTGATTGGACAGTGTGAAAAAATGTGTGGTGAGTTGTGGACTGGCCAATTATTTTACCATCATCTCTTTATAACAAGCACTTTATCAGCATCATTAGGTGTTTTTAAATAGACATTTATTTTAACAGAGATGTTTGTAAAGTCTAGTAACTTGTCCTCTTGTTCTGACTTGGTGTCCCCTTTGAGTCAGTCCACACACTCAAGAGAGGCTGCTCTAAATAACTCCAGGTATCATACTGTGTATCCTCCCTGACCTTCCTTCAGGTATACTCTATAAATACTGAGGGACATCAGACCCACTGACACTACCACTGGCATAATGAAATATTTAACATGATGATGAATATTTCAGTGACGGGTGCATAGTTTCAAAGTTAAGATTGATATCAATCTAAAAAACAACACAGGAGAAGAGAAAACAGCAGCAAAGGAGTTCAGTTCCTCTGCTGCAAATGTTTAAACTCACTTTTCTCCTATTGCTGTTAACATTAAATGCATCCACTCACATCCATCTTTGTTGTTCTCTCAAAGACCACTTAGTTTTCCCTCCTCGTACGACCACGACAGCAGGGTTTGTATAAAACTCTTCACTTGAGGCCAACAATAGTCCGCATAAGCTTGTGTGTGTGTGTGTGTGTGTGTGTGTGTGCGGATGCTCTCCACCTGAATGGTCCATTGTGCATGAAGGCACAAACAGCCTCTGAGCTGCAGACCTCCACTGCACTGTGGGAAGCCACTGAAAGAGCAACAAGCTTCTGCACACTATCTCAGTCACTGAATTCTTTACGTGTTGCAGGAAATAAAATGTATAAATTCCTCAAGAAATGATGCCACCTGGTGCGTAATATCTGGCTGCATTCTCCATTGTAGGTTTGTGCCTCTAACTATTTACACAGAGAACCAGTAATCACCCTGTGAGGTAGTGCTTGGTGACATAAAAGAGGAAAAACTCCCATTTAAGGCCCTTAGAGGGGAAAACCTTGGGGAATTATAAATCAGGCTCAGCATTGGTTTTATTTCAATCAAAAGCAGATTGAGAATAAAAGTTTCAGAACTACAGAGGCAGCCTATAATCAGACAGGTCAAGTTTATCCCCATTAACTCAAAAAGCACAAAAACAAGTCTAAACAATGATTTTACCAAAATAATCAAGAATTCATATTTTAAAAGAGCTTACGCTTTTGATGAATATCTAAAATCTATGCTGCATTTTTCACATCTGATTCAATATCTGTTAGTCAGAGGATAAAAGATCCTGCAGGTCAAATTTAAAACCTGTTGATTGCAACTCAGCTCCCCATAAGAAAAATCAAAGCCATGTTTACCTGCACTGTGGTCTCTACAGAAACGATCAATATACCACGGAGGAAATTAAACATAATGAACATGTTCAAAGTGATGATTTGGCTGTTTTGCTTTCTGGCTGTGGAAAAATATATAGCTTTTTTTGTCACTATTAATTACAACTAGTTGGAAACCAGCCCTGATCTTGCACTGGAACCACTGTAGTAGAAAAGCTATTAGAGATATACTTTTTTCCTCTAAAAGTTTGGCAACTGCGCAAAATAAATATAAGTAAAACTAAACAAACAGCAAAGCACTTAAACTATGATATTCTTTGTCCTTATTTTTCTACAGTTGATGCTCGTGGTCCTCGCCGCCTCCTCACTTCCCAGCATTCCTTACCTGGGATCCCAGTGGCCTTGAAACAATCCATTAACCTGCATACCTCCATGGACGGGACATACAAGGAGATAGCTGAGGTCAGACCTCAGTCATTAACCCACGTTAACTTTAGTCATTTTATTTTAAACTAATTTATGTTGCGTGTCTGTGTGAAGGGGGTTTTCTCCTGCAGCCTGGCAGAGAGTGCGATGCGGAGCGCACCCTATGAGTTTCCTGAGGACAGCCCCATCGAACAGCTGGAGGAGAAACGCCATCGCCTTGAAAGGCAGATTAGCCAAGATGTCAAGTAAGTGACAGAAAAGAAGAATGTTGATGTAGCAACACAGATGATTGTGTTTAAAGTCAAAATGAAGATCCCAAAATGAATTAAGCTTCTTCATTCTCCAGGTTCGAACCCGACATCCTCCTGCGAGCCAAACAGGACTTTATGAAGACTGATAGTGCCACAGATCTTGAGTGAGTCTATGATAATCTGGTTGTGAATATTATGTGACATAAAGCAGTAATCTGTAATACGTTTATTGATTTTTTTTATTAGATTTATGAAGGAGCAGAGCCAGGCTCCAGACCAGCAGGAGAGAGAACTGGTTGTTGAGAGAGAGTACCAGAGAGTCACTATTTCTGGAGAGGAAAAATGTGGGGTGAGTTAGAGTAGTCACTACGTAATAATGATTTAATTTGTGTAGCTACTCTTTATCAGGTGGCACCTCCTCTTTTATGAATATATATGTTCCATCCAGGTTCCATTCACAGATCTGTTGGATGCTGCCAAATGCATGGTGAAGGCTCTGTTCATCAGACAGAAGTACATGAGTCTGTCGCTGCAAAGCTTCTGCAGAACCACTGCTCGGTACCTGCAGGAGCTGAGTGAGAGACCTCTGGACTTAGACATCTATGAGGAGGAGATCCCAGAGGCTTCAGCCAATGCAGGTTGATGTTTTTTACATTACTCCCCTGAAGCAAAAAGCACTGGTCATCCTGTTATATTTGAATTGTCTAGAGAAATTGTAGGTTGTAGTAGATCCTCTGGACTAATAAGCTTTGTATGGTGTCAAGAAAATAAGTGATCTATTATTGTTACATGTAGTATTCTCACAATGAGATACACCCTGAAACACCTACAGATTTAATGATCCACAATCTGTTACACACCCCTGAACATGCTGCCACAATGTGTAGGCTGCTTAAGTCAGATGTTAGCTGCATGAGTGTGACATTCTGCCTCCTCACAGATGCCACCGTGCACCCACCTGCTTCTGACAAGCACCCGTACGAGAACCTGGACCTTGCAAGCATGCCCTCTGACGTGGGCTATGGGTGTAAGATGGTGAATGGTGTCATGCATGTCTACACAACGAGGGATGTTATGGAAAAGTAATACATTTGCTTCATCCTCAGTGTGAGAATTGTCTGTTTTAGCCTCAGTTCACATGTTTTGTTGGCAGCAATGAGACCTCTTTAACTGTAACAGGAGCACGGAGCTGGACCTGCCGTATCCAGACCTGCAGGAGTACATCGCTGATATGAATGTCATGATGGCTCTCATTATTAACGGACCAGTGTAAGCTTTGTTTCTGAACAGATTTTATGTTGACATTATTTTTTGTATGTTTTTTTTTTTTTTTTGCATTATCTTGCCTTAAATTAGTAGTTTATCTACTCGTTTCACAGAAAGTCCTTCTGCTATCGTCGACTGCAGTATCTCAGCTCCAAATTCCAGATGCACATTTTGCTGAATGAGATGAAGGAGCTGGCAGCACAAAAGAAAGTCCCCCATCGAGATTTTTACAATATTCGTAAAGTGAGCTTTTAGGCTTTTTGATCCGAATATGTGCTGTAATCCAGAACAAGACTCTTATTTCAGATACATTCTTTCTCCCATTTGTTTACATTTTTTAGGTGGACACACACATTCATGCTTCGTCTTGTATGAATCAAAAGCATCTTCTACGTTTTATCAAAAGGGCCATGAAGAAGTATCCTAAAGAGATTGTGCACATGGAAAGGGGAAAGGGTCAGACGCTCATGGAAGTGTTTGAGAGTATGAACCTAACAGCCTTTGACCTAAGTGTTGACACTCTGGACATGCATGCTGTGAGTAACACTCATTAAACCTGCTTAAGGAAATGTGAAAATAAGCAGTTTTAATTAATGAGAGTCCAACTAAGTCTTTTGGATTGTTGGTTTTTTGCAGGATCGTAACACATTTCATAGGTTTGACAAATTCAATGCCAAGTACAACCCTATTGGGGAATCAATCCTGAGAGAGATCTTTATTAAAACTGACAACTACATCAAGGGGAAGTACTTCGGTCACATGATAAAGGTGCACACATTTTGCACTTTATACACTGCTCTTAATTGGCTGTATTGTGCAATGGCGCTCTCTGGTGGCTGACTTGTGTCTCTGCTCCTCAGGAAGTAATGGCTGACCTGGAGGAGAGTAAGTACCAGAACGTGGAGCTCAGGTTGTCCATCTATGGACGCTCTAGAGACGAGTGGGACAAACTGGCTACGTGGGCTGTCAAACATCAGGTCCACTCCAACAACGTGCGCTGGCTTGTACAAATTCCACGACTCTTGTGAGCTTCACCAATGTTGGAAATTAAAATGAGATTTATTCAGTATTATACTTAGATACAGCAAAAATGTTTTTGTTTAGTTTTTTTCAATCATTTTATACTTCTCGACTAAAAGGAATTCGGGGGGGGGGGGGGGGGGGGGGGAATTGTTCATAATGTAATTTCAAAAATCTGTGTTAAAGAGACTAATAGTCAATGTTCAGTGAGAGTCAAAAATTTCAGTGGTCTAATGAATGCAACTTTCTGATAACACCACATTTATTTTAGATTCTTGAAATGTTTTCCTTCTCTCCTCAAAGTGATGTCTACCACACAAAGAGACAACTGTCCAACTTCCAGGAAATGTTAGAGAACGTCTTCTCGCCCCTGTTTGAGGTTACAATCAATCCCAGTAGCCACCCGGAGCTGCACCTCTTCCTACAGCATGTACGACACCTGAACTGAGCAATGAAACAATCATTCTGATGAACTTCATACTGTCCTCAGAAGGTTTATGGATCTACTCTCTCTTCCCAAACAGGTAGTTGGTTTTGACAGTGTGGACGATGAATCAAAACCAGAACTGCACATCTTCAACATGGACAGTCCTCTGCCAGACAACTGGACAGAGGAGGACAACCCGCCCTACTCCTACTACCTCTACTATATGTATGCAAACATGACTGTGCTGAATCACCTGCGTAGGTATGTTAACCACGCCTTTGTTTAAATGGCTGCCATAGTCTTCATACAGTATGTCAGTAGTCTGTATGGATACGTTTTACTTATCTCTTTATTTATTTCATTTTAAAGGATACTTGTTAGTATTGTCATCAACCCAGCTCTTACTTTTTGAAATACAGTTAAATTAAATTAAATGTGATGTATAATTATTGAACGTTACAACCCAGAAAATGAACTCTCAGATTCATCCTTTCCTTTCATCTGTCATCTGTTTGATAGTGACTCATGCAGTGGGTGGTGATTTATTCAGGTTATACCTTGCTGGGATGAAAAAAAAAAAGCTGAAGTCATCCTCCTACTATCTGTGTGTGTGTGTGTTTTTGTTTCAGGCAGCGTGGGTTTCACACACTTGTTCTGCGTCCCCATTGTGGGGAGGCAGGGCCAATCCATCACCTGGTGTCAGGTTTTATGTTATCAGAGAACATCTCCCACGGGCTGCTGCTCAGGAAGGTCTGATACCAGAAACATTTACACATTATCATGCAGGAGACGTTCAAAGTTTGTTTCAAAAATACAAGTTTAAGGTAGAGATTAAGTCTCATTTAGATTTAATGCTCTTGTGAAAAAGGCGAACATGTTTTAATATAAATAATGCATCATGTGTATGTTTAGAAACCATGCCTGTGTTCTGCTCCAGGCTCCTGTGCTGCAGTATCTGTACTACTTGGCTCAGATTGGCATCGCCATGTCTCCTCTCAGCAATAACAGCCTGTTCCTCAGCTACCATCGTAATCCTCTGCCAGAGTATCTGTCCAGAGGGCTGGTGGTCTCTCTGTCTACAGACGACCCTCTGCAGTTCCACTTCACAAAGGTCAGATAAAAGTTACTGAAGCACAATTTAGTTTGGGGGGGGTTTCTACTGTCTTCCAATGAACAAAAACAGGCTGTTGACTTTATTAGGATCCTCATAAAACATTTAATCACTCTTCAAACTAACTACATATTTAAATAGAGTCAGTTTACTTGTCCTGTTCAAACTCAAGTTTTTTTTTTTTTTATAAATTAAATATAAAGGTTAATAATTATATATTTTTTATATTAATAATAAATAAATAAATTAAGTTTTTAAGAGAGACGGGGTTCAATATTCCAGCTTCAGTAATAATTTCATTGCTAATTTTTAAAACTACAATTCTTGTTTGTTGTAATGAATTTTTTAATGTTTATTTAAGAAAAACAGCTAAGACTTATGCTAATTAATACACTAGAGCACTGCTAATTATTTGTGCCAAACACTTTTTATTCGTTCATTTATGTTTATGGTTTATTTACATCCTGGACTGACTGAAATCACTTAACCGATCAATTATTTCTCATTTTCAAAACGGTATCTTTTTTAACTAATTGGAAATAGTCTTCATAATGTATTAGTATTGTTTTTAACTGCATGTGCCTCTTTTGTGTAGGAGCCATTGATGGAGGAGTACAGCATTGCTGCTCAGGTGTGGAAACTGAGCTCCTGTGACATGTGTGAATTAGCCAGAAACAGTGTGTTAATGAGCGGATTCTCCCATGAGGTATTATTTATCTTCATAATTTATTACATACTAATTTATTGTTTGTAGAACACGTTTCACAGTCTGCATTTCTGCAGGTGGTTTAATCTCTTCCTAACTTTTCTCTTGGACCAGATGAAGAGTTACTGGCTTGGTCCAAACTACATTAAAGAAGGACAGGAGAGCAATGACATCAGACGCACCAACGTCCCAGACATCCGTGTGGCGTACCGCTACGAGACCATGTGTGAGGAGTTAAATCTAATCACACAGGCCATTCGCACAGATGAGCTGGAGACCATTGAGGAGGAGGGAGCTCTGTGCATGGGAGCATGCAGTGCAGGCAGAGAAGTGAACGAGTAGCACAAGACAACAGATCACCACAGTCCTCATTTTCACCTCATATTTGCACATAGACTGCTACTGAGAAGACCTGCAGTTTGGCATTTTCTTCCTTCAGTTTCCTCAAGTCATCCTATTTTTTTTGTCATATTAATTTTACGATATTTCTTGAACTGTAGAAGTTACCACATTCTGTCTGCATTTCTAGATGTCTGCAATTCCTGAACAAGCCTTGGACAATTTTCATATTTTGAAAAAAGACAGCTAAATGTTGCACACTGGATCCAACACTTAAGACACTATTTAAAACGGTTTTGTGAAAAGAATAGCTTTTGTTACAAACAGCTCAAGTTAGGACCAAGGGAACTGAGATCCTGTTCTTACAGTTTGTAATCAAGCAGACCAACAGATTTAATATATTTAGGAATGTAATAACAAACAAATATGTCTTTGGGTGTAGGATTAATTAAGGATTAAGATTAAATAAAGTACTGATTGAATGTTTTTATCAATGTTCATCAAATTCAGGAGAATGTAGTAGTTTCTAAAACTGTATTGCAGTAAAGATTGTGCTACAAGTTACAAATGGAACTTCTGCTAAAATATTTATTACAACAAAGATATAATTTACACTTTAACATGCAAATATAATTATTCAACAGAGGAATGTTGTTTAAATCAAACCTCCAGGAGAATTAGTTTAGAGCACCGAATGAAGAGGCAAGTAAGTGACAAAGCTCTGTCATTTTAACAAAAGGCTAATTTCACAGATGAACAAGTAAACTTTTAATGGAAAACAAATTGAAGAAAAAAAAACCTCAAGGGTCAAAATAGAAACACGGGGTTATGTGAGCTGATTAAGTGTCTAACAGTGTTGCATTTCTATATATTAAAAAAAAACTCCATCCCCTGCATTACTGATTTTTTAAATATGCACGTGTTTGCAGTCTTTACAGTGATTCAGTGAGGTTGCATGAGGACATGTGGATATTTGCTTCTTGTGTGCTGTGATACTACACATAGGTGGTATCGTATTATGCTAACTTTTATGACTTTATTGTTTCTACTGAAGATTTGAACTTTGACTCTTCACCATGTGTCCTTTCAAAGACATATCTAAAAAATACATGTGTTTGAATAACAGTAAAACATGCATGATGATCTCATTCAGCTTTTCCTTCATGCACGACTAAACCAGTCACAAAATTACAAATAAACTACTAAGGAACTGAAAGTTTAGTATTTCAGTAACCCTTTTGGAACCTCCTGCCTTTATGAGTCCTGGTGTCATTAATAGGGCTGTTTCCTTATATTCAAATGCATTTTGATCCAACTAATGCATGAGCTGTTTGTAAAATATTCTTTAATGCCATTTGTGTCAGTTAAAAATAAACGATATTCAAGTTGCAGTGGTCTTTTATTTAAAACTGTGAGTTAATAAATGAAGGGGGGAAAGCAACCTTTTTAGTAAAATAAATGTATGTCAGCACTTTTTGTTGCAAAATCACAATATGTTCAGGGCAGCAACGAATGATTAGGCATGGATTCGTCCAACTCATTTCCTCTTTCTGTCCACTTACAGCCTTCTCACTTCTACATCTTCACAGCTCAGTGTTTTTTTAAAAAGTTCTATTTAGTCTGAAAACTGAAAAACACAAAGAAAAGGCCTTAAGAAATAATGATCAACACAACATTGTCATATCCTGGGCCAGGTGCTGGATGTGTGTTTTTCTTTTTCTCTCTCTAGGGGTGTGACAAGCACAGCTGCTTCTCATCAGCAACTGATTAGCTCATCAGGGAGTGCTTAAAAAGCTGCTGGGAGACCTGAAGCAGACACCAGGTTGTTTTGCTCACTAAAGTGGGTAATCAGGCCACCCTCCTGATACTCTATCCTTAAACCTTGTTTGACTACCTGTCTTTACCTTCCAGAACCACCATCCAGAACCCAAGTACCTTGGACCCTTCCCACAAATCAGTTTTCTGGACTCCCTCTTATGCCTGGTCGCTTTACGGTCTCCTATATCTCCCCGACTACTCCTCCTGGTTTCAACACCTCAAGCTGTCCTCCTGAAATTAAAACTGGACTCTACTTTATTTGTTTATGCTAGGTGTTTTATAAATTTGCATAATTTATAGTTTTGTTTGTTTAGCTTTTTTGTAAGTTCATAAAAATGAGGTTGAACGCCATAAAAATCTTGACTTATGTAGAGTAAACCAGAGTGTTGATAAATATTAATTTTTTGATTTTTAAAAATGCTTATTTGAATGAAGCACATGCTCAAATATATAATTCATGAGTAGCTGCAAATAATAAAGCACAGAGACTAATGTACAGTAGTAGTTCCCTTGGATGGCAGTTCACAAGTTCAGGTCAGGTGTTGAAAGTTTAACTTTCTTACTAGTTAACTTTAAAAGAATGCCTGCATTTAGACAAGACTTCAATGATTTCAGGTCCCCTTATCTTATAATTTCAAATTGTTAAAATGATCAATAATCTGCACAAATCACTAGAATAAACAGTCAGTGAGATGGATTTGGCTTTTGATCGTTTATGAATAACTAAATTCCTCTACTATAACTGCCAGATAGCCCATGGATTTTTATGACCTGCAATAATGTTGTCTGTCAAATGTCAAAAATATGCTGAGTAACGGTGAGTTTGCATGTTTTCAAGTACTTTCCCTAATCAAACCTGATGAAGGCTGAAGTTTAATAAAACAATTTACTCAGATATCCAGTGCACCATGAAGGTTAAAACCAATATAAAAACTTTAAGAATATTTTTATTGATATATAAAAATGTGGGGCTGTTTATGTTATTACAACTCTGTTTCATTTTCATTTTTGTTCTGGTATATGCAGTACGGTCAGAAACACCTGCATGTCCCATTATGTCCTGTGGTGACTTTAAACTACTAGTTTAAATCTAACCATGCTCTATCTGCTCCCCTCCACAGGCAATCTGCTGCCTTTGTCCATTAAAAAGTTCTTCAGTATATACTTTACTAAACTTGCACATTCATATTCATTACACATCACTCATTTGACTGATTTCCACATCTTTTGCTGTAAACCAAATTTCTCTCAGCACAGACCTGTGGTTTGTTCACAGCATCTTAATCACTCCTCATCACATTGATCTAAAAATTATAACTTCATGGCAATGAGACTGGCTAATTGGGATATTCATGGAGTAAGATCACATATTTAAAGCAGGATCAGCTAAAACAATAGTAACAACACAGATCTACAAAAACTATCTACTATATTCTAAAAATTACCATCTACATTATTTTATCAATAAATTAATATATTTATTGACCTTGGGCTGCATGGTGGCGCAGTTGGTTAGCACTGTTGCCTCGCAGCAAGGAGGTTGTGGGTTCGCGTCCCGGCTCTGCGGCCTCTCTGCGTGGAGTTTGCATGTTCTCCCCATGCGTGCGTGGGTTTCCTCCGGGTACTCCGGTTTCCTCCCACAGTCCAAAGACATGACTGTCAGGCTAATTGGGCTGGTAAATTGTCCTTAGGTGTGAGTGGGTGTGTGGTTGTTTGTCTCGTTCGTCTCTGTGTGGCCCTGCGATGGACTGGCGACCTGTCCAGGGTGTCCCCCGCCTCTCGCCCCTTGACCGCTGGAGATAGGCACCAGCTGCCCCGCGACCCTCTGTGGAGGATTAAGCGGCTACAGAAAATGGATGGATGGATGGATTTATTGACCTTAGAATTAATTCATTATATGACCATAAAATATACACAAAATAAGAACGCAGTTCCAAGGCTGATCTGTTTCTCTGGGTGGATGCATCTCCTAACATTGTGCCCTTGAAGCCTTTCAGGCTTTTCCTGGTTGTTTCTGATTTCTTCCCACACCCTGAAAAGTTTATGTCAATTTTAGATCAGCCATTGTCATGAGTATTTGTTTGTACGTGGCTACTGGTCTCAACTGTCTCTGTAATGGGAAAGGCTTCTGTCTCCTCACATTTCTGCAGACTCACACCTTGGGTCAATTTAGAGTCACCTGTGTTGTTTTTGACAGCCACTTTGGTTTTAGTCTTAGTCTATTGGACAAAAATGCTGATTAGTTTTAGTCACATTTTAGTCATGTCTCTATGTGATTGTTTTAGTCCAGTTTTAGTCGACAAAAACTTTAAAAGATTTTAGTCAATTTTAGTCCCAAAAAAGTATTCATCCTTTAACAAAATAATTTAGGTCAAAATGTTGTGAATTAGAATCACTCACAATCAATCAATTCCAAAGTACCATAGGCTGTTTTGGCATTAAACAGGAAAAGTGATGAAAAACATCCAAAACGGACTAACTAGAATAATCAAAGCATTCAATCAACACTATAAGTATTGGTCTAACGTTACGTCAATAACAAAGACATGTTGCTGTTTAATGAATAAAATCACTTATGAGGACTTCAAGCTCATTAGCTTAGCTTTAGCACATCAGTGGGTTGAATGGGTGAACGTAGTGCTGCGTTTTTAGTAAGACAAAAGAAACAAACAATGCAAAAGACTCACCATGAAGTTGATTAAATAAGGGCACAATATGGAATCAACCAGCAGGGTTGTCACAAGCTGTCGGGAAGTATTCTTTGAAAAAGTATACATTTGATGAGATGAGCACGACACAGAGACAATAACATAGTGATCGCCCAGAACTAATAATAGAAGGGTTCAACCCCACCACAATAAGAGGATGCTCAGAAGTGGACATTGAGTTCACATGATTGACAGCAAAAAGAGTTCACCCAAATACTGTTTCACAACTCCACAAACAAATGTTTTTGTCTCGTCACGCCAACTAAGACTCACCGACATCTTGTCTCATTTTAGTCATCAAAGAGCAGAGTTTAGCTCGTCAGCGTCTCATCCTCTTGAAAAAAAGATGCATCAACGGTATATTTTTGTTATAGTCTTCGATGACAAAAACAACACTGAGAGTCACTAATCAACCTAATGTGCAATTTTATTTTGTAGGAGAATGAAGTACTTGGAGAAAACCCACACATGCAGCCGTGTCTGTAAAAATACCTAAAAATAAGTTGGTTTAATTGTTTTTCTTTCGTGTAAACATGGTACTTCTCTGAATTGAATTAAATTGATATTTTCACTTTTTTCTAAATTTACATTGAGTTCATGCAATGAGTCAAAAATTATAGTGTTGGTTATTTTTCGAGATCTTGGAAATTTACTCTGACTTGCTCTGAAAATTTGTGGGTTTTTGTTTGTCAGCTGGCCTATTGAGAATTGACCACAAGTTCTCAGTGGTATTAAGATCTACGGAGTTTCCTTGCTTTACTCTAGTCCTCATCAGCGCTATCCCTATAACTTTGGCAAAATATCAGTCTGTGTCTGATGGTTTTTTTTTTTAAGATAAATGACTTCTTTACTGTCATTCTTGACACTAGGCAATCCTTCAAAAGTCTTCTCCTCACTTTGGGTGCAGATGCACTCACACCTGCCTGCTACTATTCCTGAGCAAGCTCTACCCTGGTGGTGCCATGAGCCCCCTTAATCAGCTTTTGTAGACTGTCCTAGTGTTGGTGTTCATGCTTTTTAACATTCTAAAAATTGAGGCAGCAACCTGTGGCATTTAGTACCAGCCTCTTAAATGCAATATTTTGTCTGCATTTTGAATATTTTTATTTGATCTTTATTCTAAATATTGCATTATTGTAGGGTAATAATACTTCCCTTATTTGTGGACAAACTAGTCCTGATCTTTTCAGAATTTTGCAAAGTCATACAATGAAACAGCAGACCTATGCTTACGTGAAAAGAGAAGGCTTGGTTGTTTACTCAAAACACTCCCTATAGCATTATCCCTATGTATGCAAGTCATGGCACAGCCCAATATTTACCCAACAGCCTGCATATGGAGCATTATTTTACATCAGATTTTGGTCATTGAGGCTTTTGTTATAGAACGATCCCGACTTGGACCTTTGAACATCGTTAAAGCACAATTCTCAGTGTCAGTCTCTTAGATAAATGTGATGTATGACCATAGGTTAGTCTATTCATGGGCACATACCATGCCGATTTAGTGTTAAAAAAACCTGCAGGTCAAGTTCTGAGAAACAATGAAAGACTCTGGGGTGACTTATCCGTCCCACCTCCTGCTCTTCTATTAAAAGCCCTCATTTTCAGACGGCGTCTCCCTGCATCGACCACAGATTTGTTTGCAGCTTCACTCTCCCGTTTGGTACATAAAAGTGACCCAAAATGACAATGATACTAGCTTACTGGGACATTCGTGGGGTAAGTTAGAACTTTTTTACAATGTAATTGAACAAACGAGCTTGGCTTTTAAGGGCAGCTGCTGGACAAACTCCAGACTGGATTTAACCTTCCCACCTTATTGTGTTAAATATAAAGTTTACAGGTGACATAAAGATAATGATCATTTGGAAAGCATAACAACTGATATCGTTTTGCTAGTGATTTATATAAATATTTTTAAACTTACAGAACTTTCTCAAACACATAGATTTTTATAAGTTATGTGTCTGTATTTGGTTGGTATGTTAGATACGTATTTGTTAATATATTACCCTTCTCAAATGTTCTGGAGTTCAATTGCATTGACCCTATAAACTTTTATATTAAAAAGTACTGCTTTAGACCAAACTAAAGAAAACAAATTATGGTTTCTAAATTAATCAAATATTTAGAGAAAAAAACTATTTTTACTCAAACTTGATCACTTGAGAGGGACGTCAATGATCTGAGTGAACCAATTTTGTGTGTGTTGGCTGCAAATCAAAAAACTTTACCCTTTAGGTTTAAACCAGTTTACTTGTGGAAGAGTTGGACACTACGACCTCCTATTGTACTTTGGCCTATCTGACACCCAGTGTCTAGTTGCCACATAAAGATAAAGCTTCACATTTCACTACCTGTTTTAAAAAGAAATATTTATCATTATGGTCATTTATCTATGGTTTTGTATTTACATTCTGCAAATGAACTCTTATGCCTTGTTTAAGAGCATACTTTCTGTCTATATCCCCGAATAAATCTCTGAGCTCAGTTGTGTTAACATTAAACCAACCTCTCCCACCTTTGACTTTGTGCAGCGTGCCCAGCCCATCCGCCTCCTGCTGGAGTACACTGGCACCAAGTACGAGAACAAATTTTATGTCTGTGGTGAAGGTAAATGCCCATTTCAGCTAACAGAGAAACACAAGTCATTGCTTTAATTAAAGCTCTAATCTGTTTGTTTGAACCACATTTCTCTCTCACAGCTCCTAATTATGATATAAGCTGCTGGTTAAATGAAAAATACAAACTTGGACTGGACTTTCCCAATGTAAGAAAGTGCTGCTTTAGCATATCAATTATTCTGTGGGCAGATGTAAAGGTTTTTTTTATATGTTTTTTTTTGCACTTTACTATAGTTACCTTACCTGGTGGATGGAGACAGAAAGATTGTGCAGAGCATGGCCATCATGAGATACATTGCTCGTAAGCACAATATGTGTAAGTATTGTGTGTTTATCACATATGAGATAGTTGTATTTTAAAAGGTTCTTTTGTAATCATTCACTACATGTATAATTAATATTGCCCCATTTTATATTCTGAAACAAATCCTGTTTTAATGCAGTTTTTTACAGCTTCAGGTGTGCTCTTTCAGTTCTATAACTTTGATCTGAAAACAGGTGGGGAGACTGAGGATGAAAAGGTCCGCGTGGACATTTTGGAGAACCAGGCTGTTGACTTTGGAACTGGTTTTTTGAGGCTGTGTTACTCTGACTTTGTAAGTGTATTATTTTATATAATCAAATGCTTAGCCACACATCTAATATCTCAATACATGCTAATCTTATGTTTCTGAATTCAGGATCAAATGAAGCCAGGGTACCTTGAGAAACTACCAGGTGTACTGAAGCAGTTCTCTTGTTTTTTGGGAGACAGGAAGTGGTTTGCTGGTGACAAGGTAAGTCATCCCATCAACATGAGGCTTCAGAGAAAGTCAATCGGCAAACTGAATTTATCAATTTTGCTGGCTACTTTTGGTCAAGGGCACTAAAACACCAAAATTACATCCTGTACATTTACCATACAATAGTGTAATAAAGTTGATAATCTGAACATGTTACCATCCTGTTGGACATTCAGTAGATGCAAAACAATATAGAGAATATGAACACAAAAGGTGGGATAGAATAATTTAAACACAAATGAGTACTTTCTGATATCAATATAGATTCAGATAAGGAAGAACAATGTACCGGTATATTGATCAATAAACTTTGAGCCTGTTTAAATTCACATCAGTACTGAAAGGTTTCTTTAAAACAGATCACCTACGTGGACTTCTTGATGTACGAGCTGTTGGCTCTTCATCGGATCTTTAATCCTCCATGCCTGAATGACTTCAACAACCTCAGGAAGTTTTTGGACCGTTTTGAGGCAAGTCTGATCCCAGTTGTCCTGCATTTATCACTGAAAGCTGGAGAAATGGAAAGATTTGTCACCTTTTTTCCCTTCCTCCATTAGTGGAGTAGTTTCTGAAATGTCTGTAAGGGTGAATGATGCATCAGTGGAGTTGTTTCTGCATTATTCTCACTGCAGAACTTGAGGAAAGTAATAATTTTCAAATGTTTTTTTTTCTGTATCATTTAAAGGCTCTGGAGAAGATTGCTGCCTACATGAAGTCAAACAGATTCATAAAGACTCCTATCAACAGCAAGATGGCCAAATGGGGAAACAAGAAGGAGTGAAAATTTTGAAAAAATTACAAACATTATGAAGATGTGGAAAAGGAAACATTCATTTAGTTAAAGCAGTTTTAGGTTTGTAACCAATTTTAACAGAATAAAGTAAACGTGCTTGTCGCTTCTATTGACTCTTTTTCTTTTAAGATCCAGTTTCAACATTAACACATTCTACAATAGATTCATTTTGAATACCACAAACTATAATTGACTACTTATGTTAATGTTTTTCACTCTATTAAAGTATCTTTTCTTAAGACCACTGTTTAGAATGTAGTGTCATCTGGTGGTAGAATAAAACAGATTAACCCCTTGAAAAACCTAAACTGACTCTGAAGTGACCCGTGGTGATCTCATCTTTAGGTTTCCGCTCCTTACACAATTCTACTTAGTAAGTTGTTTTCAAACTCCTACTTTCAGTTATAGATCTGGCCCCATGAAGAATCTTGTCACTAACCAAGAGCAATTATAAATATGTGTATTTTCACAGGACTATGTGTTGTTTGAGAAAAAATAGCTATTTATCGATGTGTCCATCTTCTGTACCTGCTTGATCATGTTCAGGGTCGACGGGAGCTTGTGTCCATCTCTGGCAGTCAGTGGACAAAAGATGGAGTTCACCCTGGACAGGTCACCAGTTCATCACATGGCCAGCACAAACACACACAAGACAACCATGCAGACTCACAATGGGGTCAATTTTGAATCACTAATCAGCATAACATGCATATAAAAATAGTTTGTGTTTTTATTGTAGCCTATATAAATTTGCAAGTTTTAGTTTAATGTGAAAGAAGTCAAAATGCATACTTATTTATTTACTAAATTAAACAAATGAAAGTATTAATCAATAAATAAGGCCTCTTTTGAGTCAACACTTGATAATCGCAAGCTTTGTGGGAGTCTGCATGAGTGAGTGAAAAAAGTAAAACAAAGACAGCATTGTTTGGTGAACCAATTGTGAGTTAATTTTCTACTAATGTGGGTCAAACTGCAAATTCCAAAATACATTTAGACTAATCATCTCCATTTTATGAAAATTAAAACAACTGCCTGTAACTAGCTCTGCTTACACACCATGTCATCTTCACAATATGACCATCCTTGTGTGGACTTACCATGCATAAATATACAGATTTTGATGCTAAATGTGCTTGCATTTTGAACACTGTAAATCTTAGACTTAAATGCGTGTATTTTTGTGGGGGTAGTAATGCTTGACTCTTTATTGTTTTGGGTCAAAAATACCCCTGATCTTTTCATCACTGTCACATGATAAATTTTTACCCGAGGCTTGCATGAGAAGAGGTTTGATTGTCTACTTTTCTTTCTTCTTGCACAAAATACTCCCACCTCCATGTGTGCAAGTCGAGAACCTATCAAGTATCGTCTTTCTTTTAGACTTCTGTTTACCTAATTTTTCATAAATGTACCAGCTTGGGTCTGTGTATTCACATGGATACATGCCTAATGCAAAACTTTCGTTAAAAGAACTAGCAGATCAGGTTCAGAGAAACAATGAATGACTCGGTGACGACTTACCCCTCCCACCTCCGCCTGCTCCTCTACTAAAAGCCTTCAGCTCCAGTCTCCCCGCGCAGATCAGTGCTTTGTTTGTTCGCAGCTACTCTCGAATCTGTCTGCTACAGAAAAGTGAGCCAAAATGGCAATGACACTAGCTTACTGGGACATTCGCGGGGTAAGTTAGCATTTTCTTTTCGACGTATTCGAACAAACGACTTCGCAGCACCATGGCTTTTAACGGTAGCTGTAGACTGAATTCATCCTCCCCACCTTAGAGCGTGTGAATCAGTTTTTGTTTCCTGCAAATAATCAAGTTAAACGTCACAGCACCACGATGTTTAACTTCGACATTGTGTTAGCTAAAAAGTTGTGTAACGGTGCGCGTGCTCTCACCAGCGATGACGCTATTCTGCAGCCTTTGAATCGAGATAACAGCCTTTATCAGACACACACACACACGTTTTCCAAAACATTATAAATGTGCTCTCTCAGAGCCTGAAATGCATGCGGATTAAATGTTGTAATGTTGGTCGTTTCATGCATTCATCATAAGCTGCTTGTATTTAATTCATGAGCAGCTAAAACCTGTTTGAACATGTTTTTATATGGCTCACTTTACACAAGTCACACACCCAGAGCAGCTTCAGGTGGTGAAAGTTCGAGTTTCTATTAAGGTTAAACTTTAGGTTTGGTTACATAAAAGCAAGTAATTCTTTTACAGTTTTTGTACCTTTAAGCTATACAAGTCACCAGAGCCTACAGGTATGGGGAGCCAAAGTTATTTGCAAACCATTTTTAAAAAATTTAAGTCACTTTTATCACATTTAGCACTTTTAAATTGTTATTGTACTAGAAAGTAACACTTGAGTTGCTTTTCATTTGCATATTTTCAGAATTTCTCCTTTTACTAAAATGCCCCCATTGTTTGAAAGTCATGTGTCTGCTTGCTGTTTTCTCGTGATCATCTTTCTTTGTTAACAAATGTCACTTCTCCCAAGTTTTTGTGGTTACTGCATTGCTTCCACAGATAATTCATCACTGGTGGGCAAAATCGTCATATCTCATTCTTTGATCATTTTCATGCCTTTGTATTAATCTGTTCTTATTGGTCAACCTTCACATCTGTGGTTTAATGGATGACCATCCAAAGAACTTGTGACCACACAAATGTTCTATTAACTAAAATAAGCTGGAACAAATTAAACTAAAAACATGAAGTCATGTTTATCTTGACACAATGTCAACTGAACTTCAGACTTCATCCTACTTTGACAGGATTGTATGATCCTCTTCTATAAAATATCCTGAAATTAGCAACAAGAAGGCCTAATCTGACCTCCTGGGCACATCAAGGCTGATGCAGCTGTTTATGCTAACTCACAACTGGGGTCGGTCAACAAAGCGTGCATGCAAAATAGGTTTTAAGCATCGTTTATGAATTTGCAGGTACTTGGTTAAAGGTGAAATGAGTAAAAAATAAATAAAACTAATTTAAGATAGTTTAAAGTATTTATCAATAAATTATGCCTCGTTTGAGTCGGCACTTGATCATCGCAAGTGGCTTTGTGGGAGTTTGCATCAGTGGAGCAAGAAAAACAAACATTTTTGTTTGGAACTGGAAATTCCAAGAATTAAATTTTTTATATATATATATATATATATATATATATATATATATATATATATATATATATATATATATAATGAAAGTTAAAATTATTGCCTGCAAAAATTACTTGGCTCTGCTTACACACACCATGTCATTTTTACATATATTCTGTGTGCACTGTCACTTGCCAGGCCTAAATATACAGAAGGTGCTGATAGAAGCCTCTTTAATACAAGTGTGCTTGCTTTTTAAACCATTTTTTAAATCTAATACTTAAATGCATGCTATTGTGTAGTGGGGTAGCAATGATTGACTTTTTGGAAAAAATTGTTCTGATCTTTTCTGGTCTTTAACAATGTCGCATGATAGATTTTTACCCAAGGCTTGCATGAGAAGAGGAGATCCGATTGTTTACTTTTCTTTCTTCTTGCACGAAACACACTCAATAGCCTTACCTCTATGTGTGCAAGTCATGACAGAACCTAATCTCTATTTGAACTGCATCATCTTAGTTTTGGGCTTCTGTTTTAGAAACTAGATAGCATTTTATTTGTTATTAAGGTTATTAATTTGCAGCTTTAGAACCCCCAAAATGGAACATCAGTCATCATAACCATACGCATTTACTTTAAAGAGATTCTAAAGATGACTTTATAATTTTTGCTAAGCCAGTTTCACATGTGAGCATTTTAACATTGTTTTAAATGTGTGGGCAATTTGAATTGTGTGTTTTGTTTTTTCACAGCTGCTGCTTATAAAAGCACTTGAGTGAATAATTCTGTAGTGGAGATCTATTTTCACACCAGGAAATGCAAGGGAGGCAACTTGATAGTTCAGAGAATAAAAAAGAAATCGGAATTCCCTTGAGATCAGGGAATGGATGATCAGGCTTCTTGAGGACTATCTTTGTGTTAATCAGTACTCCATAAATTGAGAGGCATTCACAATACTGTCAAGTATGCGTAAAGACTGAGTGGCAGAGAGTCTCATCAGGGCACATGTTTAATTTGTTTGATATTTCTTGAAAGCTTGTAATATGATCCCAGGAAAGGCCTGAAGCAGTCATTACTACTTCTGCCTTCATGCTGCTGTTTTAGAACAGTTTAGGGATCTCACATTTGTAAAATATATATATATATATATATATATATATATATATATATATATATATATATATATATATATATATATATATATATATATATATAATTATTTTTATTTTTTTCAATGTTGTGTATTAAATCAACCTTGTTTTATTTCTGATCTTGTGCAGCTCGCCCAGCCCATCCGCCTCCTGCTGGAATACACTGGCACCAAGTATGAGGACAAGTTTTTTGTCTGTGGTGAAGGTAAATGAATAAACAGAAGAACCGTTTTCATCCAAAAAGTTCCAGTCATTCATGTGACTCACTTTTTTTTTTTTTTTTTTTTTCACACAGCTCCAGACTTCGACAAAAGCTGCTGGCTTGGTGAAAAAGAAAAACTTGGAATGGATTTCCCCAATGTAAGTGTTAACATTTAATTTTACTTTAAGGCAGGACTAAAATATATAACATTTTTTATATTTTCATGTATACTTCTCTGTAGCTGCCCTTCCTGTTGGATGGAGACAGAAAGATTGTGCAGAGCAACGCTATCATGAGATACATTGCTCGTAAGCACAATATGTGTAAGTATTTATCCCATTTTCTTTTCTATATTAGTTTCATGTCCTTTCATTTTAACTATTGAAAGAACCATGTTTTAATGTAGTTTCACAGCTTTATATGTGGTCTCTCAGTTCTTTAAACTTTGTGTCACCAGGTGGAGAGACTGAGGATGAAAAGGTCAGAGTGGACATCCTGGAGAACCAGTCCATGGACTTCAGAAATGGCTTTGTGAGGCTGTGCTACTTTGACTTTGTGAGTTTATATTTGTACAAAATGTGATGTCATGTTGCATCTGAATCATTTCTAAAATCAATATCTTAATAAAATCAGGATAACTTGAAGCCAGGATACCTTAAGAGTCTGCCAGGTGTTCTGAAGCAGTTCTCTGGTTTCATGGGAGACAGGAAGTGGTTTGCTGGTGAAAAGGTAAGTTAAAACACAAACTGCTTCACATGATTGGAAATCATAAATCAAACAGAAGCTAATCTTACATTTATTCTTCCATGTTTTGTCAGTAGAAAAACAATAATGTGTGTGTGTATATCTAATTGGGTCATTTTCTTTTATTTGATCTGTCTTAACTGTAATTATGACATTTAAATCATTGAGCAGGTATTAGAATCTAAATGAGACCATGGTAACCTAAAGAAAAGACTCCCTCAACATTCAAACCGGCATGGATAGTTTGTCAAAAAAAACACAAACGGGTTCATGTTTTTTGAGAACTTGTGGGAAATGTGCAGTTTTCATTCAGAGTTGCATTCAACAAGTTTTAAAGGTATAATTCTTTACAACAGATCACTTTTGTGGACTTCATCATGTACGAGCTGTTGGATCAGCACAGGATGTTTCATCCTACATGTTTGGATGACTTCAAGAACCTGAAAGACTTCTTGGATCATTTTGAGGTGAGAAGACTCTCAACTACCAACTTCAAAGCCTTAAGTTACAACTTACAGATGCAGAAATGTTGGGACATCCTTGTAGCTAAATGGGGAAAAAAACCTGTGACTATGTATTAGGTTTTGTTTGTTTTTTTTCTTCCAGAGATATTTCTGCTCTTTCAGGCCAAATTCAGTCCTGTGTCATCATTTCCAGCTTGTGTGTTGTGTTGCAGCCTTTTTTCAATGTTTTTGCTTTAATGACTCACAGAAATGTTTTGTGTAATTTTTATCTTTCGAGGCTCTGGAGAAGATCGCCGCCTACATGAAGTCAAACAGATTTATGAAGACCCCCATCAACAACAAGATGGCCAAATGGGGCAACAAGAAGGAGTGAAGATTAACTTTTTGCCTTTAGAGAAAACAGAAAAATGCTTTTCTCAAGTGTAACTTAGTGAAAACAACTGAGCAATTTAGGTTTTTTAAAGCTGTTGGTCATGTAGGTTTCATGCCCTGTAATCACTAGTAAAAGCATCTTGTAAAACAATTTTCTGTCTTGTGCAACAAAAAATAAAGCTTTGTACTAATAATTACAAAGATTTGCAAGTGAAACTTTACTTTCATTTAAGTAATTTTTGTAAACTTTTATTTAGTTTAAATTTAGATTTTGTGCAACAAATCACATCAGAAAATTATAAGATACAAGTTATACAGTAAGGGTTTTGTTTTTTTTTTTGAATAGCTGTATGCATGATTCAAAATGAGTTTAATAAAAGACAAGTGGATCATATGAGTCTGTATTAAATAGGAAAAGATGTAACGGTACTTTAATTACTGCTGATGAGCTTTACAACACAGTTCTTTAAGTGCTGTCTAAGACAAAACCACTGAATTCAGTTCATCTCTGCACCAAAGGATCCATACTGAGATCGTGATTTCCAGATGTTGGAGCAGCTGTTAGTAGTGGCTGTTGTACATTCCTGATGATTCACTGGCCAGCTGGAGAGAACAGGACCACACATTACCAAGCTGTGATGGAGTTTGTGTAGAAGTGTAACATAAGACGTTACTTACTGCAAGTGATGACTTGACCCCCTGAAGCTGGAAGAAGACTTTGCCGGCTTCCTCTGGGCACACAGTCCTGATGTCTTCTTTAGACATTCCCAGAAGCTGTTTTCCACTCAGAACCCCGAGGCTGGACACGGTGCTGTCCAAGAAAAGCGAACAAAAGAATTTCTAACAAGAGTAGCAGGTCATTAAAAATGGTAACGATCAATATTAATGGCTTACATAATCCAGTGAAAAGATGGAAGGCCCTATCTAAACTTAAAGATAAAGCTCAAATTGTCTTTATGCAGGAAACACATCTGTGAAAATGATCTTTTTAGGGTAAAAGATTGTGAAATGGGCCCCTGTACTGTATCAGACCATAACCCGGTTTATGCCAATATTTGTCGACAGGAAAATTGGGTCTACCCTATGGAGGTTGAACACTAACATTCTTAATTACCCAAATATTAAAGAGCGTTTGAAGAAAGAAATAGAGGAATATTTAGAATTTAACGATAAGGATGAGGTGCCACCAGGAATACTGTGGGATGCACTTAAAGTGATAATATGCAGTTTTGCTTGTTTTGGGCTCCCTCTGGTGTCCGTTTTAAATTACTGCATTAAACAAGTTACCAGATCGTTTCAGCTTCTAAACGCCAATATCTACCTGTTGAAATGTCTCCTCAGCCTTCATAGCTTTCTACTGGAGCGGTTATTTACTCTTTCAAAGAAATCAGCTGTGTTCAAGCAGGGAGAGATTGAAAAAAATCAAGAATCATGAGCTAAAAACACTCCAGCGCTAGCATAACAGCTAGCCACTTTGGGTTAGCCTAACCCTCATGAGACACGTGACTTCCTGGGTACCGTGACGGCGACGGAGATCTTGCAATCGTGGTTTTCCGGCTGTAATCACCAGATGGGGCTAAGTGACTTTTCATTAACTTTGTAAAGGGTCATATTAGCACATACTGGCTCAAGGAAAAGATTTAAAAATATGAAAAAATTGCATATTATCACTTTAAGGCAGTGATAAGGGGGAAAATAATTGGCATTTCTACTCACTTGAAAAAAGTAGGTCAACAAAAGCTCCAACACTTTAGTGATAATATTAAACAGGATATAATTAAACTGAAGAAAGAAATAGATTATCTGAATACTACAGATATACACAAAAAACTCGTCTTTACAAAACAACGGTACTATGAGGCAGGAGGGAAAGCACTGAAACTACTTTCCTATAAGCTTAGGAAACAGCAAGCAGAGAGAACTATTCATAAAATTAAGAACCCTTTAATTGATCAAATAGAAACTGATCAGGGAAAAATTAAACAATGCTTTCTGGATTATTATAAAAGACTATACTCTCAACCTCATATAGACAATAACCTGGACATCAGTACCTTCCTATCCGAACTGGAGTTACCGACAGTGACAGAGGACCAAAATAAAAGGTTACTATCCTCAATAACTTAAGACGAAATTCAATTAGCAATTAAAAGATTAAAGGGAGGGAAGATGGCAGGGGCAGAAGGATTTGGTCCGGAATGGTACAAAACAATGCAGACTTTGTTGCTCCCAACGCTACTGAAAACATTTAATTGGGTGATGGAAATGAAGGCCCTCCCTCCCTCTTGGGGTGAAGCAATAATTTCTATTATCCCAAAGGAAGGAAAGGATAGGTTGCATTGTAGTAACTATCGCCCAATTAGTGTTCTGAATATAGACTATAAATTGTTTACCTCTATCTTGTCAAGAAGACTGGAAACAATATTACCAGGACTAATACACAAAGATCAGACGGGCTTCATCAAATTAAGACAGACTCAAGACAACATTAGGAGGGCTTTACACATAATGAGACAGGTGGATAAGCAAAAATCAGAAATCTTAGTACTGAGTTTAGATGCAGAAAAGGCCTTTGATTCAGTGAGGTGGTCCTTCCTATATAAGGTGCTTGGAAATTTTTGGTTTCGACAAACCCGTGATTTAGGTTATTTCTGGATTATATAATAACCCGACAGCTAGGATAAACATTAACGGAAACCTCACAGAGTCATTCATATTGGAGCGTGGGATTCGACAGGGGTCCTCTTCGCCTTGTTTATTGAGCCTTTAAGCCAGTGGATCAGACAAAGAAAGGATATAACTGGAGTAGAAACAGAAGGAGGGGAACAAAAATTTGCACTTTTTTCTGATGCTTTATTATTGATATTGATATCTCATCCCACACAAGTTGTTCCTAAAATCATTAAACTGCTGCTAGATTATGGCTCTTTTTCAGGCTACAAGGTTAATGTAAATAAAACACAGGTACTGACTCTGAACTATGACCCACCAGACAAAATCAAAGATGGTTAAATTGGAAATGAGATGCAGACAGTGTTAGATATTTAGGGGTGGTACTGCACCGTGACTTCTCTAAAATGTTTGAAGTTAACTATGCCCCCCTGAATATAGCAATAAAATCAGATATACAAAGATGGAATAACATATCATTTTTAGATCTGCATTCTAGGATTGATTCAATTAGACTAAATATTCTCCCCCGATTACTTATTCCAGTGTCTACCAATTTTCATACCTCAAAAACAATTTGTAGAGTGGGATCAGATGCTGTCAAAATATATATGGAAAGGGAAAAACCCAGGGTCCAATATAAAATGTTACAACTGATGAAAGATAAGGGAGGTCATGGTCTTCCTTGTCTATGAGAATACTATTGTGCAGCACAGTTAAGACCACTAATATGTTTGTGTTCTTCAGATTACACTGCAGGATGGAAAGATTTGGAAGGAACAACCATTAAAACAATACCAATTAAAGCCCTATTAGCAGACATCAAATTGCAGAATGAGATAAATTTGACTGAAGAACCCGTTTCACATGTAATGATAGCTGCTTGGACAGAAGCTATTAAGATTTGTGGTTTAGAAGACATTTCAAAAATACTAAGATGGTGTGCATATGATTTGGATTTTACCCCAAATCAACATGATGATAGATTTAAGAACTGGATTTTAAAAGGGTTATCTGATTATTATTCATTTGTCCACAAGGGGGCACTCCAATCTTTTGAAACTTTACAAAGAACACATGGATTAGACTCCTCTGATTTCTTCAGGTATCTCCAGATCAGACACTATTTCAACCAGGATCTGAAAGAGACCTTAAATAACCTAGGATTTGTATAAACATTTATATCATTAACCACTAAATCAGGAGCACCAAATAAAATCATTTCCAGGTTATACAACAGCATCCTGCGGTGTAAAAAAGATAGCACGCTTTATATAAAGAGAAGTGGGAAAAAGAGGGTAATCTGGTAATCACAGAGGAAAGCTGGGATCACATGTAAGACACAGTGGGTTACAACTGGATCGAATGTATGGCGTGAATTTTATTGGAAGAGCACAATGAGATTTTTCATTACCCCAGTTCAGAAAAGGTACCGAGGCATTGGAGATTGGGGGAGGGTTGGTGCCAACCATTTCCACATTTTTTGGGACTGCAGAGTTATTTTTCCATATTGGTCCAGAATTCATGAACATATACAGAATGTCTTTGCATTTGTCTTTCCATTTACTTTTGAAACTCTTTATCTGAGTAACATAACAACTAATCTGGACTCCAAGGACAAGAAGCTTCTACACATCTTACTGGCAGCTAGTAAAAAGGCTCTAACGAGGAGATGGCTCAAACCTCAACCACCAACAACCGAGGACTGGATAGACATTGTGCACGAGATCTATGTAATGGAAAAACTATCTTTTTCGCTTAAACTACAGGACACTTTCTACAGGATATGGTCCAAGTGGACGGACTATGTTAAGCCGGTCAGATCTGATTTTCTATGAATACTGCTACCAGATGCTTACCAATAGGGATGAACAGATTTAAAAATAGAATTGAATACAATTATAGTATGGTATTAGTTTGGCTTCCCCGCCACTCATACCCAAGTTCTGATGTTCCTTTTTTTTTTTTTTAAGAAAAAGTTTAAAATGGTTAAGCAACATAACGTACTTCAAATGTTGAGTAATTGTAAAATTTAATATGCTTTCTCAATAAAAGTTGATTTAAAAAAAAAAGAATTTCTAACAATCTACAGAATAAACACCTTGAGGTTGGAGAATAGTACTCACATTCTGGAGAAACCTCTGTACTCGAGCCAAGCCTTCACCTCTGCAGGACTGGAGTTCATGTCCAGGGTCACGGGGCCTCGGCTGTCCCTCTGAGAGACCAGCTGAAGAGAATAAAATAATTATTTGAAATCTACAAAGTTGTTTTAAGTATTGCTAGGATTACACTTGTCTAACCGGTAGCTCCTCTTTTTCTATTGGCTCCAAAACATTCGGAGGAACGTTGCCTTGCTCATCACTTGAGTTGCGAACAAGCCACCATGGTCTAGATTTCTGAACCACCTGTGAAAGAGGATAAATTTAGTTATCTTCACACACAGTTGTATGTTTGCTCGTTATACTACGTTTGCTCACCTGAACCACCTCTCCCTTCATCACCGTTAGTTCTTGGTTGTTTCTGGCCGTGAAGCTGTACATTACACGCATGTAGAGCGGAGGCTCTGTGGGACTGAAACGGAAGCATTCAACTCATTTAATGGTAGCATTGCATGAAATGATAAAGCACATTTAGGAGTGAAGAAATGATTCCTGCAGCTCTATGTGCTGCTGATAAAGCTTACTGTGCAGGTGGTGCAGAGCTCCAGGGGCCATTGGCCACAGGCTGTAAATGGAACAAAGTACAGCACGATAAAACTCAAAATGCACCTTTGATAAACTCACAGGACACACATTTCTTCTGTTGTTTCAAAGACTAGGTGCAGATTACAAAAAGGAAGCTGTGATCACACAGTAATGGCCAATTTAAAGTAGTCAGCTGCAAAATGTCAACTACTGTCAATAAGTTAATGGTTGTCACTTTTATTTAGCATATTGGAAAACATTTAAGCTGCAAATTCCTGCTAAAAGTGCCAAATCAGATATCTAGATAAACGTGGAAGTTGATGGGTTTGTTAGCACCTCAGGCTGCCGCTGCGTGGCTCTGGGTGAGAAGCTCTGGCTCTCATTTATCTGTCCACCAGACCTGCCAGCCAGAAAATGCTGGCTGTTGCTTCTGCTTATTGGACCGTTGTGCTGAGGAGGTGGATGAGAGGGGGCAGGAGGCTGCCAGCCATCATAGAACTCTGGGATGTAAGGAGGAACGTTGTCATCAGGCCAGTCAGACCTGAGAGGGAGAGGGAGGTTTGGAAACTGAGCTGAGGAAAAGAAGGAAACTACAAAGGTGTCATGTTGATTTTAGGCTGATATGTAAAATCAGTGACTTTTTATAGAAAATAAAGTAATGGTTTGGCAAAAGAGAATACAACTGCACTGATTAGCTCATCTTAAAGAGTTCATAATACCCATTTATACGTTTCTATTATTTGAAAAATCCATTAGAGGACTCTCATATGCTCAAAAACAACTTTGTCCCACTGATCCCTGTTGCTGTATGCCTTGTGACCTTTTCTGTTTTATTTCCTGTCTGCTCTTCCTGAAATGCCCAGTCAGCTCTGACTGGTCAGCTGATCACTCTGAATTATCAGGTTTGTTTTTGGTTTGAGACATTCAAAGTTAACATGTTACTATTTTTAACTTCTGTGCCAAAATCTTAGATTCACAAAGAAAAATTTGAACAAAATTTACGGAAACCCCAAACGACAAAACATGATCATTCACAGAGAAAACCAGTGACCTGTGATTGTTCAAAGGTTAGAAAATCAGCAGGACTACAGCTAAAAAATGGATGGATGGATGGATTATTAACAATGATAATATGACAAGCTTCATCTCCTCGCCTCGCCTCGCCTTCTTCCGCTTATCCGGGTCCGGGTCGCGGGGGCAGCATTCCAAGTCGGGCAGCCCAGGCCACCTTCTCCCCGGCCAAGTCCACCAGCTCCTCAGCTGGGACGCCCAGGCGTTCCCAGGCCAAACTGAAGATGTATTTCCTCCAGCTTGTCCTGGGTCGACCTGGGGGCCTCCTGCCGGCAGGACATGCCCAGAACACCTCCCGAGGGAGGCGTCCAGGAGGCATCCTAACCAGATGCCCGAACCACCTCAACTGGCTCCTTTCGATATGGAGGAGCAGCGACTCTATTCCGAGTCTCTCCCGGATGTCCGAGCTTCTTACCCTATCCCTAAGGCTGAGCCCGGCCACCCTGCGGAGGAAACTCATTTCAGCCGCTTGTATCCGCGATCTCGTTCTTTCGGTCATTACCCAAAGCTCATGACCATAGGTGAGGATTGGGACGTAGACCGACCGGTAAATCGAGAGCCTTGCTTTCTGGCTCAGCTCCCTCTTCACCACAACAGACCACGATTGCAAAATCTCCGTCGCCGTCACGGTACCCAGGAAGTCACGTGTCTCACGAGGGTTAGGCTAACCCAAAGTGGCTAGCTGTTATGCTAGCGCTGGAGAGTTTTTAGCTCATGATTCCTGCTTTTTTCAATCTCTCCCTGCTTGAACACAGCTGATTTCTTTGAAGGAGTAAATAACCGCTCCTGTAGAAAACTATGAAGGCAGAGGAGACATTTCAACAGGTAGATTTAGGCGTTTATAAGCTGAAACAATATGCTAACTTGTGTAATGCAGTGATTTAAAACGGACACCAGAGGGAGCCCAAAACAAGCAAAACTGCATATTATCAAGTGGTTCAACATATCCAAACAGCACACAGCATAGAGTGGGCTAACTGGTGAGTGGGTGTCTCTAATTTCAGAAATACCTTTTTCACACCCAAAGCAGTGATTCATCCACTGCTGCTCTTGGCTGAGCTCCACTCCACAAACCATGCAGTTAAATTCGGACAACACTATGCCCAAACCTTGCACACAAAAACTGCACAAACTTTACTTGAAACTCAAAAGCGAATACATTATTCATGCACTGTATCTAGAGATTTTAAACTCATTTTGGGCTGAGTTGAAGCTGTCGCAGCATCACACATTTATTCCTCTCTGCTGTGCTAACTGAAAGGGTCTAATAGGCTCCTCCAGCATGCAAGTGACAATTTAAACAGCCGTTACGCAGACTAGTGAAACAAAAAAGGTGTCACACAATCTGTAATTTGTAATCCTATTATGAGCAGCTGCAGCTGAAAGCTCATTTGAGGAGATGATTATTATTTAAAAGGCTGATATAATTCAATCAAATTGTCATGAATCTGCAGCCTGATGTCGCTGCATGTTTTTCTGTTTCAGCTGATGGTTTTCGTACAATCTGCCCTCAACTAGATGGAGCGCCCTTGCAAAAAAGCACAAAACAAAAAGATGAGTCACCTAAATGTCATTGTTGCTTACTCAGATGATTCCCAAGAAGCTTTAACATCATAAATTCTGACTGTTATCATTATGCTCCTCTGCAGAGACTGTCTAAATTCAATTTCAATTCAAACACTTCAAATTCAAGCACTCTAACATCTATAGCTTAAGCTAATTTGCAATGTCTGTCCCTAGTATTAGATTCATAGAAATTCAGACCCTGTAGGCTACATAACTGAATGTACAGTCTTCTTTTTTATTAGAAAGCCTGACTTTGTCAAGACTGCATCTGAGCAATTATATTTCCCTGCATGAAAGAAATTTTTGTAATGACACTTTCATCTATAAGCTGTATGTGTGGGTAATTGGTGAAAACACCCTGATTAGGAAGCTGGTGAACTGCTCAGACTTCCTGCTGCTGCACTTGATCTCTGTGATGAAGATTAATCTTTTACCAATTTGGTTGTTAGGGAAATCTCATACTATGAAACGATCCAGTGTAGGTGTGGTAAATTTGATCAAATGCAGTGTTTTTAACCCAAATATAACTTCAAATATAACCAAAATCTGCCAACAGAGAGATATTAGCTACTTCAAATAGACGAAAATCAATGTATGAAGAGTAATTTTCTATTTACGATCCTGCATCTCATTCAGGATATTATTATTCACCTCTCATACTGAGGGAAAACTGCAGCATGGTGGACATTATCGCTCCATAAAGACATTACAAAGACATTAATGCTGACATTAATGCTGTTTTATAAGGTTCCTTTCTGCCAGATGTTACATCAAACTGAATGAGCTACTTTTGCATTTCAGAGAAAGTAGCTGGACTAGGATATGACACCAGCTCTTTGTAGTATGGATGAAAGGCTGCCGGACTACGATCCATTGGACCGGTGGTCTCAGTAAGAACCCACTTTCTGGTAACCCAAAGGCCTACTTTGATAAGTAACACTCCACGTAACTTATCCATCAAGTAACTCCTCCATTTACCCTCAGTAACTAAAACTCCCTTTAAGATAACAACCCTAGTCTTAACATCACAGACTCAGGTCCTTAAACGCATAAATAAGATCAACTTTAGAACACCTTACACTTGTTGATATGCTAACCAAAGTGCTACCTCAGTGCTAATCTGTTTGTAACTGTTCGTCAGCTTTTATAATAAATTCTGTAAAGTCTTTATTCCTGACTCAGACTTCCATTCGTCAATATCAAGGTACGTAAACTAACTCCCTGCCAATTAATGAACCTAGAAGTTCCTGCTTGAATTGTTTACAGTTGTCTCAAAAAGGTATCCGGTGCCAAGAGGCTCTCGTATAAACCCTTTGATAGACTGAATAATCTAGCCGAAGGTGTACAATAAAACAAAGGTTTTATCTCACTACACTTTTTACTTGTGATTGCATAAACGCTCCTATTTTTCTTCATATATTATAAAAGCCACACTAACCCTGACCTGTTTACACATCAGCACCGCGCCCAGAGTCCAGGTGTGTCAGGTCAGGTATAGATACAGTCCAAATATCAGAAGTCTGTATAGGAGAAACTTTTACGAGCTTCAGAAAAAGACTTCTGTCAGAGGAGGACTGTCCTACCTGGAGTAGGCCCAGCAGTTACCCAGAGACATCCACAGGGTTTTCTCTTCTGGACTCAGAGTCTGACGGAGCAGGTTTAAAGCATCTGGTGTCAGCAGGGGTGAGACGACTGTGGGAGGCAGGTCTGAAGGATACTGAGGGACCATCTGTGGAAAAATAAAGAATACACTATCAAAGATAGGAGAAAGGATTGGGCCAAATAAGTGAACAATGGAGACCTTACAAAGTTCAGAGTGGTGAAGAAGATGTGGACAAATTCAGGAGCAGTGGGGTTGTTCAGAACTTGGGTTAGCTGGGCCTGAAATGGATAGAAGTAGATAATCTAAGTTAAAATGTTCAGACTTTATGCTGTGGTCAGTTTCCTGCCTGTTTACCAGCAGATTTAATCCATATTTGAGTTTCTGAAGACATGAGACGTATTCATCCTGGTGTGGCAGATTGGAGGCTGGAGCTTGAGCTAAAGATAAGGTTACATTAAAAACTCAGACATGAACATCTAATCTGAATTTAAGCATCCACTCTTTAGTTTGCGGGAGTAAAAACAGCTGAATAAATTACCGATTTTTTGAGACATTTTCTTCTTAGACCCACTCTTCTTCTTGCCCTTGCTTTCTGGAAGCGAAGGTGTGTTTACTGCATCTGATAATTTGGTCGCGAAGATCTCCAAATCATTTATAACATGGTTTAAAATCTCCTGAGGAAAGGAAAGAAAATGCCAGATTATCTGTGTGTTCACTTTGATTACAGCTTTACAATTTTTATGACATTTGATGACCAACAGAAGCCTGTGAGAAGCACGAACCGTTTTCATGTCCAGGTCTTGTCTGTCAGGAGCGATCGTTGGGCTGTTCTGCATTTCATGAAGGTTCAGGTCTGAAAATTGTGTCATTTCCTCTTGTGGGGAATAGGCACGTTGGGGAGGCATGGGATCTATTTAGAAAATTAAAGAGGATGTTGACAGTTTGAGTTTACTGTTTATTTAAAGGCAGCTCATCCAAACAGTTGTAAAAGATGATAAGAATAAATGAATTAGATCAGCACATGTGAAGGGATCACTCCACCTGGCTCTCTGTTGATCCACGGTGGGGCTGTGTAGTCTAGAGGTGGGAGGGTCCCCTCTTGCTGCACAGGACGGGGCCCGCCCTGCCGGAAGCTTCCTGGATTATGTCGACTAATAAGATTGCCAAGGTTATTCCCACAAAATAAATCATCAACAGGCAGATGTTACAGTTTAATCCGTAATGTGTTTCCCCTCCGCATAAATATATTTGTCTTCCTGATGGCGTGTATTTGTACCTAAGGTCAGTCGGCTCTCTGCGGGGATCCAGGCTGCCCCCTCCCCTCTGCGCGGCCTTATCCAGATCAGATTTAATGAGCTCTGCCTGATAAAAACAGACCTGCTTTTTAATCTCTATTTGCACCATTATCTGTACAGATAATAGTACTAATATGTGTCCTTTTCTGAAGCTTCCAGGGGGTCAAAGTTTAGTGACTCACCCCGGTCTCCTCACACTGGAACATGAAGACCTGTGGGAAGTGTTTGCTGGGCGTCTGCACGGTTACAGTCAGCAGGGAGTTGTAGGCGCTGCTGTCCAGGACGGCTCTGGTTTGCATGATGCTGCTCAGAGGCATCGACTCCAGCTCAGCCTGTGTGGTCAGGAGCTACAGGTCAATCAGCTAATAACAAAACATCTCACCTGCTGCTGCATGGACTTTAATAAAACTCTCAGAAGGTAATCAGTGGATGTGCATCTACAACTAAACAACTTTTAGGGTCAAGATCCTTCCAGATGCTCACCACAGCTTATTGACTTTAAACAACACATGCATGGTTTTAAATAACTTACTTCATCACTTGTAGGATGAAGTAAAATACCACAAATTATCTGGATGTTTAGTTTTTTTAACGCAATAACTTCAGTCTCAATGGAAGTTATAAAGAAAACTCACGCAACAGTCACACAATGTTCAGGGCAAAAAAATCAGTGATAATTCTATCTAAAACTTTACTTTCTAAGATCAGACTTCTGCTCTGCATCACTAACCTTGGTCTCGATGTCACAAAGCAGGAGATACCCTCCCTTGATCTCCATGATCATCTCCTGAGGCCACAGACGACCTCTGGCATCCAGTTTCGTGAGTTTGGCCACACAGTCGTCTACTGTTGCCACCTCTTGGCCGTCCAGCTCACACGTGAACAGGTGCTGAGTGATGGAGAACATACTGTAAATTAATTTCACCATAACGTGTTTGTCTCAGAGCAGGAGCAGGCTCCATACCTCCACTCTGACTTGAAAGGTCTCTGCTTGTCTGTTGAGGACCTCTGAGTATTCCTTTCTCTGCACTAAGATTAAAAAAAAAAAAAGTCTCAGCATATTTTGATCTAAAAGCTGCTGCACATAGCTGCAGAAGAAGTGTGTGTTTTTGAACGTACTGTAGATGGATCTTCCACTGGGCCTCGACAAGCTGTTTCTCTGCAGCGGAGAATCTTTGGGCTCATCTTGTTGGAAAGCTCGTCTCTGTTGAGGGAAGTCTTCCTGTGAGAAACCCCTGAGGAAAAACAAAACTCAGAGTCTAAATCAAGCTTAAATGGCTTCACCAAATTCAAAGGAGACACTTCATTACCTTGGGGAGTAGGAGAACGGACCAGAGTTTCCCAACATTATGAATCACCTGTTTTTACTCTTCAGATTGATTGCAGATGCTCCAACCTGGAAAAAAAGAACAACAAAATGTTGCTTTTGTTCATTTGTTCTCTTTTCTAAGTTCTTATAAGTATTTCTGTAGGTGTTCCAAATCAGCATGAGTATCCTTGGAGCAGTTCCAGTCACATTTGCATCTCTTGATATTAGATTTGGTATTGTATAATGGATCTCCTTGGCTATGGTATTTATAATAAATAGATCTGTTAACACTTCAAACTGAAGCTCTAGATCAGGAGCTTCTTTATGAATTAGACCCGTCTAGTCATGTAGTTATACTTCTGTAATATTAAGAGTTATCACACCAGTTTCTGATCCAGCAACAGATTTATGTAGAAACACATATCAACACCTTAAAGTGAGACTGTGATGTTTCTTTGCAAATAAATATCAAATTTAGTTATACGGTAATTAGATATTTTTACGGATCTTTCCTTTAAAATGTTTTACTATAACTTCAAAAGAACCAGCTTCCAATTTGCATTCTTCAAATATAACTTTCTTTATGAAGTCTGCTACCTGGTGCTGCTGACGATCGTTGCTTTTAATCCAATGCTTCTTGTGTGATTTTCAGTTAAAAGGTTGAGTGTAAATGAGTTTTGTAATAAGAGATTAATCAGTTACAGAAGCTGCAATAAATTCAGGGTTTTAATTAACAAAAAAACTAAAGGATGATCAAACTATCTTGAAATAATTCATCACAAACTACTTGGATTACTATTTATTAACGTTTAATCTTAATCACTTCATGGTTAACATGTACACTAAAGCATTTTCATGTTTAAACACATCAAGACTCCTGATCAGACGCAAGACATTTCCTTAAAGAAATAAAACTTTCTGCACACATTTTCAGTCTCAATCAGGAAACAGTGCTGCCACCAATAAAGACTAATATGATCTCCAGTCATAATACCATCAGATATTCATCCTGTTAGTTACCTTCAGCTCCAATCTGCTGTCATCGTTCTGTTTTTTTGTAATTATTTCCTCTCTAGAGCGCTCATGTCCGAACTAATCCACTCCTCACGTAGCTTAGACAGAATTTCCTTGTGTCTGAAGCTCAGGGATCAAAGTCCAACGTTCTGACTGGAGCGATGGATCAAGAAGGGGGTTGGTCTGATGTGTCATCTCAGGTACGGCGATAGGCAGCAAAACTGCTGCTCAATATGATTCCAAAGGGTAGAGCTTTATGCAGCCTACTTTCGAAGGTTCAAAGGTCGCAAGTGCTTCACTCAAGTGTTTCTGCAGTTATGAAACTGAAGCATTTTGTACTTTTGAGTGTGAAATTGTGAAAATATGGTAAAGATCAATAATAAAAATCTGAAAGATATTAGAAAAATAAAACCAATCAGACAAAAATTGAATAAGAGAACCATTTATTTTACCATCTGCTGACGTGTAAATACTGTACACACCCATAATGTTGACAGAGACAATTGTTAAGGAGAAACAGTTTATTCTGTAAATAAAGGTGGTGTCTCGTCTTGGAGCTACGAGCTGAAGGTCTGAGAAGTCTACTTTAGGACCATGGTGGTTTAGACTGTAGCTTTGGCCTGAGTGGTCTTGGCCAGCGCCTTCAGGTCTGAGATGCACTTGGCGATGCTCTCCTTCTCCTGAAACCCAAGAGCAAACGAGTTAGAAAAAAACAAGGCATTTTATCCAAACAGGAAACAAGACTCTTCATTTCATTCTTTAGCACAATACAACCCATTACTATTAGTTTAAAGCAAACTATTTCATCCTTATTGTTTTTCCTCAGTTTTATTTTTCCTAGAAAAAAAGCCTCTAAACACCTCAAAAAACTTTTTAAAACTTTACAAAATGAAATGGATCACATTTCAATCACACTTATCGTGTATTCTAGCCAGTACAGTACATAAATAACCCTAAAAACAGCTCCATCATAAAAAGGCACTCATCTTTATTGCCCATAATAATTTTCCGGCCATAACCGAGGTCTCTTTTACACATCAGCAAAGCTCTATGGCTTTAACAACAAGGGGCTGACCTGCTGAGGCGTGATGCTGCCGATGACGTTCTTCTCCACCCAGTTGATCATGTGTTCCTGCTCCAACCGGCGGTTGAGGTTCTGAAGGGCAATCTGATAATCCAAGCGCCTCTTTACTTCATTGGTCACCGTGTGTAGCCTCTCCCTGTAGTTGGTCTCCAGCAGCATTGCAACATTGTTCTGAGAGATACACAAAGCATGACAACAACCTTAAACATGAAGCCAGAATTCACAAATACACAATTTTATAAACGTTTGTCATTTTTGAAGTACAGGCCTGCAAATGATCTCATCCTAAATTTATTCTGTTGCATCACTAAGACCCACATTGTTCTACTAGCAGGCCTGGGTTTCTGCAGGTTAGGACCATTATGGTACAAATTTAGTATATGAATGACAAACAGCAGCAAATTCATTGCCTTTAATTCTAATTAGCAAAATATGGTCCTAAAAATCATAAGAATACTTAGAAAAATGTAGTAACTTGTAAAATATATACATATTTCTCTGGGTTAAAAAACTCCAACTTTTACACCAGTGATTGTTTAGTGTTTTCAGCATCACGTTTTCGAGTGGAAGATTGGATGCTGAGGACATGATTTTTTTTTTTACTTCAATACAATTTACCTCAAATGCTAATCTGATTAAATTCAAGTTTCTTTAATTAGGTCTTAATACATAGACCTGCATAGTTTGTCCGGTAAATGGTCCAAGCTGTTGTGTTATGAAGCATCTCACAAAACTATTAAAATGACAAATCAGCAAAGTTTATTTAAACTTCCTTTTTAAAGTCTTGATTTTAAACCTTAGTTTACTTTTTATTTGCAGATTCCTGAATTTCTTAGGCAATTCTGGTTAAATACACAGATTGATGTTTGTACTCGTTTCCAGCAGAGGTCAACAAAGAGCCCTTCAAATCTTGAAGCTGAACGTCACAGCGTCAGTAGATCCTATCTGAAACACTACAGAGAAACACGAATGTGAGAAGTCAGAGCTGCTCACCCTCTTAGCATCAAAGAGCAGAGATCTTCCTTCAACTCTCCACTGCTCCTTCTTCTCATCCTCAACCGCCTTTTTCAGGGTGGACACAGCAAGGTCCTTCACCTCCTGGGCCTTGGCCACTTTTTCCTGAGGGGAGCAGAAAGAATGAAGAGATAGCCACAGAGACTGCATCCAAAAAAAACTGAAATCTGTTATCTAAAGGCCAAAAAAATAATTTTTATGAAGAAAATAAAAGGACAATTGAGACTTTCTGGAGGAGCTATAAGCACAAAAACATCCATGTCTCAACTGAGTTTTTGAACCCAACATGATCTCTGACTGAAACAATCAAATACAACAAAAGGCTGAAGCAAAAAGGTAAGCTGAGGCTAATTGCAGCTAATAACTAACAAGATTATCAGGTTGTGTCAGTGTCCTGTAAACATCCTAATTAATCAACAGATCATCAATTATTCTAACAGTTCACTTTTCAACCCCACCTCATTCAGTTTGTCTGCAAAAGCTGCAACACTGGGACCAAATTTCTTAATGCCATAAATGATGACAAATCCTATGGAAGCAGCAGAGAAGGTCTCGTTGTTGATCACATAGATTTCTTTGGAGAGCAGGTAGAGGAGGAGGCCAGTGCCAAGCATGTAGGGTCCTGTTTGGAAAAGGTAAAATTGATCTTTAATTCTCATGTTCATTAATGTGAATGGTTCCTTTTAATTAAATAAATACATCACAAAACAGCAGAGTCATTTTATGCAGTGAAACCAAAATGAAATAAAGCTTAAACAGCTTTTGGTGAACAGGTTTTCTAGGTGAAGGTGGTTACTTAAAACATGTTAGTTATTAAAATAAGTGCTCTTATATCTGAAGTCTCATTTTGGAAGAAACATTAAGTAATGCATTACACTTGACACAAAATGACCAACCTGTGACCCCAGTTTTAGGGTACAGCAGCTGGAAGAGCTCCTCTGGGATGATGCCATGGCGTACTTTGCCTGGTTTTTCTGGCAAAGGGGGAAGAGGTGCCAGACTCTGGGATGATGTGTGGAGGGAACGAGATGCGTGGACCAAACTGAAAAAGACAACATTAATGGATTTGTAATTTAACTCTAATATCCTAGTATTAAACCAGCCATTCCCATGATAAACTGATATATGAAGGCTTTTACTGGCTCATCTTCCCATTAACTTTCTTTGTTCTGACTGAGAATGTCTTTTGTTTTTTAAGGTGCCTTTTTGAAACTAAAGTTTGTATTAAAGAATGATAAATGCATACTCAAAGGAAAGCTATTACTGGATTTATAACAGCCTATATGTTTCAGCTCTGCTGTCACTACTCTGCTCCAGTCTGAACCACTGACTGTGTTTACAGAGACTTTATGTGCACACACTACATTCCTAAATATTCTGCTAATTATATAATTCTCTGATTCCTAAATAGTCGATGCAAACGAGTCAGCATATTTTTCAAGTCATCAACCATCAGTGTATAATTCAAATGTTAACAAACTTAATGGTTTTTAAAAATATATCAAACTCAAAATGCAAATCCAAATCATTAAACACAACCTTGTTTCAAAACATTTTATAGGTTTAAAAAAAACTGAAAATGGTCATTTGTTGAATGTGCAGCACTGGGGGGGGTCAAGTTTACTTAAATTAAAACCCATTTAAATCAAAAACATCTCATCAGGTCCAGTTACATTTTAACATAGGACACCATATTTGATTGCAGCTTCACAATTCTTGCATCTATTGAACTTATGAGTTTTTGGAGAGTTTCTACTTTAGGGGGTCACATCATGAGTTTCTCTTGTGTTATGCTTATAGTAGCCAATGACACAGAGGTACAATATATTAATATAATCAGCTGCAGTCCAGTGATGTCTGGGGTGGCTTTATTAAGACAACAGGTTGCACATATTAATTTTAACCATTTCTCATAATTGATTTAGTGCTGTAGTATAATCAGCATCCCAGGATTTATTTAGCATTGCACGTTGGTCTACGTGTTTTACAGACACTTCACATGAGCAAAATACATGTTTCGGACATGCTTTACTCATCTAGTGCATTGACCTGATTGTAGAGAGTGGATCACTTGTTGCACACAGATGCAGCATTACTTTCAGGACACCTAAAACAAAGCCTTGTTCTCCCTTGTAACGGTGCATGTGGTAAATTATGACAATGAATGCAAATTTTCCAATTGAACTTCTGTATAACTGTTGTAAAAACGATTTCAAAGAAAAATGTAGAAAATACAAACCCAGCTCCAAAGAGGCCACTGCCTTTCAGGGAGTTGGCTGCAAAAAGAAGAGACATGGTTAAGTTGAAAATTTAAATTAATGTTAATTTTCTGTTAATATAAAACCTTTAAATACACATACAGGTCTCCAGACCAGTGTCAACAAATAAAATCATCAACCTTACACAGCTATTACTAGTTTTATAAATATATCAAGTTCTGACATAGTGTACCTGGAAACCTTTCAAAAATAACAATAAAACACTAAGTCACTGGTGGCCTTTAAACATCTGACAGCATTATACTGTTCAGCGTCAAAGCAATTTATTGGGCCTTGTAGTGACAAATTTGGAAGGTAATTAAACTAAGTCGCTTTTGATGCAGGTCATCAGTGCTTTTCAAAAAATAAAGATCAGAAACGCGGACCTAATTCCAAAAAAGTGACATTTGCTACCCTTAACCGCTAATGTTAGCTGACGTAGCTTCAGTTTTACCCTAATTAGAGTGATTATTTATTTAAATACATAATAAACAATTACTTTTTATGTACCTATCAATACAAACTTGCTCGCAAAAAGCTATAAAATACATCAAATCCGACGCATTGGTAATTAACTTCTAGCTAGCATTAGCACGTCTCATTCAATGTGCGGCCTTCAGTTTACCCTTCAGATAGTGTCACTTAAATTTCTTTGACTTCTCCGTTCAGTCATTAAACAGGCATGCGTTTCTATTGTCACATCAAAACAGTGGTTTAATACAGACCTGAAAGAAAAACAACTCTCGACAGCATGGTGAAAAAACTCAGCGTCAATTTATGTCTTCGCCGGGCAGCCTTGTATCGGCCTGTCGGTGCCCTTCTGCAGAGCCAGAAGGATGGCGGACGCACGAGAATATCAACCTGAAACAACGCGAGACTACAGCACAAGTGGTGAACTCTGCTGCCACTAGAGGGAGCTAAAGAAACGGATACTTATGTTTTCTAGAGAAAAAAAACAAACAAGAAATGATTCCTGAATGAAAAGTAACTCATCTTTTAGTTAGCACTCTATTAGCAAACGCTGTGAAAAACAAACAACGTTTCAAATGAGTGTATACACAAAGACCACACAGAAGTAAGGTAAGAACTAATAAGAAACGAGTAACAAAACTGTGTTCATATTATTAATTTTGTTTAAAGTTTCTGCTTTATCAGTGTTAGTATGGAAGTCCATTTTGCCACTTTGATGAAAAAAATACATTAAATATCTTTGCATCTTATAATTATTTTTAAAAATCTCATTATGATTTAGTTTTGCACGAATATGAACAAATAATTTAATATGCTATCTCATAATTATGATAAGGTATAATCAGAAAGAATCTAAACAATCTGACCTATGTGAAACATCACATAATCATGAGAAACTATCGCATATTTATGAGATACTGTCTAATTGTAACTTAGTTTTAGATACCAAGTCAAAATTATGAAATATTAATAAGGAGATAGTTTCACATAGCAAAATCTCGAGCGTGGGAGGAGTTTGGTGAGACCATGGAGAAAGACTATCGGTCGGCTCCAAAAAGGTTCTGGCAAACCATCCGGCGTCTCAGGGGAGGAAGGCAGCAAGTTGCTCACACTGTCTACAGTGGGGACGGGGAGCTGCTGACGTCAACTGGGGCTATAGTCGGACGGTGGAAGGAATACTTTGAGGAGCTCCTCAATCCCACCGACACGCATGAGGAACCAGAGCTGGGAGACCTGGGGACGGACTGTCCAATCTCTGGGGCAGAAGTCCCTGAGGTAGTCAAAAAAACTAAGCAGTGGCGGAGTCCTGGGGGTGGATGAGATCCAACCTGGGTATCTCAAGGCTATGGATGTTGTAGAACTGTCATGGTTGACACGTCTCTGCAACATTGGTCATCGGGGGCAGTTCCTATGGAGTGGCAAACCGGGGTGGTGGTTCCCATTTTTAAGAAGGGGGACCAGAGGGTGTGTTCCAACTATAGGGGGATCACACTCCTCAGCCTCCCTGGAAAGGTCTACTCCAGGGTACTGGAGAGGAGGGTCCGGTCGATGGTTGAACCTCAGATAGAAGAGGAGCAATGTGGTTTTCGTCCTGGTCGTGGAACTGTGGACCAGCTCTTTACCCTCGCTAGGGTGATGGAGGGGTCATGGGAGTTTGCCCAACCAATCCACGTGTGTTTTGTGGATTTGGAGAAGGCTTATGACCATGTCCCCAGGAACACCCTGTGGGGGACACTCCAGGAGTATGGGGTGGATGGTCTTTTGCTAAGGGCCATTCAGTCCCTGTACCAGAGGAGTGTGAGTCTGGTCCGCATAGCCGGCAGTAAGTCGGACCTGTTCCCAGTGAGGGTTGGACTCCGCCAGGGCTGCCCTTTGTCACCGGTCCTGTTCATAACCTTTATGGACAGGATTTCTAGGCGCAGCCGTGGTGTGGAGGGTGTTGAGTTTGGTGACAGGAGAATCTTGTCTCTGCTTTTTGCGGATGATGTGGTCCTCCTAGCTTCATCAGGCTCTGACCTACAGCTCTTGCTGGGGAGGTTCACAGCCGAGTGTGAAGCGGCTGGGATGAAGATCAGCACCTCCAAATCTGAGACCATGGTTCTCGGTCAGAAAAGGGTGGCTTGCCAACTCCGGGTCGGGAGAGAGGTCTTGCCTCAAGTGGAGGAGTTCAAGTATCTCGGGGTCTTGTTCACGAGTGAGGGAAGGAGGGAGCAGGAGATCGACAGGCGAATTGGGGCAGCGTCTGCAGTGATGCGGACGCTGAACCGGTCTGTTGTGGTGAAGAAGGAGCTGAGTCAGAAAGCAAGGCTCTCGATTTACCGATCGATCTACCTCCCAATCCTCACCTATGGTCATGAGCTTTGGGTAATGACCGAAAGAACGAGATCGCAGATACAAGCGGCCGAAATGAGTTTTCTCCGCAGGGTGGCCGGGCTCAGCCTTAGGGATAGGGTGAGGAGCTCGGAATTTCGGGAGAGACTCGGAGTAGAACCGCTGCTCCTCCATGTCGAAAGGAGCCAGCTGAGGTGGTTCGGGCATCTTGTTAGGATGCCCCCTGGACGCCTCCCCAGGGAGGTGTTTCAGGCATGTTCTGCCGGCAGGAGGCCCCCGGGTCGACCCAGGACACGCTGGAGAAAATATATCTCTGGTTTGACCCTGGAGCGCCTTGGGATCCTGCTGGAGGAGCTGGAAGAAGTGGCTGGGGAGAAGACCGTCTGGGACTCCCTAATTGGGATGCTGCCCCCGCGACCCGGACCCGGATAAACGGAAGAAGACGAGACGAGACGAGTTTCACATAGTTTCTCATTTGTGTTTGTTGTAACTTTGCTGGAATCTATGCTGTTGTATGTATTTTATAAATCTATAAATTAAAATGTACTGTATGTCTCATAATTATCATATACTATTTCATAATTATGAGATATTAGGACATAATGAGAAGCTAAGTCAAAATTATTAATTTATTTTTATTTATTTAAATTTTTTATTATTATTATTAATTATTAATTTGTTTAAACAGTCATGAACTTGTCTTTAGAATCTTTAGGGTAAGGTAACTCGACACAGAAGCTGTGGGGTTTTCATGACATCATCATTCGTCAGTATATTTGAGTGAGAAATGCAGCCTCTGTTATAAAAAGTTTACATACACAGCATAGCGTTTCTCTACCAGACTGCATGCAGAGGGGGGTTGAGGGGCTGTTTGGGTCTGTCTGTAATCTTGAGGCCCACCCGTGTGTGGCATCAGCGTGGAGCGAGTGGCTGCTGAGATAGAGGAACATATGACGCTGTGGTTCTCTTCACTTCCTGTAAAACTCTGCTCAATAGAAACAGCTACATGTGAAACAGAGACAAAACCCCGGACACTGTTAGAGACGAGGAAGAAAATGGATGACACCTTGACCTCCTCAGAAAGATGTCGCCCAATGAATGAGATGGCTTAAAAGGTAAGCCTCGTCTACATGGTTTTATGCTCATTAGTTAGCATTTCCTCTTTGAATTATCATGCACCTGCACGGCCGTAATCAACAGTTGCCAGGGCCTACATTAGTCTGTCGAATGGTAGCTGTGGAAATAGACCTTAAAGGGGCCCTCTGATAAAACTCAAAAAGTACATCTGCTTCATTCTGTAGGATTCATAGCAACCAAAATGTTTAGGATGCACTTAGTTTTTTAACTTAATTTTATACTACACAGTTTACGTTAGCTTACTGGTACTAGAACAATATAGACTTTATTCTTCATTCATTTCTTTACATGCCTTCACTTTTATATTCCCATCCATTAATTAAAAGTATGATGTATGTCACAAAGATCTACTTTATGAATCCTCACTAATCAGAAATAATCACAGTTTCACAATTTTATCTTTACAGTGTTGAGGCTGCATAACGGCCCGAGGAGTTGCCATGGACACCTCGGCCGTCCTCAGTCTGAAATACTTCCCAGAGAGAGAGTTTGATCAAAAATCTCACTACAGAGCCGAGAAACGGGAGCACTTACGAGGACGCAACAACGTGACTTCATGCCGAAGCCCCACGAGAGACATTGACACGAGACAGCTCAAGAATCAGCTGAAGGAGAAAAGACAGCAGGACTTCCTGAGGAGGAGATCAGTGAGCCCAGAGTCAAAGTGTAAAAACTGTTCTAGGCAGAGAAAAAAGTCTCCAGAGACAATTTCAGCTTCGTATCACAGGTCAAGAAGCAGGTCTGAGACTCTGTACACAAATACACATTATTCTCCTTCTAATGGACATCAAGGGATGATTGTAACACCAGAGAGCATAACTGAGTGTCCAAGCACCAGCACATGGGTAAATGATGACATTGTTTGGTCTTTTCCTGTCTTTTTAAGTCAGTTGTGGGTAACGACTGCATCCTTTCTTCTCTCTCATTTCCTCAGGCTTTATTATGGTCAGAACCAACAACACCCCCGAAGCAAGAGAAGAGTCCTGCAAGGAAGCTGACATCTTCCTCCAGGACAAAAACGACAGAATCGAGCCAGAGCTGGACAAAAAGTAAAACAGACGGCAGCACATTTCATCCTGTCCAATAATGCTTGATCTGTTTTAACAAAGTTATTTCAATTGTTCTCTTAGCTCAGAGCATCAGGACAATAATTCAGACGGAAAAGATTCACAGAAAATCGACAGCGCAAACAGAAAATGTTCTTCAAAAAAAGACGCTACGAGACTTCGGTGTGCAAACAGAGTGAGTTTTATTCAATACACATCAAACATCAGCTTTAATGTGTTACACTGCTCTGTTTTGAGGTTTCTACTCCTCTAATGAGACGTTTACCTCCACACAGGTCCGGCCTCGTCGTGGTCAAAGAATCTGTAAGTTTTAAAAAAGTTTAAACTGCTATTGGTTCTTTGGCAGGTGTTTGAATACAAATCTGGATTTGAGGTTAAAGGTGAACATTAGGAAAACCAAGTCAGGCTTGGTTACATGAGGCTAGCATTCAATTGAGCACAAACATCTGTATTAAATCAAATACAACATTTTTTTTTCTCTATTTAAAACATTTTTTGACGCATGTCTTCTCTTTCATGATAGGATATTCAGAGATTATCAGACTGCTTGCAGGTAAATTACACAACTCCACACTTAGCAGTTTGTTTAAATCACTTAATGCAGGTCCGTGTGATCTGATCTGCTATTGGTTTTTTTGTGGGGGGGGGGTATCAGGAGGCTCTGTGGAGAGAGGAGCTGTTGAAGAAGAAGCTGGCTCTCCTCAAGGAGATCGCTGCAAACCTCATAAACTCATCAGATTTATTATGGACAGTAAGACGCTTCATCTTTACGTGCAATGTGTTAGCACATAAACACACTCAAAATTTTTAAATATAACAGCTTTAAAACAGTCAATTTGTCTTATTTTTGCTATACGTTTGTGTTCTTTGTGATGATTTGATGCTGATATCCGTCACACTTGTGTACCCGGCTGCTGATGTCTCAGGAAGGCCTGTGCAGCTTGTGGTTTTCAGCTTCCTGCTTCCGTTCTCATCTGTAGGATGAGTGCAAACTGTCTTTCTTGCACCGGAAGGGTGTACCGGTCTGACAGCAGCTAACTCAGAAGCTATGCCTCCACATTAGTATTCATCTGGCTTCTCTGGTTGTAACACATGAATGGAAAATGTTCACCTAGTGTTTTTTAATTGGTGTAATCAGTTTTTAATCTATACGTTAAGTCTCTCATCTCTTTAAAACTGAGGTATGTTGTCACCTGGCTGACTGGTAGTTTTGCTGCATGTTGTGCTATTTCTTGTGGATCACTGATGCTCTCAGTTTCTTTTGAGTGCAGGCTGGTAAAACAACTCACTGCCTGTCTCAGCTGCTGATACGTGAAGCATTCATTTTCCATCTGCAGGTTAGAGCGTGACAGTCACTCATTTCCTTTCTAACCCACACAGTCTCGCTGCAATGAGGACCTGCTGAGAAACAAGATCAAAGTTCTGGAGACACAGCTTCAAGTGTGTCTGCAGGTAAGAAACAAGAAAATCACTGAAGCATTTGGGTTTTTATTTGCTTTCTGCAAACATGCACCTTCCTGAAATGGCCAGATCTTCTCTGAAGACTAAACAAGTGTTATAGTTGCATTCTTCAACCTCTGTGGTTTCAGGTTGTTGTTGTTGTTGTTGTTGTTGTTTTTTTGTTGGGTTTTTTTTTTTTTTTTTGTTATTTAAAGGTTTAAGTCTGCAAATGTTGTGTTTCTGCAGAAATTTCCAAAAGATGCTGTGAAGAAAATGATGCTGCAGATGGAGAAGCAGAGAGGAACATATGAGGAAAGGGCTTTAGTTGCCCTGCAGAAGGTGACTCAGGAGAAAGGCGAAGCACTTTCCAAAGCTGAGACACTGCAGGTGAGGCTGCTTAAAATGTCATAGGTGTCACATGGTCTCTTCTAAACTTCTGCCAGATTTTTTTGAATATCAACACTGCACCCCCCACCCCCCACCCCACCCCCCAACAGGAAGCACTAGTTACAGCACAGGCCGAGGCACTGAGGTGGGAGAATCTTTACAAAGAGCAGAAGCTGAGTTCTGGACAACTCAGGGAGAATCAGCACCTTAGTGATGAACAGCTGGAACAGCTGCACAGTCAGGTGGAGGTATGGGTGACTGCTGTCACTGAGTGCACAGCCAGAAGTTTGCATCTACTGTATATCACTGTACTACAGTAAATTTTATTTTTTTTTTATCATGACCGTGCATCTTGTGCAGCTGTCCAAATCCATTGAGCTGGAGCTGAGAGAGGAGGTGACGTCACTCAGACAAGAAAAACAGGAGCTGCAGTACAACATCTGTCTGCTGGAGGAGGACAACCAGACCTTAAGAGAGGCGCTCCAGCAGCATCAAGGCAAGAGTCGTGTTCACATGGAAGTGGAACTTAACCAGTAATAAGTCTCATTTGTTTAAATGATCTCTGTTTTATAGATGGTGGTAATGACAGCCAGGACTTCCTCATGCAGCAGAGTTTTAAATCAGAGGAAACACAACCCCGACTGACCTCCAGGAGAGACGCTCCGCTGGAGGAGGAGCTCCGACACACACAGGAGAAACTCCAGCTCAAAGAGAAGGAGGTAAACGGAGGACAGGTCACAAAAAACCCACTAAAGCACATTCACACACTCTGACGCCACTGCTTATGCTTAGTAATATCTTTCTTTAAGTTTTTATTGACATTAGAAACATGCAGAATTAGATGCATAATGTATCATGAATGTAGTTTAGAAAAATTAAATTTACACTTTTAAGAAAAATATCTAACTTATTTGATTTGTTCACATATGATAAACACAGACACATTTCTCCCACATTCCATTAAAATAATTTCATTTACAAAATAAAAGCACATTAAACCAGCTTTGTCTTAAATACGTTCCTGGGTTCTGTATGTGTCCCTGGTGTCTAAATATAGTCTGGACATTCTTCCATATGGTGTGTGTGTGTGTGTGTGTGTGTGTGTGTGTGTGTGTGTGTGTGTGTGTGTGTGTGTGTGTGTGTGTGTGTGTGTGTGTGTGTGTGTGTGTGTGTGTGTGTGTGTGTGTGTGTGTGTGGTGTGTGTGTGTGTGTGCAGTGTGAGGAGTTGCAGACGGAGCTGCACACGATGGAGCAGGAGTGTCAGTCCAGCCAGGCCCGACTGTCGCAGTGCAGAGACGAACTCCGGCAGCTCAGCCACCGTCGCAGGAAAACAGTGAGTAGTGTGTGTGTGTGTGTGTGTGTTAGTGTGGGTGTGTGTGTGCGCGTGTGTGAAGGTGTATTTTCTCTCTGTGAGCTGTTTTCTGACTTGTTCTTGCAGAAATCAAGATCACCTGATCAAAAACAAAGATTCTAACTGTGTGTTTTTAACGTGACGTGTGTGTGACCCAGATGTGTGTTTGCTCTGTGTTCAGACGCCGCGTGGCTCCTGGTGGAGAGAGTGTGTGTTCCTCCTCCTGCTCCTCACTGTAGTGGGGGTTGCCATGTTGTGGTCCTGGCATCCTCCTTTCAGGGATCAAGTGGACATCCTGTACTCTGACATTCAGACCAGGATTGAAGACTATCTCATGGAAATGGCCTCTCCTCAAAACTCAGGCTGTTTTCGACCAATATGATAAAAATCACTGCTTAGGAATATTGTTTTAAAATGTTGTTTGTGTGTGTGTGTTTTTTTAAAGGTTTGGAACTCAAAGTTTTGTGTTGAAATGTGGAGGATTTACTGTACATGTGTGCAAAAGATTCAGGTGTATCAAAAAATACCGCAGTGTTTGAAAAGGAGCATAAACTCACAAGTTATCTAACATTTAATGAGCTGTGAGTCTACACACCAAAACAGTAGAATAAAAGGAAATATCTTTTGTACTGTAAAAAGAATGGTCTTGTCAGAAGCACTGTGTTCAGTCATTATAATGACTTTAATGTGTTGTCTCACAGATTTTCTGACCAAAAAAAAAACTTCAAAGACCATTAAAATAAAAACAAACCATTAAAACCTGTTGTGATGAATTTACTCTGCTTCTATTATGTTTTGGTAAAATATTTGTGATATATATATACATTTGTTGGAACCCTGATCTGATCTCAAGTATCAAGTCAGGGTCCCAATTACATGCAATCAAATGCAGTGTGTGTCTATAGATTTAGGTTTGCATGGTGACTCGAAGCTACAGGATGATTTTTAAAAAGAAACACTTTGCAGAATCTAGGTTTGGAGTGGAACTGATGAACCCCAATATTATTCATTCAGCTGGAGCTGGACTCAAGAAGACCAACAGCCAATGAAAATGTTGTGAGCGCCATGTTTAAAATCTCATTTGTAAGCAAAATATTCCTCTTTATCATGATTAAGAAGTCAAATTAGTGAAGGAATGAGCTGAGCTCATCTGCGTAGAGTCCTTACTAAAACATGCTTAAGCTCAGCAAAAAAATTTCAGTTATGCAAAGTCCATTTCTGATTTATAAAACTCTGCGTACACACAGGTCCATGCAATTCTGCTTTATAAATCGCTTTCATACGTAGAACTGTGCTCAGCTGTCTTTGGATCATAACCTCCTACACACCCTCATTCTGCCATATATGGTCAATGCAAATACATAAGCCGGTGGATTTTTGGGTTTTAACAGTAAGCCATGACAACAAAGAGTATAGAAAACGTAATTTCACAGAGACTGTGCTTGTGGTGAGGTGGAGGAAGGAAAAAAAGTTTTGTCGATCACATGTTGACACATCACAAATACACAGGAATGCTCAGAGTGTCAAAAAGTCGCTGAACGCTGTCAGTGTGACAGAGAGGTAATGCAGGACAAGGGGGAAGAAATGTCATGCTGTTCATCCTATTAAACAAATAGAACAGCCCGTCGGATAATTCGCTGGTTGAAAGGAACCCGAGAGTGGTCACAAGCTGCAGCGGTGCTGAGGTCCGATTGATCCAACAGCAGGTCCAGTTCAATAGATCCAAGGGCCTGCTGTATCAGCTGATCAGACCTGGACCTGAACCTGGAAACGTGGTTTCTAAAACCTCTTCCATCCAGAATCTGCCATATATTGGGGTGAACTCCAAGGAACTCAGAACATTCATTACACACAGGTGTCACTGCAGTATTCATATGTCTCAGTAATCACAATAATTGAAACACACCTGATCACAGTTAATGCACCAATAAGTGCAATTGCTCATTTGATGTATGTGTGAACATACTGTGATTATATAGTCAGGGTTTCCTGTTATGTTAGTTTAGTTCACTTTTCAATAAGATACTGGTTCTAAGCTGTGCTAGTTGGCCTACTTATAATCAATAAGCTACAAAATTACCCTCTTTAAGGTATTTTTATATGTGTTTTAATTTTGGATCAATTGTTAGTTTTTCATGTCACTTATAATAAAATCTTGGGTTGGAAAAATGTCAAATAACTATTTCTTAAAAGCTAGAAGTTGTCAAAGGGAGAAACACTTTCACACAGCAGGTCAAAATGTTGGAGCAGACTGGTTTTCTAAGTTTAGTAAATTAGTTAATCTCTCTGTAATGTGATAGTTCTGTCTGAGCGTCACATGAAACAGAATAAAATGCGGTTTGTTCCACAGAACTCTGTGAATCTGTGGAAACATCTGTAGTCTGATTCCCCTCAAACTTAGAGACAAAACCCAGCTGCCCCCTGTGAGCGGGTCGGAGTCATTGTTCTTCGTTCCAGATGAAGCTCCATTCTCAAAAGGCCCTGACGCAGCACATCCGCCACACTCTGCCCTTCACAATCACATTTACCTGTACACTCCCTGAATAATCCACGGCTCAGTGAAGAGATGGATCTCTGCTGGCCTGAGGTCAGTCTCCTGGTGAGCATCTCTCTGAAGGCTATTTGGCTCAACGTCTCTCTAACAAGTTCTGACTACTTCCAGAAGTCACGTCTACAGAGTAGTACATGTCTCCAAGATGAGGACTACAGAGCTGCTACTTGTTGGATTGTGTTTGTTGAGCGTCACGTCTTCCCTGAAAATCTGTGCTTTTAATGTTCAGAGTTTTGGTGAATCAAAGGCAAATAACAAGAAGGTTATGGGGATTCTACTGAAGGTATTCTGCTGAGTGTTTATAGAGCAACACACAGTAAAAACCAGGCTGTTTATGGCTTTATTTATTTCATTTTGTTCATGTTTTGTTCCCCAGATTCTCTCTCGGTGTGACTTGTGTCTCATTCAGGAGGTTCGAGACTCTAAAGGAGAAGTAATACAAGCTTTGGTGAAAGACCTGAACAGGTATTGAGTTTAGTGGGGTTAATTTAGCTCAAATAAAAATAAAAGATTCACTTTAAAGTTTTATCTGTGTGTTGTTATCGTCAGATTTGACAAATCCAACTCTTATTCATATGTGGAAAGTGAACGACTGGGGAGGAAGAGCTACAAAGAGCAATATGTCTACATTTACAGGTAAATCATCAGAATCTGTTCATTTAGAGTCAAACATCCTCACAGGCCTCTCTACTCTGATCCTCTCTAGAAACAACATGCTGAAGGTCAAGGAGCATTATCAGCATCCTAAACTGGAATCAGACGGGACCAACGAGACGGATGTTTTCTCCAGAGAGCCTTTCATCATCCGCTTTCACTCCCCAACCACACGTAAGAGCAAGTCTCTCGTTTTCAACAAGTCTGAGTGCTGTTTTAGAAAAAATGTTCAAGATTTACAACAAAGTTTGAGTACAAAATGTTGCTTTTTAGGGACATATAAAACTGCTCAGTGCAGATTTGGTAGTTCTAAGTTTAACTTGCAGATGAAGAATCATAGAAAACTCAACAAAAGTTTATCCAATATTAAATTGTGAAAATAATCAGTGGGTCAAAGCATTGATTAAATGTTTTTCCCCCTCAGTGGTGAAGGATTTTGTTCTGATTGGGCAGCACACTTCTCCCAAAACGGCCATGAAGGAGATTGATGAGCTGTATACAGTGGTGAAGAGGATTCACAAGAAGTGGAAGACTGAGGTCTGTGTCTTTTTATCAACATCCTCTCATGGCCTGTTGGTTCACGAGTCATTAACGTTTCTTTTCCTTCACAAAAGAACGTGATGATCTTGGGAGACCTGAACGCCGGCTGCAGCTACGTCACCGTTAAAGGTTGGAAGGGTGTGCGTTTGAGGAGCGACCCCAAATTTCGCTGGCTGATTGGAGACGATATGGACACGACCGTGAGAGAGAAGACACGCTGCGCCTACGACCGGTCAGACGCTGCTTCAAACTGAATCCCACGCCCTAACATGGTAATCATTTTATTTATGACTTTTGTTTTTCACAGGATTATCGTGCATGGAAGGGAGATTATTTCCAGTGTGGTGTCAGATTCAGCTCAACCATTCAACTTCAAAGAAAGCTTCCATCTCACAGAGGCAGAGGTAAACCCCCCAAAGAAACAAAGACATTGCCTTAAACATTCAATAAGCGTACTTATATTTATTTTTGTCACTTCAGGCTCTTGAGGTGAGTGACCATTTTCCTGTTGAAGTTGATCTGAAGCCCAACCATCGCTACCTCTTCCGCCATGAGCTGTAGATCAGTCCAGATGACCATCAGCAACTTGATTTTTATTAAATCTTTATTTTAAATTGATTTTAATAAATGTATATATACAGAACAACATTCCCTGACAAGTTTTGCTTGTTTTATAACTTCATCACAGTCACACCAACAAACACTGCTTCAGTCTAAAGGAACTGTGTGTTCGACGTTGTGCATCTGAAACCAAACCCACATCAAAGCTGACATCATTTCATGAGCTCATGAAGGTGCCTTCGTGCAGCAACACAAAACAAACTGTTGGTTTTAGGATCTTGTTTTGTAGAAAAACTAGACGGGTTGCTTTGACTCTGCATTGTTCATGGTAGGTTTGAATTAATTACACGTTTCTTGTGTTTTTAACTGAATATTTTAGCTCTGACGTGTGAATTTATGCTTGATCTGTTTGACAGGAAGCCACTCGCAGCCAAACCTGATGAGAGTTACTTCAAGCTCTCTTTCTTCTTGAGAGAGGGGGGGGACTGTCTGTTGCAATAACTTCATTTGTTTTGACAAACTCTTGCTTTAAATCTTGATTTGCCCGTTTGTGAGTATGGATGGTTTTGCTGATCTTCTCACTGATGCATTTTCAGGTAAGAGACAGATTTGAGCTGTCATACATTTTATTATTATTTTTGTATCTAATTATAAAAGGATCGTTTTCAGTTGATGTTTTTATTTCAGAGTCTTCTGTTCCGTCATTTTCCGATGGCGATCTGGACTTTGAGAATTTAAATGTTGATGAGAAGGGGGAGGAAGACAAAGCTGATAACCTAACAACAAAGTCAGCCGAGGCTCTGCTCCAGGAAGCAACCTCTGAGAAGGAAGTTTCGTTAGACAAAGCAACCACAGACACTCTGCTCACGACTGCAGATGCTTATGAAGAGCAGACCGATGATGAAGAAGATGAGGTGAATTTTATGATTGAAGCGCCAGCTGATGAATACTCAAGCTCTGGAGAGGAAGGTTCTTCTTCTGGAGAAGATGCAGAGATGGATGCAGGAATGACAGAGGAGCCAGGAGATTTGTTGATGTCAGTCTGCAGCAGTGAAAACCTCCAAGATGCCACAAAAGATGACAGGATCTTTGCTGAGAGACAGCCCGTGGCATCAGATGGTGCACATGACCCTAAAGTAAGCAACAAGGTGGAGGATGAGGCAGAGAGTGATCAGGAGGTTTCTGATGTTGAAGAAATCCCTGTACAAGAAGATGAAATGATGATGAAAAGTGCAGATGAACAAGAAAGAGAGGAGGAATCATCTGATAGTGAGCCCGAAGGCCTGAATGAAGAACAAGAGGAAAACGCTCTCCAGCAGGAGGACCAAACCTACAAGATCAATCCAGTGGAAGATGGTTTGGAGTTTCCCAGTTTATCTCTGCAGAATTTGCAGGATCTCATCACTGAAGTTGATGGTGAAGAATATGTGGATAAAATTGCAGATTTTACAGAAGATGAGCACCAAGAAGCAGGTGAGAGCTTTGCAGATTATCCTTCAGACTTTTCTTCTGGTGAATACACAAGAGATGAAGGAAAGAATGAAGAAAAAGTGCTGACTGCCTCACATCACACACAGCAGGAAGGAGCTGTGACAGAAAGCCCGTGGCCTCTCAGAGCTGAGGACACTGAGAAGGATGAAGGCTTCTTGTACAGCAGAGATTTAGAAATGAATGCTGATGAGATTACGACCCTGGAGGTAGCAGCTGAACAACAAGAAGAGAGGAAATCCGAGAGCAATGAGAGTACTTCCAACAGCTCCAGTGATGATGAGGAGTCACTGAGAAGATGTGATGAAGTCTCAGATAATATCAGTGTCCAGGATGGTGAAAACTACAAGAAACTGGAGAGCATTCAGCTCCATGACTACAGCAGTGCTGAGTTTTCCAGATGGAGTCTCTCTGATGATCACAACAGAAACGACAGAGCTGATTTGACGGATTTCCTCAGGTCTGAGTTCGATGTGTTAAAAAGTGACACGCTTCTGTCTGAATACCTGTTCACCACAGAAGACTCAGATGATGAGACAGACGACCCTCCTTCAGGTGTGAATCAGCGTCCCGTTGAAGATGGGAGTCACTCTGTGGTGGAGAAGGACGAAGCAAATCCCACAACTTATAATCAGGGATCCATTGATGACAGCTTCTTCTTTGACACTGAGCTCGACACCTCTGAGGTCCCTGAGGTGAGACAGCTGACTGATCAGGAATACGAAGAGAGGAGGAACTACGAACAGATGCAGGAGAGAATCGAGGCTTTCAAGAGGTTTTATGACAACAGCGATGAGGAGAATGGAGGAGAGGGTGAGTGGTCGCAACAAATCTGAATGGGATCAGTGGGAGTCAAACTGATTCATTTACAAATGTTTCTGTTTTCAGAGAGACAGATAAAAGTCCAGTTTTGTGCCGACCCCCTGTCCCAGATCATCCACTATGAAACTGACAGGTAGTAGGTCACTAAATGGAAAACATTCATTTTTGGAGGAAATGACTAAAATCACTTCCTGTTTTTTCTCAGCAGTGATCAGGAATCATTCAGCAGCTACTCAGATAGGGAGGAGGAAGAGGAGGATGACTATGATGAAGAGGAGGAAGAGGAGGAAGAAGAAGAGAGAATGGAGGAGGAGGGGGAGCAAGAGAAGTTGGAGGAGGGTAAGAAGGTAGAGGAGGAGGAGGAAGAGAAGAATTTGTTGGGCGACGAGGAAGAGAATGTGGAGGAGGAGGAAGAGCAAGAGAATGTGGAGGAGGATGAGAAAGAAGAGGAGGAGGAAGACAAGGTGGAGGAGAAGGAGGAGGAAGAGGAGAATTTGTTGGAGGAGGAAAGGGTGAAGATGGAGGAGAAGAAAAAGGAGGAAGACTTGAGCTCTGCAGAAATATTTGATGTAAGAAAAATACTAAGTTTGCATGAACAAACATACATAGACACACACAGCATAAAGGATACTTCATACGTTTGTTTGTGTCCAGGAACCGATGGAGCCTGAGGACTTGCTGCACATGAACCCTGTGTGCAATCCTGCAAACGTTCAGCTGTCACAGAAACTGTCAGAAGTCAGAGAGACACAAACTTGCACAAAAACGCACAAGGTATGTGCAGACTTGGTTTTTGCTGAATTATTTAGTTTAATTTTGTATCATAAGGTCCTGTTTTTTGTCCTCACAGGGTCTCAGTGTCTTGAAGACAATGGTAAAGTTGGGCGTGGTCACAGCGATGGGACTAATGATGTTCTGGCTGATCTCCGATCAACCCGACTGGCTCAGGGATGTTTTCTCTGTTTAGGGATGTAGCTCGTCTTGGTTATTTTTTTTGCTAATATTGTTATTTAAAAAAAACTTCACATAATGTCCTGTGGGAAAATGCAGGAAAACCTCTGTAAATATTTTTTACCTGTGATGTGTTTACTAATAAAGATTCCTTTATGTTTGAAATTATGCTGGTAATCATTGTAAATACTAAAGATTTACATTGTTCGAAAAATGCACATTTATTAAAATGAGGAGCCGTTTGCTTGTGTTAAAAGTGTAAATTTAAAAATATTATTGCAACATTAACTTATGTTTTATTTTACTTTTGCATTAGAAGTATTGCTATTTTTATTATAGATAAAATTCAGGTAGAAATATACAAATTTGCTTTAGTTAAAATCAAAGTCTTTCTGCAACATAGCTCATTAAATTTCTTGGAGCGATGATTTATGACAGCATCTGCTGGAAACCTCATATTAGTCATATTTTGAAATATCAAAATCATCTCAGTCCTGAATTACTTTTGAAATCAGAAATCAATTCACCTGCTTTATTGTTCACTTAATCTGCCACATTTAGGTTATTATATGGGGAAATACAAAAGTTCATTACAGCGATTATGCATTCTACAGAAAAATGCTACAAGAATCATAAATCAGGTTGGATTTTTGGAACACACAAATGTTTTATTTCTCAATTTTTTTAAATTCATGGATCTTGTTCAATATCAGTTTGCATAAATAATGTACAAGACAAGACACAACCTGCTGCCAGGATCCATCCAGAAACTGTTTTCTGATAGGGAAGGGGGTTCATTTTTTAAATTTGAAAGGAAATTTTTAATTTGGCTTACAGATTCAAAAACTTTTTAAAAGTTTGAGCAAAAAATGACAACAGCATCAAATTTTCAGATTTATTGTGACGTTCATGGAGAAAGATGAATATCAATAGCTGCCGGTTGGTGGCGCTGCTTTGTGCCTACAAAGAAAGATAGAGAACAATTTATATAAACAAAGAAGAGTCCAGCAGAAGCGGAAGTGGTTAAATGTACGTTTGTTTTAATTCGCAGCTTAACAGAGAGGAGGGCGGCGTTTGACCACTCCAGTAAACTGCTCGAGCCGCCCGCTTCTATCTGCGCGGAAAAACGAGCTCCCATCAGTAGGCGGAGTTTATTCAGTTTTATTGCTCGAAACGAAAGATTTACAACGAAACGCTAAAAAGAGAAATATGTCTTCGCTTAGCAACAAGTCTGCGAAGGAAATCAGCGATCTGTTGGATGAATACGGGATAAAACACGGACCGGTGGTCGGTAAGTGACACAGCTGTTCGTCTCAATGGTCTGTCGAGCCAGTTAACTTATCAGGCCTCCTGTCCGTCTTCTGAAGTTCAAACATGTCGCCTTTTAGTTGTTAGTCATGGTCATGAATTCTCCTCGTGTTGTGTTGTTTGTTGTTTTTTCACCAGACACCACCAGGCATCTGTATGAGAAGAAACTAAAGGAAGCCATGGCGAAGGAGAAAAGGCCGAAGCCATCGTCTGATAAAACCTACTACAGAGAGGAAGGTTTGTTGATCCACTTCTTATCTGCTTTAGATTTACTTCTAAGATTTAGCTTTTAAATTGAGTTAAAAGTTTGATAATAAAAGGTTAAACCAGGCAGAACTCTGGTTTATACACATACATCTTTCACATTTCCCTAAAGATGAGCTACATTTGAATAACACTCACGTTCTTTATTTATATTTTGACTTTTCTAACTAACTAGAATCTGTTGGTGCCCATGTAAAGCAGAACAGCTATTATAACGAGACTTCTTTTTCACTTATCACAGTGTTTTATCTAACAGGTCAAATCAATGTGTTTTTTGAAAAATAAATATTTACTCATGTGAGTAGTAAAACATCTATTGTGTGTGATTTTATATTCTTCAGTTATTAATGCAGTTCTGCATGCTTGTGTGACTAAATAGAGACAGAAATACATGCATGGAAATACACAAATCACCTTAATAAAAGTTGCAATGGAACTGTAGAAGTATTTATTATTAATATTATTATTATTATTGTGTTTAAGCTCATTTGCCTTGGTTTTATATTACTGAGTTCATATTTTAATAACATTCATAAATCCAAGCAAAGCTGCTAAAAACATTTGTGTGACTCAAGTTTAAACTGACAAGTTAAATCAATGCATATATTTAACATTAATTTAGTTAAAAGGGGTTCAATATATGTTTTAAAGAACTTTAATGTGATATTTGTATTTTCTTTTCAGAAGAGGATGTCACTTATGTTTACCGGACACCAGTAAGTATCTTGTCCCATTCAGGTGTCTGGTGGTGATTATTTTTGTTTGTTTTTGCTGTGTTTATCTCATGAATTAGAATGTGGCTTTAGGTCAGATTTAAATTATTTACTTTGTTCCTATTACATAGCTCATGCTCTGAGTGCTTTGTTTTCTTAATTTTTGTTGTAAATTCTCCTGTTTTGTTGTCTCTGGTTCCACCTTTTCAGACTAGAAGTGAGGACGTTGGAGACAGGTTGGCTTACAGATTCAAACTGCCTTGATTTGATTCTTTGCTTTCACATTCCATTTAGATTAACTTAATTATGAGGTTATCAAACAGAAAACGGTCTGAACAAGTCTCGGTTTTGTCTTTCATCCATCTAGTGGGACTTACAGGAGATCAAGACCAGAATGGACTGAGAGGGAGTATGAACACGGGTGAGTTAAAATCCTACAAGGTCTTCTTTGAATTGGTGAAAAGCATTTAGAAATGCATAATTAATGCACTTGGTATTTGTCTTTGTGCAGAACTTCCTACTCGGGCTACTCGCGGTCGAGCCCTAAATACAAAGAGGATTTTGTTGAAGAGTAAGTGTTTAAAAGTCATGTGTGGACATGAGGTGATATGGTTCAGACTGATAAAAGGTTTACTTTAAATTCAGTCTGCTTTATTCAGCAGTTGAGTTCCAATTCTTATTATTTTAAGAATAAATAATTTCCTAAAAACATCTAAAATGATCCATTCCAAACTTAACAATAAGATTTTCTTAAATACTTTTTAAAACTTTAATTCATATTTGATCCACCTCTCGTTTAGCATTTTTATTTTATATTTTTCCAAAAATTGCACTTAAACCGTTATACATAAATTTGATGAAAATATTAGCTTACATCCTCTGACATAAATGACAGAATGTTTTACTTTTAAAGTGGGTTTTTATATATGCATTGCTGCATAAATATGCTGCATAAATATGTAAGACTTGAGTACAGTACTTTCTGAAAATTATATTAAACTTACTGTTTTTTGTCAAATACACTGACTGACCCAAGTTACCTCCTATTTGCAGGCCCTACATGTACGACACACCGTCCAAGTACGGTAACTCCTATTTGAAAGCAACACCCATGAAGTCGGGTCAAGACACTCCAAAAGCACCGAAGTCGTCTCGCCTCGTCCCTCTGTGGATTCAGTTCGTCATCTTCCTGGCCATGGCTGTCTTCCTCTACCTGGTTTTCTCCAACATGGAGACAAATGAATCCATCAAAGGATTAGAATGATTTGACTTTTCAGCTGATGTTGAGGGGTGTTATTATTCTACATCTAAATTTTGGGTAATGTATTTCACATTTTAAACATTTGCTGATAAATGTGGTTTATGCAATATTTGTGTTTTTTAGCAGACTTTACTAGCTAATGTCCAGCCTACTTGTGAAGGTAAACTATATATTTTCTTTTTTCTTGTTTGCGATGTTCGATGCAGCACTGTGTTAAGGTTTGAAGAGGAAAAAACAAAAAATACACTAAGTCTTTTTGTTTGTTTAATGTAAGATTGGAGCTTTTTATGCGTTCAAGTAATTGTAAAGTGATTGGACCATCCTAAAGTTTACTGGATGCTTTCTCTTTTAAATAAAAACAACTGATCTTCCAGTGATTCCTGCTTTTAAAGGTTCAGACTAGGAAATATTATTACTCAGTTCATTTCACAAAATCTTAAAAAGCTTCAATCTACCCTGACTTTACTCATCAGTAAAATACAGATTTTATTTCTATAAACTCAACAAGATGTATAAATTAGTGCCATGATGTTGTTCACAGACCTGATGCTTCCACGTCGATCTCAAATTTACACTTCTTTGGGCCAGATTCTAAATCCAAGTGCCTTTTGTGTTTTAACAATGATGATGTAACTGTAAATAGGGTTTCACAGTAGAAATGTATTAATTCGGATGTGACACTTTTGTACAACATCCGTACATATTCCAAGTTGGTTTGTAATTTGTGTTGACATGTTTTGGTTTCATATAATAAAGTTTGTATATCTAAACATTCAAGTCATTTATTCAGGAACACAAAATGATTTCCAAGTTAAATAAGGTATAAAAAATACATGGAACACATACAGGATCATGTTAACAAGCTGCTGTCCGTTATGTAGTTTGATGCTATAAAACTAATACCTTCAGTTACAGCTTTAGATTGCCTAACAGCTTGCACATGAAACTTGGTGAATAACACTAACATTTTAATTAACTACGACTTCTATTTACAGACATAAGTGCATTAATGATGACGGATGCACTGTAGTGTTAGTCTGGTAATACGAAAAGCATCCCACAATCCTTTTAGTATCACTGTTATGTAGGCGAGTATGTAGTCATCTAGTGGAGGCTGTTATTAGTGTCGACTGTTCGTGAATACAAAAGTTTTACAGGTACAGTTCAATATTTTTGTCGCTCACTCCAAAAAGTGAAACTCGTATAGATTTATTACACTTACGAGTGAAACATTTCAAGCCTTTATTTATATATTTCTTGCTATTTTGATGATGGCTTGAATGAAAACCAAAAATTCAGTGTCTCCAAAAGAATAAAGAACACAAACGTCAGGCTTCTGACATATACCGGTATATTACTTTGTCAATTCAGCAGTCTTCCCTATAATTGTATTCTTCTGACCCTGACTGAGAAACCACCTAATGGTTCAGGAAATCTTCACAGGTGTTTTGAGTTAATTAGCCGATTAGGGTGTAACAACATGGGTTTCAAAATATTCAAATTTTCTGAGACACTGGAATTTGTCATGTCATTATCAGCAAGCAATCGTCAAAATTACAAGATATAAAAGGCCTGAAATATTTCATTGTGTGTAATGAACATTGTACTTCTCCAATTTTTTTAGATGTACCTATAACTATATACACAAAATTCAATGTCACAGTTTCCCCAGTTTAAGGTTTAGTACCAAGTTGACCACTCTGTAAATCTGGGATCATGGCAGTAGTCAGGTCCAGACATATTCTTAGATCTATGTTCAACTGCCTGCTGGTCCTCTACTACTGGTACTAGTGGTAGATGATGGTCGCTTCCATTGTTGTCCAGCAGTAACGTGATCCTGAATGATGAGTATGAAGGAATATTACAGTCTGAGATACAGTTGTTCATGGAAGTGCTGAGTAAACGCTGCCTCATCCAGACTGGATTAAAGTGGTTCCTGCAGTCACCAGCAGGGGGCAGATGGTCAACAAAGAATTCAGGTTCTGTTTTCCATCTGCGGCTGTCTGGATGCACCTGGACATAGTTTGAGCCCTCTTGAATGTGCACACACATGAGATTCTGAAAGAAAGAAACAACATATGATGTGATAATGTTGAGCAGTTAATTTGATCAACACAATGAAAGTAAAATATAAATAAACTTCTTGCACCCTTTTCTTTAATGAGATCACTGAAATCATTACTATATACAGGCTTCTTATGTAAAACATTAAACCTAAAAAGGTTCAGATGGGTGTTTTTATTTAAACATGGGGGCTTTTTATGATTATAAAATACCTCTCAGTTTCTGCAGCCTGTAGATTCCATCATAGCTTGTTGACTGATAAGGCAACATAAGTGTTGTCCACACCTGTAACAGAAACACATCTGTTAACTGGATCCACAAACTGGAGGCATTCTGAGGGAAAAAAAACATTAATGCTTGTGACGGAAAAGTGAACCCACAAGTTCTGGTCTCCCGCTCCAGTTCAGAGGGCTTCTTCTCCTTGTTGCACACCACCTTGGCCACAATAAATAAAATGATGACAGCTACAACAAATGTCACTCCAGACACAAGCCAGCTGATCACCATGGGACTCAGTACTGGGTCTGGATCTGAAAGAGGGAGGAGTCATCTTTAAATTTCACTCAGATTGGATTCTGTTGTAAACAGCTGTGACTAACTGAGCTGTTATTTGAGTAGCGGAAAAGTTAATACTGTCTGGAAAATGTCTCACCTCTGACAGCTATAGGCAGGGGCTGGCTTTCTCTGGATAAGAACGTACGTCCGCCCAGCTGGACCCGATAGAGGCAGTAATAGTAGCCCTCATTGGAGGTCTGCGCGTCAGGGAACGTGAAAGTGACGGAGTGAGAGAGAGCGGGCAGTGACTGGCGCACTGTGCCGTTGGAGCGGACCAAACGGAGCTGGAAGGAACCACCGGGGTACTGCTGCAGCGTGGCGCAAGTGATGTTAAAACTCTGCCCTTTGACGACAGAGCCGACTGGAGCCTCAGGGGACGTGTTGTACCAGAGCTGGGGAGTCAAAAGGTCCACTGGAAAAATAAACAAAGAAATAAGTTATCCAAAGTCATGCATAATAAGATAAATGAAAAATAAGGCTGCAACAAATGTTTAATGGTAATGAATTGTGACAAAATGGAGTTAAAAACAATTAGACGGGTGATGACTCACCCACTGTGATGTTAATGAAATTACTGGGTGGAGAGCTGATCCGCTGGGGAGGAAACCCGCCCGTCACGCTGTACTGACAGCTGTAGCTGCCCTGGTAAAACGTTTCCACGTCAGACAGGGTGAGGTCCACACCAACCTGGGTTGGGTCGGCTCTTTGTGTCACCAGCGGTGTGGCGACTCCACGTTTGTACAGGTGGACGTCGCTGATGCGATTAAGCTGCATAAGGCTGCAGTAAAAGCGAACTGACTCCCCGGAGGAGAACACAGACTGAGGCGACAGCAGTGCGAGCTGGGGCTCAAACAGCATACCTGAGAGTAAAGACGGGTCAATCAACTTTTTTAGTTACAAAGGAAAAGAATCTAAGTGAAATTCACCCTTTTCTACTTAAAATACTTGTAAAACAATCTGAATCATTTTATTGAGGTCAAGTTTTAGAACTTCAATTGTCATGTCGTCTAAGGAAAACTCAGGGTTGCCTCACCTGTACATTTCACGCCTGCATAATTCTCATGGGTGCAGAAGTAGTTCTTGTTAAGGGACAGATCACAGTGGATCAAGCTGGATTCGTGTCCTGTGCACCGGACAGAGTTGAGTGCGATCGTTCCACTTTCTGGACCAAATTTTGCACCGTGAGAGGCGGATTCTGCGAACCCACAGCCCAGCTCCAAGCACACCACATTGGCTGCTCGTAAATCCCATCCATAATCGCAGACGGTCCCCCACTGTTCACGGAGGTTTACTTCAACTATTCCAGAACAGTGATGTCCATTCACTACTCTTATCCCACCTGTAGATCAGAGCAAATCTGTTAAGAGACACAAGCAGTCAGGAAAGGCTGTGGATGCTGTGGGTTATAACAGATCTCAGACTCACCATAAGCACCTAAACTAAAAGCAGCTACTCCATCCCACAGGGCACCAAACAGGCCTGAGAGAAAATATAATTAACGGTGATTGAGAGTTTATAGATTCAGATCTAGGCAAAACAATACTAAACAACAACAGTAGCCATTTACACTTAGACACTGATTTATCATGAGCACTATGTGTATTGAAATTATTTTAAAAAGTTGTGGTACCAAAGGAGATTTGAGCAAAAAAGTTCAAACATAGTTTAATATTTTGTGGCCTTGATGTGCAGGACAAGAGCACACCAACAAAACTAAAACTACCTTACAAGTTCACAGATTATAAAACAGGAATTCTTTGAAATATTTTGGTGATTTCAAAATATCATTATGAAGCTTAAAGTAAGACAGTGTAGTGTCAATGTTCAAAAGTGTTTATTATTCAGTATATCTGTGATGTATTTGCAGAAAAAAAACATCTCCAACTTCAAGCTGATTGCTGGTTTTTTCTACTGGTGCAAATTTGTCCACATCCTACACTTTACTTAGCATATTTATATTATGTTTCAATTTATTGATCATTTAAAAAAAAAAGTTCGTAACTGTGCAAAAACAAAAGGTATTCAATATACTTTTGGAAACACGTGTTTGTGCTTACTATAACAGTTTTTTAAGTGTCCTTTTAAATAATGTTTTATTAACTTATATATATGCATAAATGTGACCATGGGGTCATCAAGGGCTAACCCCTTTTAACATTCACTTAGGGTGAAATTCCAAACAATTACACTTTCCTGTAACTGCAGAACCTATCTTTTTTCTCTGTTTTGGTTTATATAATGTTCCCTGGTATTATCACGTTGTATAATCACATGAAAAAAGCGGCATAAAGCTACCACTCTAATGAGTATGGCTAAAGTTTTTTGCTTACATGCTAGCTGGATGTGGAGGAATGTCTGCACTGCATCGTTCCGTTGTAGGTACCAGCCATCCATCAGACAGATGTGAAGAGAGCCTGTTGTTTTGATGGTGCTGGCAGATGCTGAAAAACATCCGATTTCTCTAGTGGACCAACAAAAGACACAACAGCTAGAGGAGCTAGCGGCTAAGTAACCGCTGCTCAAACCGCGGCGGTAAAAAAAAAAAGAGCCTAATATTACATTCCCTAAAATAATAATAACTACCTCCAGATACAGAAGGTTTCTAATAAACTCTACATGACCTTCGTGCTGCCGTACTCACGTCACGTCAGTGGTTTCATGTCCGAGTCCTTTTTCCTGCGGCAGACAGAGGTCACCACAAGCCACAGATCTTCTCTAAGCCCCGCCCTCCGCTTCCGGAGGCTCGGCACGCAAGGGGGCGTGGCTTCAAATCTAGACTGGCACCAAAGGATGACTGTAGCACACACACACAAGCCCCTGCACCTTCTAATTATACACTTATGAAAATCATGACCATGGTGATTACAACCGTTTTATCACAGTCTGTGAAAAGAACATTTATCCCTGATAGCTTAGATCTTCTTCTGTTCTGAGTATACATAAAATGACTATGTCCAAGTTTGTGGAATATATGGATGTCATAAGAATCCAAGGGCGTAGATTTGATCTTGTCTGGGACCAGGACGAGGTGGGAGGTGCGAGAGTGTGTTTCTGTGTGTGTGTGTGTGTGTGTCGGGGGGGGGGGGGGGGGGGGGGGGGGGGGGGGGGGGGGGGGGGCTTGCGTGCGAATAAAGCGATATGTACTGTAAGGCTGGTCCCCAAGTTAATATCACCAGAAAAATGCTTGATGGTCCACCCAGACTCAGAGCAGGTGCCGTATGGGGCGCCGTTTGTAAAGTCAAACAGTCACAATTTAAGAGTAACATTTTGGGTTATTTAGCCTATCGTAACGGGAGAAAAATGGGAGCTCGTTTTTCAAAGTCATATTTTCATCATTTTATTCATACATTTATAAATGTCAAAGTTGCCAACTAAATATTTAGTTAGTTAGCTAAATATTTAATTTAGAGTTAAATATTTGTTTAACAAATTAAATATTTAGCTCTGACCTAAATATTTAGTTTGTAAAATAAATATTTAATTTACTAACTAAATATTTATTTTACACACTAAATATTTAGCGCCAAATTAAATATTGATTTTCCAAACTATTTAGCTCTGACCTAAATATTTAATTTGGAGCTAAATATTTAGTTGACAAACTAAATATTTAGCTCCAAATTAAATATTTTGTTAGCCAAAGAAATATTTAGCTAAATTTTTAACTTACAGGTAAATATTTAATTTGGAGCTAAATATTTAGTTGACAAACTAAATATTTAGCTCCAAATTAAAATTTAGTTTGCTAAATAAATATTTATTTTTATAACTAAATATTTATTTTGCAAACTAAATGTTTAGTTTCAAAATAAATATTTAGCTGGGATCTAAATATTTATTTTGGAAAATATTTAATTTGGAGCTAAATATTTAGTGTGTAAAATAAATATTTAGTTAGTAAATTAAATATTTATTTTACAAACTAAATATTTAGGTCAGAGCTAAATATTTAATTTGTTAAGCAAATATTTAACTCTAAATTAAATATTTAGCTAGCTAACTAAATATTTAGTTGGCAACTTTGACATTTATAAATGTATGAATAAAATGATGAAAATATGACTTTGAAAAACGAGCTCCCATTTTTTCCCGTTACGATAGGCTAAATCACCCAAAATGTTACTCTTAAATTGTGACTGACTTTACAAACGGCGCCCCATAGTTTTCCTGTAATTTTTCAAAGCTGTGGTTTTGGCAAACTGCTTCTTTGCAAACAGGAGCCTGGTGGTAGAAAAGATTTGTATCCAAATTATTTGTTTCAAGTTCACAAATCTTTTTATAGAGCCAGGGAAGTTTTCTGAACTATTTTACCCACGTCTGTTTCCACTGCAGTTACTTGGCCAACCATGGTTGAAATCCATAGAAAAGTGACCCATTATGCTTGTGTGTGCTGAGTAAATAATTTGTAACTTTGCCTATTAGGGACAACTGCAGCATGACAGTTTGACATTACATTTTATCCACATTAAGGCACCCACAGCTAAAGTGACCACAATGGACGATGTACGCCGTGTAATTTTCACTTTTAATTAGTTTCTGCTGACAGTATTTCAGTTAAAATGTCTCTCGTAAAGTATATGTTGTTATTGTCCTGATGTCTGGGGAAAAACTAGCGCACTCAAAACTAAACATAAGACCAAAAATAAGCCATCTTCGATAGCCACACACAACTCGCTAACACAGGAAGTTCCTGGCTTCTGTTTGGCTGTGGTTAGATCAGAATCGCCTCTTTACTCATTGTCCCACAGGTGAAGCTTAAAGGCGAGCCTTAAGCCGACCCAGAACTAGTATATCTGATCAATTCATCACTTCTGACCACAGCACGAAGCGTGGAGGCCCTGTAGCTTGTTGCTCGCCGGCTACTCATCGCCGCCATCGAGGCTCGCGAGCGCTTTTTCTATCATCTCTGATCGAAGCAGAGCCGAACTCAGACCAGATCAAATAAGATCACTGTGTAGGTTTTAACAGAAACATACACACAGACAACACACATACATCACATTCTCTCGCACAGGCACTCTCCCAACTACACACACGGACACACCAACCACACTATGAGGAAATCAGGACTCATCAGGCTATAAAAAGGTCATTCCCGCGTTGAATTGTGGGACTTTTCAAGTAGCCCGCAGTAGAATGTCGCCCCCGTGTGGTCATTTACAAGAAAGCCCTGTATAGAACAAATAATTTAGACTTCTTGAACACAAAAATAAACATCAAGTCAAAAAAAGACAAATAAATATTACTCATGCTATCCCCGCACACCATCTATGTTTCAGATCTGTCCTAATGTGTTCAGTTTGTATCTGTAAACACAAAACAAAAGCTTTGTAATGTGGCTAAACATAATAAGATTACACTGCCCCAATCAACCAAAAGGCTCTCGCCTTTGTTCAAATAATATATTTGTGTTAGAAATAAATAGTGCATAACTAAGACTGTCTCAAATTGATGTATGTAATGAAGCAGCAGTGTAAAAGTGATAATGTCTAATAAAAATAAATAAAATTTAGAACAGTCATAATAGCTAAATAATAAATAAAATAAAATGTGGGGGTTAAAAATAAACTTTTATTCTTTTATTTATAAATCACACCAGTTAAAAATTTTCTATGCTCATATTTTTCTTTCAACTTGGAAATAAAGTGATAAATCAGATGGTTTGTTAACTTATACTGGGCTTCATTTTGATGATGTTCAGACAACTCAAAACACAATAAATACTGTTTGGTTTTTGCTAACACTGTGTAGTTGGGAGAGTGCCAGTGTGAGGACGGTCTTTTTGAAAATATTAGTTATTCATTGGTCTTTATTTTTGCACAAGCGATTACAGGTAGTCTAAATGTATAAATCACAAAAAAACTTTTTTTTGCAGGTAACTGTGCAGGTTTTTATAAGAGCAGCCACCACTGTGCCTCATTGGTTTAAAGCTGTATTTGCGTCCCTGATAATTAACTTATCCAACATCCAGTGTCCTGTGGGGGTTGTGAGGTAATCTTGAATGGCGTAATGAGATTTCAGTGTCTACTACCACCACTGACTACCGCTACAGCATACTGTGAGGTTCCTCATCAACAACAGCATGTTGACCTTGAATGAAGCTAGAGAAGCAGGCTGGAGGTGGACCAAGTGAGGACATGTGATTTCATCAATGGACTGAAACAAGAGCTCAGATAGTGGACAGAAGCAGTGGACCTCCACCATCCTACCATGGAGGGGTCAGCTGTAAAAAAAGTGAGTTCTTGCAAGTTGTGTTTTTTAATTATTATTCTGATGCTGTCAGATGAGCTAGAGGTCAGAATCTAGAGGCCATGTGTCAGGTGTTTGGTTCCTTTGTTGTAATGTCTGTATATAATCCTTTATTTTATATAATTGTGTTTTATATAATTGTGCTTTTTTCATTTTTTACGGCACATGAACTGATGGAGCTTCATGTTGTGCGTGTTACAAGATGTAGTTTACTGTTCCAACATCAGTGTTTGTACAGCTCTCAAATGAGACCATCTAGGCTGACTGCACACCAAGATGACAGCCTGCAAAAACAAGTGTCAAGTTATTCTTGACTAATTTACAGTAATTGATCTGGCAGCAACAACAAATTGGTTAACGAATCATCTGGAAAATAATAAACATAATATTGGTAAAGCTGCATGCAACAGCTCTCATAATAATTTAAATTAAATCAATCTAAAATCGCGATAAGAGCTATGCACAATCATTCATAACCTCTACACCAGATACAACATTAGATATTTCTCTGTAATCTATCTGAGTCCTGCAGGTCTTGACTGGAACAATGCTTCGATCAGATCAGACACCTGACAGCTCAAATTTCCTGCAGGAGTCTGACCAGGGACGGGCTGTGGAGGCTTACTCTATGTCCCTGGCAGAAACCGTGAAAAGGCAACAATCCCCAGAGACGAAGCCAGAGGATCTTAATGCTCATCCATTGGACAGTTTCTGGCAGAACCTTTTTTTTTTTCGACAGAGAAAGTAATCAGCTGCCTCGACATTGACCATGCACCATCTGCTGCCACCTTTGTGCGATCCTTTTCTTCAGGTTATCTGGTTTCAGTGGGTGCTGTAATGGACTCCGTTTGTGCAACAGGAAGATGTCAATTTTTTTTTACTCTGTGTTGTTTTTGTTTGGAGCGAGATGCCTTAACAATGTGATTTACTTTTTCTGATTACAAATTGAATCATAGTCTTGCTTTGCTCTGCCAAAGACAGCGGCAGTCAGGCCAAACAAACGCGTGTCTTTAACAAGAGCTGTTATGTCACCTTTGTAAACACAGATCGCCTGCTTAAGCAGCACGTCAGGCACTGTCACTTTTAGCCTTTGTCTAAATATAACCTTTGTCTAAGGAGATGAGCAAAATAGAGGTGATTCAACAAACAATTAATTCATCAGAGGCATCACTGCTTTGCTTTGTAACTTCTATTGTTCTTTTTCTCTTTTATGATTTCACAGAAACCAGGATATGGACCAAACAAAAAAGGTATCATAAAGCACAGATAAGCCCACATACAGCTATGGTGTGAAGGCTTTGATTGAATTACTGATATCTGTTTGTGTTCAGTATTTGAACAAATTAATTCACTTATCAATCAATATTGTCTTTTGTTTGATATAATCTTTATCTTAAAATTATCAGACTTTTTCTTTGATTTAGAAAAACATTTTTTACTTTTTCTACATTAGATCTAAGTTGTCAAACTCCAAGAGTCCATTTTTAAAACAAGTTCATTAGACACCCCTGTAGGCCATCTGCCTCTGTCTCATAACTCTGCAGGAGACGGCAGCGGTGCTGAAATAGTTCAACCAAGGAAACTCAACGGTTCCTCAGCAGAGACACCAAGCTACCAGAATCTGCACCGGGAGCTGCTGCTCAGCCATAAACGGTAGGTCAAACACCAAACACACCTTTATGTCAGAAACAAACTGAGTCTGGATGCTTTGTGTTTGCGTGTGGGGACTGACGTGGCTCTGACTGCTCAGGGGTCTGGTGCTGGAGGAGAAACCAGAGCTGAAGAGAGTTCTGGAGCAGCGCAGACTGGAGCTGCACAAGGAGGAGGAGATGGCACGAAGACGGCCTTCAGACCTGGAGACGGAGCTCCGCAAGAGGCAGCAGAAGCTGAAAGAGGTCAGGGGCACATAAACAGCTGGAGAGAGTCAATTAGGTTTTAACAGTTCATATTCATAACTATATAGAAAGTTATTTCTCCAGTTGTCAAAAGTTTGAACTTTTAATAAAATGTAGGCATAAACTCCTAATTTTCAGATAAGAGGTTATATGCTCTGAATTGCCTTTTATTGTTCCAGTATGAGCAAGAAGAGATAAGACAGCGGGAGAACCAGCAGAAGATTCCTGAGTTTGTCCGAGTCAGGGACAAACTGAGGCGCACACAGACGCTGGACCAGCCCTGAACGGCTCCCTGTGTCACCTCTCACCACAGTGGCCCTAAACTTTTAAGCCCACCACCTACTGAGCTACATAAACAAACATACCAGGATATACAACATCTGTCCTCATACATTTTCATTTTTAAAAGAATGGAACAAATGGATGCATGCAGACACAAATCTAACTCTGTTAGAACCTCCTTAGAACACATTCAGGGTTCTGTTTCCTGAGAGGGAGTGAAGTGCTCAGTAGTTGACTTTTGATTAGATTTACATGTAGATTCATATTGGTTTAGCAAAAAGCATCAGTGTTCAGCTTCTGGATGGTTTTTATTATTATCTAATGTTACTGCCAGTTTTCCATGTTTCCTCTTTGAAAGAGAATGGGAGCGTTATGAAAGGGTCACATAAGGTCAGCCTGATTCTTCACAATGTGATTAAAGTTTCATCATAACTGTTTTGTATCAATAAGACCCCCCCCCCAAAAAAAAAAAAACATTACAAAACCACAAGTTTGTTTACCTGTTTCTGTCATGACTTTTGATTTTTAGCGTGTTTGTGTGTGTGCTGTGGAAATAAAAGGCTTTTTGGTTTGGAGTGATGTGTTGCTGAGCCGGACACAGATTAAAGCACTGAGGAATTGATTTGCAGGCAGCTCCTCTCCCTGAGGACCCTCTCAGCTCTTTCTCATGGATATGCGACTTTGTTTAATTAGCTAATCTTTTCATTCCATCACGGGTCGAAAGGAGAAAAAGGACAGGCCATCTGGTTGAGGCTTTTCTGAATGTATAGACTAGGAATACCCAATGGTCTGGTAAAGGCACTAGAAACATTTGGGACAGTCACAGAAACCTCCAGCTGAAGGCTGCAGTACGTAGCTGTTTTTTAAGGTTATTTTAGCAGCATTTCACATAGAAATGTAGGACACATGGGCCACTGAAGATAAAGCTATTAATGCTGAAACACATTATTATTGAAAAATCAAAGGTTAAGATGCTGTTTGTGTAAAAGTAGTTGACTGTTATAGCAAAGTTACAGAACTCCCTCTAAAATGCGATGGTTAGTCAAACTGGGAAAAATACTACGCTTATAAGCCAAACGTGAAATTTTTAAAGAATAAATAAGTATTATCAACACAATCATCCAAGTAAAAATTCATAATTCCAAGTAACATTCACATTACCATTAAAATGTATAATTTAAAAACAAAATAAAAATAAAAGGTTTTGTTGTAATCTGGATGGGTTTCTTATGACCTACACAATAAGATTTTTATTATCGTGTTAGAAAACAGAGTTGTCTAAGTGTTGTTTACCACTTTTTACTTGCCAGCTGTTGCTTTTTCTCTCCTTTTTTTAAATAAGTCTCTTCTTTTGTGCTTCTTTTCAAATTAAAGGCCCCCCCTCCTCCTCAGACAGGCGCGTGCTGTGTCAATACGCAGAGCGTGCCTGGAAAGTTAGCAGGGTCGGAACAAACCATTTATCAACCCAGAGGGGTCCGCTCTGGCAGCAGAGACACTAAATAGACTTAATAGTTTGACACAAAATACTTTTAGAGATACATTTCAAGCCACTAATAGATATACACTTTGCTGTTAGTAATGTAAAAATGATTTTATTCTTATTTTAAATACATTTCAAATACAATTAAAACTCCCCCCTCCCGCTCGGAAAGTGGAACCTTCTGAAACAGATGTCCCTCGGCTTCTCTAACATCTGACCGGAGAAAGTCTTCACAACCCAGCGACCTCCGAAATGATGCTGTAGACGAGAACAACACAAACTAAAGGGTGAGTCAAAACATTTAATATTTAACAAAAGTAACCCCCCTCCCCCCAAAAAACATTGGAGGACAAAAAAGCAGTAGCATTATTAAGAGTTTAACAAAAATGTGATACATAAAAGTCATAAAGTTTTCTAAAACTGTTACAAATGTTAGCTAAACGGAGTAAGCTGGGTTAAACATGATAACATTAAGTTATGTTATGTGAGTACCATTTCTATTAGTCAAATATAATTACAAGGAAACAAGTCAGTGTAAGTGTTTACTCTGTTGTGCTGGAACGTTGCTAATTATTGTGCTAACAACAATCAGTCGTGATTTACATTTCATGTTCTTTTATACTTTTCAGATTAAAGTAAATATAATTAAATACAGCTCTACAACGAGCAACAGTAACATATACATTAATTCTACAGCCATCTGTAGATGTTAATACCATTTTGACTAAATGAAAATATTTACATTTAATTTTGACACTTTATTTTTCTATATATTCTATATATTTTCCATCTATTCCAGCTGCATGTGATGTTTTGGTGATTTGTGCTCAGTATAGTTTAACTGTTGTTATCTTATTGTATCATGATTAATAATAAGTCGTATTGGGAGCAGCAGACAGGTTGGTCACTGTTATTTTTCTACACAGCGGTAGAATAAACATCATCTCTTCTAGTTCATACCGTGGTGTTTAAGGAAACACCTTTGTGTTTTTTAGCTGAGGAGTATAGTTTTTTGTTTTTTGGGTGGGGGTCTGTCATGAGTGGAAGAAACTGCAGCCACATCCTCCCAATTGCCTGAAGTGATCATCATCATTCAGAGGCTTCAGAAGTGATGATTCAGAGGGATGAGGTGGTTCGATCTCAGGCCAGCCCTTCAGCCTCTGGAGAACAATGGAGCCAATTTCTTCTTGTCATTGAGCTGTGACAGAACTGGTGTGTCTGGCCAACATATGGCATTCAGTGACTGGGAGGAGGCTGGCATGATGCTTATTTGTTCCTGCTGCATTATCTTTATTGGACAGATAAAGCATTGTATTACCTAGCTGTGTTGATCTTGATAAAGCTTGGCTAATAGGGTTTTACAGTTTTTAAATTTGATGTAACTTTTTGACTCACTACTTTCAGTAGTTTCCAGATTCAGTACCACTTTTTAAGGCGAAGATCTCTCCTATGACACCCTTTGTAATACTACACCTCCTTTCTTTTCTCTGCTGTTCTCCTGCAATGTTGCACTTTTCTCCCAGCAGCCAATATTGCGTATAAAGGGAATCTCATTTTGCTGAATGGATTTTGGCTTTTTGTCAGACTCAGAAAAAAAGCATGCTGAAAAGTCGTTTGGTTTCTTCCATAGTATCAGCATTCAGTGGAGAATCTTAATTACAGGGTTCGAATAGGCCCTGGTCTGGTTTCAGGCAGCCCTCACTGTTTCCTCAGCGAAGCTGGTCCCCGTTGGTAATTCCAGAGCCGACCACAGTGGTAATGAGCATGGTGGTGGTGGCTGCAATCCAGTAATACGCAGCTCCAAAGGCTCATGGGAAAGGGTGGTGGGGGAAATCTGAGAGACAGTAAATATGCATCATGATGTCTTGCCATAAACATCAACTTCCGTAGATGTTACACAGTCACAGTCGGGTGAACTGTGAGGATGGGTGGTACAGTCATTTTGCATCCTGAGCACGTTTCTGTCATCATTAGCAATGATCACACTCGCCCTTCAATTTAGATGTCTGTGACTAGTACATCAGTGGAGACAACGCTATCAGCAGCCATTCCCTCAGGACATGGACATCCTGTTGCGCTCAATCCAGAAAAGTTTTTTTTTGTTTTTGGCCATCCTTCAACACTCTCACAACTTCAAATGACAAATGGCATCAGCGTTTTGGTAAAATGCTGTAACTCAAAGTGGAGAGTTTAACCAAACCCACCCACTCACTCAGCCTAGACCTCCAACCACAGACTCTTGTGAAAGTCTTCACACGCTTATGAGTTGTAAGTGGGTAAATCCCACACTGCTCTCGTCTGTGGCTGGATTCATGTTAACGTTTTCAGCATCAGATCGCTGCAACATGGAGCCATGTGTCTGCGAGTACAGCAAACAAGTAAAACTCAGCACTGCTCTTTTTTCTCCTCTCTCTGCCTGCTTTGTTTCAGTACTGGCCCAGTAACGCTGCTCAAGCCTGAGTTGTCAGCAGATCTTGCGCCCACAGCACATTATTGAGGCCAGTTGGTTGATACAGGCCTTTTGTTGCAGAGTTGTTTTACTGACTCAAGCTGCACAGCCCCACCATCATTGTGATCTGGGCTGCTCATCGCTGTGTCATTTCACATGAGTTGCTGTGATGAATGGGTCAGACCTGTGGGATACACGATAATATCCTGTTAGAGAAGATCCTCATTCACACAGGCTTTGAGTCTTCCTCTTCCCTACAGGAAAGGCCTGATATCAATCTCCAAACACAGCAGCTGAGACAGGAGCTGAGGATTACACACTGACACAACCAAAAAGACACTACTATAAGATTGGTTTAGTAAGTATTTACACAAGAGCTGTTTTATGCATATGTGACTTTGGAGCAAAGAAATCACTCTGCAGCTTTTTCTTGCTTCAATCACATGTTCCCTGGAGAATAACAAACAACGGAGCGGGCCATAAACACAAACTGCACTCAGGGTGTAAGGGAAACAGGCAGCGTTGTGCAGAAGTCAGCAGGGACCTCATGACGTGCTGCTGCGCGGACAAGCCCAGCATTGAGACATTCTTCCACTTCAAAGCCCCCAGAGGATTCCCTGCACACTAGTTGAATAGAAGCTAAGGGAGGGGTGCACAAGGGGGGAACAGGTGCAGTCCACGAATGGGGGGTCATTCCTGCTGCCATCTGCCTTCTTTTTTGGGGTCTCAGCTTTTTTAAGTGGCCTCTGATACGCCTCGCAGCGACACGCTCCCCTAGATAGCCGCCCCGTGTCCCGTTACCACGGCAACATGATTCAGATTAACCCCCACACATGTGCCGAGTCAGCCACGGGGGTCTGCGTCTTTTGTGACTGAGCATGAGGGAGAAAACTAGGAGGGGTGTGTGCTGAGCTGGATGGATAAAGGGTTTAGAAAAGAACACCCGCCAGTCACTCACTTTTGTTAAGTGAAGCAGCAGAGGGAGGATGAATGAAGCCATGTGGCAGAACAAACAGAGAAGATTCTTAAATGAGATCAGTCACATTTTGTTAATTTAATTTAAAAATGTTTTTATTCCAACAGGTAATTACAAAACTTGAGAGCAGACAGTCAAGATGACGGCCATTGAGAGTAAAGAGGAGATCAGCGACACAGACAGTGGGATTATCGTGCACTCTGGTAATTAAAACACCAAACCAGAACCCATTATCAAGATATTTGACTCAAATGAGCTTCATTTAATGATTAAATCTCCATATCAACATCAAAACACAACAATACTAAATATAGCACTGTGTATGCTAAATTTAAGTTAAATAATGTTGATTTTTCACAGTTTAAATCTCTCATCAGCTGTCCACCAACAATCATTTTATAGATAAATACAAAACAGAACTCTATTTTTTAACCTAAAGTTTTGATGTTACATTACAATATTATTTTCTGTTGTTCATTAAAATGAAAAGTAATATATTTTTATTCAACATAAACACCTATGCTGATACACCACCCATGTTAAGGTATGTTCTTTTTGCTGATAATTATTATTTGTTTGTGTTTTCAGGTCCAGACAGCCCCACTTCTCCAGTAAAGGACCTGACCACCCACACCAGAGCTCTGAAACTAAAGCACCAGTCTCTGGAGGAGCGTCTGGAGCTCTGCCTGCTGGAGCTTCGAAAACTTTGCATCAGGGAGGCAGTAAGTGACCTCTACATCACCATAACTCCACTTTGTGTCTCAGTTAATTAGACTGACATCAGAAAAGCTGTAAACGAATAGTTATGACTACTTTTGCCTAGTTTTGATGTTTTCTCTTCACAGGAACTGACGGGCACATTTCCCTCAGACTACCCTCTGATGCCTGATGAGAAGCCACCTCGAGTTCGAAGGAGAATTGGAGCTTCTTTCAAACTGGATGAAGGTCTGATCCTTCAGGATCAACAGGTACAATGCCCCATGTGTCTTTAAAGAGCATAAAGAAAAGAAGTGAGCATTAAAAACTATCATTCATTAGCTTAAAGTAAGTCCCAGAATTTGTTTATTGTAGGATTCTGAGCTGCAAGCACTGGAAACTGACCTGGCAGTCCAGCGACAGATTTATGAGGCAGCCCGTAAGCTGTCCCTTGAGGAGAACCTCACAAAACCACAGAAGAAGAATCGTCTGCAGCAGTGCAAGCAGGAGGAGAAGAAAGTGAAGGATCTGCAGGAGGCCGTGTTGCAGCACAGAATCAAGAGTGAGTGCAACTCACCGGCCATCTCCATCTCAAGCAGTCAAAATAAAGGTGAGAGACACTGCTGCCCCCCTCCAGGCCAATCTGGGTAAGAGTGGGTTTCATAGAGATGCTTATAATGGGATTTCTGTGCAGATATGTGCCTGTCCGATGACAGCTCCCTCTCTGATGTGGTAGCTCTGGATGAGGGTGAGTTGAATTTACGTTTGTACTCTAATAAATGCATTTTAAAGTAAATATTTTACAGAATAAAAGGTTAGAACTCTAGAGTGGATGGATTTTGGAGCAAGAAACATGCCAAGATCCATTCAATGTAACAAGTATTATGTGTCCAGTTGTGAGTTTGTATCTTTAAGGTTATAATTCTTCATTGTTTTCTCTGAACATTCTTAGACATGGACTCTTCATCCCCCCTCTCACCTCCAGTGTTGGCCACTTCCTGTTCCGACCCCCTTCAGCTGTCAGATAAGAGCATACAGTCGTCCCATCAGTCCTCAGAGCCGACCAGCGTGGAGTATGAGCGCTCTCCAATCCAGAACTCTCCGTGGAAGGAGTCTAGTCTGGACCAACCTTACCAACGGGTCTTAAAACTCCAGTCTCCCATCAGGAGCAGCTCCAGGTAGGAGCAGATGCTTCATCATACATCATCAAATACAAAACTAATTTCAGATAACATTTTTTTAGACCGACATGTCAAAGCAATACAAACTCTTAAAATATCCACATCCTAAATTGACTTTTATCAACATATTTGGAAAGAGGATACATTTTAAGTTTTTTAAAATAAACTGCCGTGCTTTGATTTGTGTCCATTTCATGTCATTCTTCCTGTTTTACTGTGTGCAGTAGTCCAGCAGGAATACAGGTGTCTGCAGAAAGTTGCAGGATTCCTCTCACTCAGTTTGTCAGGAACTCTGCGTTACGTCACACCCACTCCACCAGCGCTCCCTCCACCCCGGAGCTGCTTGTTCGCCGACAGTACTCGCAGTCCTTCAGGTATGCAGAAAAGTTTGAATTGGTGATATGGCAGTTAAAGTCAGTACAACAACACGTGATGTATTTTACTGTTTTATTTTCTTAGAATTCCCAAAAAGAAGCTATTTGTTGATGTGGAGCGCCTCAGCTCAGAGAACGGCCGTGAACCATCCAGGCTTCCTCACACAAACTTCACAGTGCGTCTCCCAGAGAACTCACCCCCTCATCCTTACCAGTCCAGCTCAGAGGACAGCAGCTCGGAGTACTCATCCTCCTCGTACATCTGCTCTCCTGTAAGAAACAAACCCACTGAGATCCCCAAGCTCTCCCCGCCACCTTATGGATTCCACTTCGAAGCACAGAAAAAAGATCTCTCTGGCTCTCTACAACGGAGCAGCAGCCAGACTCAGTCTAGGGAGGAAGGCCCTCTTTCCCCGCAAGACCTGAACATAGGGAAGTGCTTTCTGTCTCCTCCTCCTGGGGCTCGCAGCCAGCAAAGAAGAGCATCCTCCCCGAGGAGCATCCTAAAGCCCCCTCCGCCTTACAACAGACTGATGAGGACACCTTCACTGAGGGAATACCCGAACCACGCAGTCAGGCTGATGCCACGGGAAATCGTTTCAGAGGAGCTGAAGTCCTGGCATCAACGGAACCAGCTGCAAAGGTTATGGCCAAACTGTGGAGAGCAGCTGAACTCTTTGAGCATCACAAGCCCGACCTCATCTCACCTGCCACTGTTTGAACAGGTTGGTGCTGAACACACAAGGCCGGTACTTAAAGGCATACTTTGCAACTTTTTCATAAATCTTTTCCTTGAGCCAGTATGTGCTAATATGACCCTTTGCAGGGTTATTGAAAAGTCACTCAGCCCCATCTAGTGCTTAGATCCGGAATACCACGTTTGCAACTTCTGAGTCTCCAGTCCGGTGCCCTGGAAGTCTCACAAAGCCACATATCTCGCGAGGGTTAGGCTAACCCAATGTGGCTAGCTGTTATGCTAGCACCGGAGGGTTTTTTAGCTCATGATTCCTGATTTTTTTAATCTCTCCCTGCTTGAATACAGCTGATTTATTTGAAGGAGTAAATAACCGCTCCAGTAGAAAGCAATGAAGGAGACATTTCAACAGTTAGATTTAGGAGTTTCTGAGCAGAAACAATGGTGCTAACGTTTTCTGTAAAACGGACACCGGGGGAGTCAAAACAAGCAAAACTGCATAGTATCCCTTTAAAGGTGTGGGCCTAAAAAAAAACAAAACAATGATTTTTATATTAAAATAAATCAGTTTTTATTAAATGTCTCTGCTGTTTATCAGCTGAACACTGATGTGATGTCATTTTTTTCCACAGGGTTCGGGTAATGTGATCCTTCAGAGAGCAGCAGATGGGACTCCAGTCCAGTGGTTTGTGGCTGAGGATGCTGAAATTGTGAGCCAGGTGTAACAAAAAAAACCCTTAAGTTAAATCATTCCTGATTATTTAAAGCTGTATTTATTAAGACTTTGGACTCTCTGTGAGATTGTTGATTGACATGATGCAGAAAACGTGGACCAGTTGGTACCAGATTGGTATTTTTTAAATAACTTAACGTAAGGTGGTATTCCAGTTTTATTTATTTAGGTAGTCTCATAATAGATTGTAGGTGAATTGAGGTTCATGCAGTCTTATAAATGTGTCAGATGGACCATGGATTTGCTGTTATTTCAGAGTTTTTTTGTGTGGCTGGGACACATTTTGCACACACCTGCAGTAGTTCTCATTTAGGTTTCCCATTCTTAATATAATTATTGACTATATTTATTTGAAGTCTATCTCATATGGCAAACTTAAAACAAATGTTTATGCTTTATTAAACATGTAATATTATTTAATTGTTTGACCTGATGTTCAGCCTTAACATTTACCAATAATAATCACTGATCTCTTCAGCAGTGGTTTGATGGATGTCTTCACTACTGTTTGGTGTTTTCTTACTAACCACTTGATTGTATCTGTTTTTTATATATTTATAATAAACATAATAAGCTTAAATTTGTTGATTTTTAAAAATGCATTGTGATTAAAGATAAACTTTTTTGACAAAATGGGGAAAAAAACTTTTTATCATTTTTACACAAAGAGACACATTTCTCACAGTATGCCCCTGAAGGGAGGGATCACAGCTCAACCTCTCCATCATAAAGTTCCCACATGTAACGCGTCAGCATGATGACACAGAGAAGCACAAACAGGTTGCTGCAGATATACGCCCAACGACAGCGGGACAACCTGAGAGTCAGAGGATGTTGTTTACACAGCGGTCCATAGCTGAACAAGACCATCAGCGATTGTTCAAAAGTAAAAGTCCAATTTTTACTTCAGTCGGAAAAATATGTGATGTTACGTTTACCTACCCTGAGTTTTGTGTGTCTGGCACTATTTTTCCCTTTGAAAAAGCTTCTTTACTCATGTGTTCTTTTTTAAAAGCATCCAGAAAGGGACTGTAATGAAAACAGGCCTACAATTAAAATATACCAACAATTATTCAAGATAGAATTTAAAATAAACTCGTATTTAATCACTCATTTACTCAAGTCTTATCTTGCTCAAAAACCAATCAGAAAAAACCTGATGTGTGTTTAACATAATAAACGTACATTTCTGTTGCTGTCATCCTGCATTATATACATTAAAAGAGCAGCTATGTTTTCTGCAGCGCATCGTTGCATTGAGGAATCAAACTTCAAATTTAACTCAGCAGCAGAAAAAGTAAAAGTATCACAGATAAGAACATGAGGACAAACTTTTTAAAGCTGTAAAATGTGGGAAAAATACAATTTATAAAAAAAAGTAACTTCAACAGATTGGTAATTACTTCATGTTTTTGTAGTAATCCCAATACTTTTTGCTTTGGCTCTTTATGGTGTTGTCTTGCTTTGATGCAAGGGTCTCTGGGTAGAGGGTGGGATAGAGTTCTGACTGAGGATCTTCAGGTGGATCTGGTTGCCTGAAAGAAAAAACAATACTGAATGTGACCATATGGTAGAGACACAAAGCATAACTCTGGTATTAGTATATGACCTGTCATCCATTGAGCTGTCCTCTTTGGATACCACACAGCAGCTGGAGTCAAAGCTCAGGGATGGAGACAGACACCTGGGGGACGGCTTCTTACAGGAGGAGTCCTGCTTCCTGGAGTCTCGCATTTTCTTCTCCTGTGAAGGAGAAACTGGTGCTTATTTTGGTAGTGAGGCAGTAAAGGAGTTCAGAGGAAACCACCTCACCTGAGTCGGGCCGGAAATAATCGATGCACTGATCCGTCTACGTAAAGTGCTCTGAGAAGATTAGATTTTATAAGTTTTGATGAGGATAAAGATCTTATAAAGAAGGTATTTTCAGCAGTAAATTGAAATCTTCCTACTTGATTAGAGCCTTTCCTCCTCTTGTTTTCTGAATCTACAGTGAGATGTTGAATGTTAGATTTGGGAAACAGCAACCAAACTAGACAAAACACCCTACAACACATGAACCTGTGAAGGTCTTGTTCTTGCAGGAGTCCTGCTGCTGCTGCAGTATTCTTTTAGTTTCTTCCAGCTCTGCCTCATGTCGGTTGTGACGTCTCCTCTGACTCTCCACGTGAGCCACCATCAGCTCCACCGCCTGACTCACCCGAGCCTCCTGTCAACAGAACGAGATCAGAACAACAACTGGCTCGATATATCATATATGATATGATATATCAGTCTTTGATACTGAGTACAAGATTTAAACCACTTCTATTTTTAAAATTTTGCTTTAAAGAAGCAAAAGCAAAAAAAAGAAAGTGGTTATTTTTTAAATAACTGTTTTTATGTACCTGATGAACAGCACCAAGCACCTCCGCTGTGTTAGAGATTCGCTCCACTGTCCCACTCAGGATGTCCAGAGACAACTCCAGTCTTTGCAGGATGCTGCTGCGCTTCCTGTCTGAACACAAGCTCTTCAGCGCCTGCAAACACAAACATGTTGACTCCCTCTGTAGCATCTTAAAAACATAGAGCACCTGTCTAGAGACTGACACATGATTCTTACAAACCAGGAAGTTTTGCATTTTGTAAAAATGTACTTGTAGAAAATGCAGCAGCTGAAGGCAAAAGACCTTGAGAAACAAAATCTGATCTAATAAACCAAGTTGGAACTCTCTCAACAAAATAACCAGATTAAAAGCCTCATCATCACCCCTGCAGTGAAACATATTGACAGCTCACCTCCAGAGTCTCCCTGCCTCTGCTCAGCTCTTGATGGATGTTTTCCTCAGCCAGGTTCCTGGCATGCTCCTCTGCCTGCAGCCTCTGTTTCAGGGCGTACTGATCACAGCTGAAGGCCAGAGAGAGCTGAGAGAAGGCCATCTGAGACCAGGAACAATTCGTCACACTCAGGTTTTCAGTCCAAGATTATAATTTATTACTCATTTTTTATTTATAATAAAATAAGCTTGATCCTAAATAATGAACTAAGTACACTACAATTAAAAAGTCAACAAATCTTACCTCCAAGTCCTTTTCTGACATATCAACACTGTCAGAAACAGTTTAGATATTAAAGGACAGATAGAACATGTTATGATGCTGCACTCTCCTGTTACTTATTTCACCTGCTGAGGTCCACATGCTCTATGATGGGCAATTCGCTCCAGCTTGTGACCGATGGCTCCTCATGACTGGCTTCTGTAAGATTTAGGGCCAGAACACCATCTGATTGTGTTTTTATGAGATTCTGAAGCCTTTCAAGAGTTTATTTATCTTTTACCTTCCTCGCTGTCGTCACTGTCCTGCATGGTGTTTTAGGTTGCAGCTGCTTGTTTCTGCATCAGGATGAAAATCCTCCAGGAACAACAGAGAGGCATCTAATCTAAAGGTGAGAAGGGAACAGGTGACAGCTGGTAGATCGGCTCACCCGTCATCCCACTGTACGCTCCAGAATAATCCAGTATCTCAACCAGAACACTAAATCATTTAAATTGTCTTGACAGTGTTAAGAGTCTGCCGATGGTTGACTAATTTATCTGCCTTTCTCCTGTTCTGAGAACACATAATCCTATTACCAGTGCAGGGTGGTTAGCCCAAGAGGTTCATGGGAAATTGTGTTTTGTCTGTACTAATTAAACATGGATGGGCTCCCAGGTAAATGTGATTTTTCTCTTCAGATTTTCAATGAATTATGCATCATTTAGATATTGAACAACTTCTGTATGCCAACAAATGAGGAAACACTGAGATTTGACTGGTAAACTAATGGCACAGATTCATATTTCTAGCTTTTATTTCTTGTCATTTAGATTATATCTTCCAGTTTGCTGGCCAACCAAGCTCCGTGGTCACTGAATCAGCTTTTGGTATCTTTGGCAGTGTGGGCAGGTGCAAAGCCCTGCTGGAAAACGAAATTGCTTCTCCTCCGTAGGGTGGGGACTGTCAAGATGGAAGATGTGACATCAGATACAATGTAGATATGTAGAAAGCTATCTAAAGCAACCTGGGCTTTCCACTACACCTCAGCAGTGCCACAGTATGATCACCTCCATGTAATTCATAGAGGTTCCACCAAGTGTTGAGCACATAAAAATTAAACAAAAGCCTGACATTTCAAATATAAATTTTCTGACACTAAATATCTAACAGTGAGTTCATTACCTACTAAAATGACAAATACTTAACTTTTTCTATATTTTTTAGATGTACCTTCATTGTAGAATGTCAAATTGTTGATGTGGTGAATCAACTTTCATGTTTCATAGTAACATCTGAAATTAAGATTCTCTAAATATTCTGCACCATTACACACATCAAATTTGAATTAGTTTACCCATTTACCATATGCATGGATTTGTTTTCCTCTTCCCTCTGCTCATGCAGGTCATGTCTCACATCTGATCTATTTATTTCCTCGTCAGGTTTAAGATCAAATCACCTCCATTCTGTAAAATGACTCAAACATTTAAGTATCTGAAATAGGCTACAAAATGTTGATAAATGACAAAAATTAACATTGGCGCTTCACCACTTTTATTAATAGAAAAACATTTAATAAAGGCGTTGGGGTTTGCCCATGGTGCTCTTGATGTAGAGGGCACGCACGTTCTGCCAGTTCTTCTTCAGCAGAGACACCAGGAAGTTGACGGCCAGGTGGATGTTGTAAACAAGTTCATCCTCCGTCATCTTCACGTGTCCAACAGCCACAGCAAGACAGAGCACCTAAAACACAGTAAAATGTTACTATATAGAGAACAACTTTTTAAACATGGGATTAAATTTTTTTTTTTTAAACAAAACTGAACAAACCTTCTTCATTTGGAACTTGATGGTGGATTTGACCTCATCCACCTTTGTGTTCATGTTCTCGTTGTGGGTGAGCAGAGAGGGGAACTTGCCAGCCTTGTTCAGTCCAGGACCCAGGATACGAGGAATCTGCTTGATCAGAGACTCAGAGGCCAGGAAGGCATCGTACTTCTTGGCTGAAGGACAACAACAGTAAACGGAAGGTTTGAACGGTGTTTTTATCACTAGTCCCATTTTTATTTCAAGCGATTTTCCTACCGAGCTTCTTCACCATCTTCTTGTTCTTGTTGAGCTTCTTCAGAGCCTCAATGTCCATGTGGGGAATTTCTGCAGCTTTGGCCTCATCACAGTGCTGCTGGTCTCCCAGAACACACACAGAGAACTTGGGCCTAGGAAGAGTCTTCAGCCTGCATTTGAACGTAAACAAGTTAGCCACAAACTAAACACAAGAACATTAAGCTGTATTAAAACACCAGTCGATTATTTTAGTAATGTCGATTAAAAGTTATCTAGACATTAACACCAACATGGACACACAAATTAAATTCACAATATTATAGAATGATGCATATAACACAAATGTTGACGAAAATTACCAAACACCTCCATGTTTTACTGCGTAAAAGAAAATTCTTACCCATACCACCACAGTTGTTGGTGTCCAACGGACCTCTTTGGTAACACAGAATAAATTGGTCGGCTTGAGGACGTGAGCCACTCAAAGCCTCCCCTCATGTTTTAAGACCCAGGGTAGGGGTCCGCCTGCTTTACCATCACCAGCTGAAGCTCGGTGGGCTCAGTCAGACTACCCAGATTACTTTTCCATGTCTGTTCCCTGTCCTGTCTGAACTCATAACGTTTGCATTTTATTTTTAACTGCTCACGATAAATGATTCAATAATCCTCAGACAGGTTGGAAACACACACAGAAAAGGTTGGGTTAAACAGTGAAATGTCGAACCTGACAGTGCCGGAGAAACGCTTGTCCTTCTGGGGATCATAGTTTTTTAGGCTGATCTGCAGCTCCACAGACTCCACAAACCTATCAACAAACAGGTTACACATTTAATCTGGGTTTAACATTCAAGTAATGTAATTTGTTAGGTTTAGTACTTTAACACGTGTTCTTACTTCCTTGGCTTGGCTACGGAGCCCTGCAGGACCTCCTTCACAGCTTCATACAACGTATCTCTGGAAACCTTACTGCAAAAATAAAAATAATGTCCAAAATATGAGTACAAGTAAGTTCGACAGACGATGTGACGTTCCTTAAAACTAGCATGTTAATTTCTGTTCACATTGCTAAAGCACAGCCAAATAGTCACAAAGTACCACAAAAGTCATTTTTATATAACCTAGAACGTATGATTTAACAATATATTTGAGGATTGTTAAGTAAAATTTGTTTTAAATCAGTGGATGGAGGCAGATTATATTTAGAATAGGTCGCGATGTATCCAGTTAGCAGTTAGCTAATCAACCGGTCTCATGTCCAACATCTAAACAATTTACAAATACACTAATATGTCACGAAAACTATACATGGAAAGTTTGTGTGTACTTATGGGCAATGTAACTATGTGTAAGCATGAATAAAAAAAGCTGTTTTAACACATTTATTGAATAAATCTAGTCCAACCTCATCTTAGCAGCTCGTCCCTGACGTCGTGCTACGCTGAAAAGGACGTGCTACCGGAAGTTGCGCAAAATAAAGGTGGGGCGACGTCACTGAACACTTTTTAAAACAACTTTATTTAACATAACATTGACAGACACTAGATTTCGGAAGAAAATTTGCATTAAATGTTTAACGGAACATCTTCAAAGACAGTAATAAATTATTTGAGTTGTAAAAAAAAAAATGTAACTTTAGTGTGCAAACGTTTTAAATCCGTCCTATTTTATTATTCAAACAATCAATATTGCTTATAAAATTATAATCACTGAGTTTACGCTTTTTGAAGGTTTTAAATGTTTTTTTTTTTTGTACTTTGGTTTCTGCTTCATTCAATTTCTTCACAGTTCTTGAAATATGCTAGCCTGGTAAACCAGACTTTATATGTAGATATACATTTCTGCAGAGCAGAACTGACAGTCTAGTTCACTAGGCTAGAAATATGCTGTTTTTGCTGATCATGACAGAATATTACATTGCATGTGCTTAAAGAAAGTTGACAAGTGGAGAACAAAATCAGTGTCAGACCTACAAAACAATCCACTTGCCATCAGATGAACAATATGTTAAAGTATTTTCTTGAAGACTGAAATAAAACTATTATAAACCAGATACGTCATACTTCAGTTGATAATCTACAGTAGCTACTTTCAACAGGTGTCCTCATACATTCAATTAAATAAACTGGTATAAATTGTGTCTTTGTGTCAGGCTGCTGTAACAAAGTGCATAAAACTCCAAACTTAAAACTGGTTTGTTAAAATGTCTGATCATTTTTGATGCAAAACAAACAAAAAAACTTACTGAAAATGTTTGGGTATTGGGCTAAAAATGAGGAGAAAAACAGAATAAATCATATAAATGTTCAACTAGTGTACATAGCGATAGTGAATTTCTTTTAAATAATTTATAAGCTGATTATAACCTTTATGTAAAAAAGAATTTGCATATTTTTCACTCCCATATGAACTATGAAATTAAATGAACCATTATTAATTTCTTCTGAAATATAGTGGAGAGGACATACAAGACATAACTCAAATTTTTCATTTAACCCTCGTTTGTAAATAGATGTACTCTGATATTGTGCTCAATAAATAGAACAAATACAGAAAACTCAACATTTCTCCAGAGGGTGTTTAAAACATTTGTCAGCCCTTCCTGAGACTTTGAGAGCCCCCTAACCTGCTGACAGCTTTAAAAAAGGACTAAAAACATTTCTTTTTAGTAAAGCTTTTAATCTTTTATAATCGATTATTTTTTCTCTCTCCTTCAAAGTCTTGTAAGTGCTTTTAGATTCTGAGAATGTAGAGCGCAATACAAATCAAATGTACTGTTTATTATTATTAATCACACAGCATATTTCCAAAATTAAAAAACTATATTTATTTGAAATGAGGGTAAAGGTTTCTGGTAATTAAGAATCCTAAGGACCATTAACTTTAACAAATAAAACAAAGTACCGGTAGTCTGTTTACCATTTTTATTCACTTTTTTTTAGGGGGGTAATCTAAAGCAGAATATATCAGCAGAGTAACAAATATGTTCAAAAATACACATAAATAGTGCAAGTGTACTGACTTTATTGTCAGCACTTTTGTAACATCACGAATCACACGTTTGTGATTCGTTTCAAAGCAGCTTGAAGTGATTTCTTCAGGAACGTCTCATTTAAATTCAGGCTGCTCATCAGGGAGTGTTTGTGCACAGAAGTCACCTAAAACAAAATCAAATGTAGGATTATAAATGTGTTTTTTTAATCTTTGTTTAACTATTGTATGCAATACAACCTTACAAACTTACATGGCTGCTGAATTTAGTGAGAACTGTCAGCATCATCTTGGCAAACTTTACAGATTTGGTGAACTGAGGACCCTGGATGATGAGCTGTTCTGTGAACTGAGTGAAAACTTCTTCAGAGAAGTCAGGCTGACAGGGAAAAAAAGGAGAAAGAAAAACAGTCAACATAATGACTGAACATAAATGATCTTGTTTCACATGAACAGCTGATTACCTTTGAGTCAAGCAAGCTGTGGATAATGGAGAGGACAGCTTCACTCCAAGTAATTTTGAATGTCATTCTTAGATGGAAAAATATTTATTAGTGATGTTTTTTTTATCTGTTTCTTGTGTATTTTATGAGTTCAGAGTGGATGTAGTACACAAGTAATTATTTCTCACTGAAGCACCAGTTGTTTGTAGTGGGAATCCAGACAGCTTCCTATCAGTCGGTTCAGCAGCTCTGCCTGTGGAAACCCTAAAAACAACACAAAGTCCAAAGAGAACCAAAAAACATGTCAGGGCCAAAAAACTGAGTAAAAGGGTTCCTGACCTGACTTTTGATAACAAACCAAGTATCGGTTCTGTTAATGTGTACTTGACTCAGGACACAGGCTTAAAAGTGGCTGTAAATGACTGACTGACCCCCTTGAAACACACAGCAGCGTTAGCTTTTTTCCTGCTTGACCACCACACTGAGTCCAAACTTCAGCTGTCTACCAGGTGATTTGTGATTAGGCACAAATCTGAAGTTGTTGTTTCTTTTCACTTAAAAAAAAAATGGATGTAAAAACTGTAAATGTTATCAAAATATTTTTTATTAAGGTTTATTATCCAATCTGTTCTCATAAAAACACATTTCTGGTCAAAATTGGGCTGAAATAGGAAGCACTCATTTTGGAGCAGAGGCTTTAAACTCTTATTCACTATGTTCTGAGTTTGTTGTTCCCTGCAGACAAAGACCTTCATAGTTCCTGACCGCCTACCTCCCAGATGAAGATCACAGCTTGGGTCTTTTTAATAAAACTTTAACAAAGTGACCTTGCGTCTCAGTAACTCACACTACTGCATGGCGGCTTGTACCTTTATGGCTTTGAGAGCTTGTTTTTATAATCTGTGTCATTCAGTCCAAAATGTATTATGAATAAACCCTTTAAATGTTGAAGAATAGAAGCTAACAACTGCAGTCACAGAAAGTTAAAGGCATTTTCTAAATTCAAAGGTCATTTTGTAACTTTCAGCATACATTTAATATTATTATTGTGCGTTTATTTACATTTCTGTCTTTTCAACCAAAATTAAGAAGTGCTCAGTATCATTCTGATAAATTTTTAAAGTTCAAAAGATCAATACTGAAATAGACATCAGTCCACCTCACCAATGTTCTTGTCCTCTAGCATCGGACCGATCACAGTGTGACACGTCGGTCTGGGATAGTGGCCACAGAGTGACGTCGCTGCTGTCACCAGACACCTGGAGGCCGGTTCTGACAGGGACAGAACCTAAAAGTAAAATAACAGTTTCAGCATCAGACACTGCAGCGCTGTTTGAATCCTCTGCTCTTCCAGCAGTGTATACCTTTTCTAGCAGGAGGCTCTTGATGAGCGTTGCTGCTGTACTGTAGCTCAGGTCAGGAGAGAGAGACAAAACGCTGTTGCACAGTTTAGACAGAGTGTGTTCAGGTAAGTCAGGTAAACTCATCATGCTACAAAATATGTCCACCTAAACAGGGCAGAAAGCATTGTGTCATGCACTTTCAGCTTGGTTAAAGCAGCGAAATCAGTTTTACGAATCAGAACATGTACTTGGCTGGGATCACATTCGTTCAGCACACCGAACACATCTTTGAAGTTTTCATCCCACTAAAACAGAAAATATGAATAAAATACCATCAAATATCAACATCAGTCTGCACGCTACAAACAAGAAAGAAAATATCCCTCTTACCTCTGTCTGACTGTCCAGTATGTCTTTAATTTGAAGAAAAGAGGCCTAAACAAACAGGAATACAACAGATCAGGTCTGACACTGAGACTTTTACCCGTTTACAGCAGTAAAATTATGATTTTTTTCCACATAGCTGCAATCAGAAGGTAGTTGTTTTAAATTTTCTACATGTTTACAAAAAGAAAATGAGTTAAATTGTAAAAATGACTAATCCCTTTTAGGACAGACAGATGATGCTTGCTCTTCCTCAGTTTGTTTACCTTCATGTTTTCAGGCAGGTCATCCTGCAAACACTCTGCTGTGGGGGTTTCTGCAGGAGCAGCACTTTCAGCTCCTCGTGTGTCATTTTTTACTCTCTCATCTTCAGCCTCAACACACTTATCATCACAGACGTCCCTCTTCACCCGTTTACTCTGCTGTCCAGTTTCTTCACAGTCTGCATCTTCCAGATGAACAACACTGCCCCTCCTTTTCCTCTGTGTACCCAGTGCAGACAAATCTGAGGTGCTCTGAAATTCTGAGTTAAAGCACAGAGCCCAACCTCCAGTCTCATCAAAACCAACCAAACCGTCTGATAGCTCCTTTAGCCTCTGGCTGCACTGTTTGGTGTGAAGAGGCTCCTCTTGGTGGAGCTCCAGTTTTCTTTTCAGCTGTGAACTCATAGCTGTAACCCAGGGGTTGGGATGGGAGTCCTGACTGAGACATTTGAGCAGATGAACGATGGTAGTCCCAGGTACAACAGACCGCACCAGATAGATGAAGGTCAGCAGGTTTTTTTTTAACAGTGATGAACACAGGCACACAAGTGGTTTACTAGAAGGGAGGGAAAAAAACACAGGATTCTTTTAATCAAATGTACATAATTATAACTTTAGATGATCTGATTGACCTCAACAATAAAACAAAGACTGAGGAGAAACATGAATACTTGATTATTTACATCTGTAAAGCAGAACTCTTTAACCTTCAAACTCCAGTAAAATAAACATTTGGAAGCACTTTGTCAGAGCAGCAATAAACACAATGGTTTGTAGTTGGTTCTGTAAGTCCTGCACCCTAAACCCATCAAAATAAAGATAATTTAGTAGTAGATGTTTAAAAAATTAAGTATGCATACTATTGCTTTTGGAGAACAGAAAATGCTGTTTCTAAATGAAGTTGTTTATAAAAAATCCAAACCTACATGGCCATCTGTAAAGAAGTGATTGTAGTCTTACATCTTGTCATTATATATTTCTTAAGCCACTCAGAGGTGGACTTGTTGGTGTGTTTTGGATCTTTGTCCTGCTGCAGAATTCAAGCTTGAACAGATTACTGGATATTTTCCTTCAGGATGCTTTGGTAGACACCTAAATTCATGGTTACCACAAGTCTTTCAGGTCCTGACAAAACAGACCCAGAGCATCACACTACCATTGTCATGTTTTAATGTTAATATGCGGTTACTTTTACTCCAGACACACTTCCAAAATGTTTAACTTTTGTCTCATCAGTCCAAAGCATTTTCCCAAAAGTTTTTAAAATTATCAAGATGTCTTCTGGCTAAACTAAGACAAACCTTTATGTTCATTTTCCTCAGTAGTGGTTTATGTTTTGAAACTCTGACATACAATTCACTTTTTCCCAGTCTCTTTCTTATGGAGGAATCATGATCTTTGACCTTAACTGATGGAAGTGGGGTGTTTTTATCACCTCTTTGATGGATCGTGGCTTAGTTTTGGGGGTAATATTGGCCAGCCACCTCCTCCTGAGTCCTAGGAAGGTTCATCATTGTTCCATGTTTTTTCCATTAGTGGATAATGGCTGTCACTGTAGTTCACTGAAGTCCCACAGCTTTATTAGGGTAATGCATTTCCAGATTTGCCTTTTTTGAGAAACAATTTTATTCAGAAACTGTATTTTGTTCGCTTGTGTTGTCATTGTCTAATATTCACATTTGCTTTATGATCCGAAATATTTAAATTGTGACCTTAAAAAAAAAAGAATCAGAAAACACTTTTACACCACGTATATCAAACTTGAACTAAATTTTTATTTTTTTACTGACCAGCTAAATTATGTTCAGGTCTCCATCGACACCGGTGGTCCAACGAGCGGATCCATCAGGGAACAGGGAGTCGTAAACCCGGAAGGACACCCGAGCACACCCAGTAGTAAACCTTTGGAGCTAGCCCTACGTACTTACACAATGAGGGGTTCCTTTTCAGTTTCAGGTGGTCGTAGCACCGGTCCGGCTATCTCGTCTTGACACAGTGTTTCTATGAGGTTATCCAGCGAAGTATCGGGGTTCGCCCGCTGCTGCTTGTGGAAGACTGTGAGCGCGGTTTGGGCCCCTGAAACTCCGGACATCAGCGCCCGAATTAGGAGCCTCGACTGGCTGTCAAACCTACTCCACATGCCATTCAGCAAAGGCAAGCCGACCGGCTTTTGGTCACAGCTTTCCTGATAGAACTCCCGCCAGTTCTCTCATCACTGAGATGCAAACCAGTTCGTTGTATACTGCCACCTGCCGGACTGGAGGATCCTCTCCCCTTTTATCAAGTTACAGTGCAACAGAAACAAATTCTCCACATAATAAATTTCAATTAAAGCAAAGCAACAAACTTCAGCACAAGGCATTTATTCAGTGAGGCAAACGTTTTATTTTCAGTGTACAACTACTTTGTTCTTTTTAAAATGAATAAAATCTCTACATTTCCATTTCATTCCTGCCAAATGAGAAAGAAAAGTCACAATAATCACTTGAGGCAAGTATCATTCAGTATTAAAGATGAACAATAAGGGGCACAGCGTACTTTTACCTTTAGGCAATTAAAACCACCATCCACACAACACTTTAAAATATCCAAATGTTCCTAAATTCACTAGAACAGCAGTTCAAATTGAGTATTTAAGTTTGTTAAGGGCAAATAAACCAAAAATTAATGGAAACTGGTGTCAACAAAAATCAAGGATAGAAATCAAAGCTGTGTTTCATCTGGGAAAGTCAAATCACATGCTGTGGAAAGACAGGATACACACTTTTAATCAAACTACAGCACAAAGAGTCATCCAACTGGCACAAACAAGACCGTTCGATTACATAATCAAGTGTGACCAATGCAAAAACCTAAACACACTTGGAACTCTGTAGACCATAGTCGATAGATATTCCCAATTATGATTAAAGGCTACATAAAAAGTGGTTTATGCCAATTTCCAAAAAGGCCTAGTCAAAACACAACCATGCTTTCCAGAGCCAGTGATTTTTGGCAACAGTCACAATCAGTGTTTCATACACTGAAAGAAATAAAACTGTTCCGAACTAGTATTCTTCAGTTATGTAAAAAGGAAAGTCTTCATCATCTGTATCGTCACCACCAAGAAGGGTCAAAGCTAGGAAAAAGCTAAGCATATCTAGACCATCTTCATCATTGTCGGAGTCAAACTGTGATTAGAGAGAATGCAAAAGTAATTTTAATCATTTTGCATATGGTGGTGGAAAAAAAAAAGAAACTTTTTAAAGTACTGCTCACTTACCGAAGACGTAATGCGATTTGGACCTCTGACGTGTCGATAAAGGCACTCTGTTTTGAAGTGGCAGTATCCGTACCGGTCATAGAAGCAGCATCTTTTCTTACTGGAAACAAATTGAGAAGCTTTTAAATGAGTTTTATACAGACCAAAATCACAAGTTCTGCCCAGTCTTGAGATAAGCAAAAATTGACTTTAAAAAACGTTTTAAACCATTTTTTATAATGCAACACCTAAGAGTTTAAATACGCCCACATGCAACATGCCATAAAACACTAAAAAGTGAACAGTGTAAAAAAAAGAAGAACAAGAAAAAAAAAGGGGCAAATCTGGTGAAACCCATGAACCCAACCAATACAGATTAGGCAGAAAATTTTTTTACCCAAATTTCTCTTACAAGTAATTTCAAAATTTAGATGGGATCAGGAACTTCAACAATAATATTGCAATGAACAGAAAGTTAATTAAACCTGTAGTCTGAATTGTAGTGATGTCATCAGAACACAATCTCACCTGGATTTCTTCCTGAATGCAGCAACTAAACTCTCCTTTGCCTGTCCTTCCACCCAGTATTTGTTAGGCACATAAAAAGCAGATCTCACGCGGCACTGTGGGCAAGCTCTGAGAAAAAATGCAAATAGGGGTCAGAGGTCTGATCCTACATCGTTCGCATACTTAATCTTCATTAATAGCCAAAACCCACCTTACAACATCAGGCCCGAAATCTTTTGTTTTCCTCCAGGTTGCGATGCATTGTAAACAGAAAGGGTGATTGCAGTTTGGCAAAATTCCAAAAATATGGTGTCCCGTATCCTCCTTTTCATAGACTTTTTCCATACAGATCCCGCAGACAACATTTTTACTCTGCAGGAAGGCTTCTGTTTCCTCTTCACTTTTGTTACTGGAGGCTGCAGCACCAGAAGCTGCTGCTGCTGCTCCACCCTCTTGTGGCTCAGATTCAGAGGGCCCCTAAGGATTAAAAAAATACATTAAAATCAGTAAGAGGCTCCATGTTTAATCTATTCGAGTTTCTAGTGATCTGTAGAGCAATCGCATTTAAACTAAAATGCTTACCCCCTCTCTCTCTTGGTATGCACTTGCTTGAGCAATTTCAGAATTCTGAACAGGTGCCAAGTCTGTTTTCTCTAAAAGAAATGTGGTTTAGTTTCAAGAAATGTTCATCTATGACAGCATCAACTGTAAATAAACCTGTTGTACCTTGTGACTGATCCCTTGCATTAGCTGGCAAACTTGTAGTAGTGTGCTGAGGATTTAAGGCATTATCTGCCCACTGTGATCCACTGCATTCCTGCCTGGATGTGACATTAGCATGTAGAAAAGCAGGTTCCGACCCTCTTCTGTCAGAGGAAGAGTGAGCCACACTGTTGGAGGAGACTCCAGGCACCGAACCCCTTCTACCTGCAACAGCTGTGCCAACCTCAGGCTGAAGAACGTGGAGATACCTAGTTGTACAAAAACACCAAATTAGCTTTTTTTTTTTTTACACAACATCACAATTAAAAAACACATAAAACCCACTTACCTGCAACATGAACCATACCAACATCCACCTTTCTGATAGTATTTACATATTTGGGTTGTGGGTATTTGGGTTGTGGGTATTACGGGCCACTCATGTCTGTAATAACATCTTGAACCAAATCTGCATGAGCCATTTATGAAATGCCTGTAATGAGAAACAAGTTACAAAACTCAGAAGTGTTTGCAAATTTTTCCAAGTTGAAACTGAAACATGATTTTTAACTACCAAAATAAAATGCACTGGCATTTTATTTTATAGTTATATTATTTTCTTTAGAATATATTCGTTTAAATAAACAAATTGAAATAAAGTAGGAGTCCCAATTGAAATAGTTTAAGCCAAACATGCAGTCGTTTCTGTAAACTTGTTAAAAAAAAAAATCAAGTCTTGGATGTATATGAAATCAAACAATCATATGCGTAAACAATGGGTTACCTTCCAACAAATGAGAAATGACAAAAAGGTAAACAAAACTAATTATTCTCCACAACGGATGTTTAAAACTTGATCACATTTCTTGAATTTGATCGTGTTTCTGGGTTGACACGTTTACGTACCAACTAAAAAACAACAGTCGCCAAACAGGCCTGGTAACAACTGTGAATAAAAAGCTGGGATCAGGCTAATGGCTACCCGAGTAGCAAGAATCACAAAAAGCAGCCCTTTCAGCCATTCTGTTGGCGTTAAACTCCAGTTTCAACATGCATTCATTCAATCACCAACTAAATGATCCACGTTTTATTGCTAAACAAATCTTTCGTTACTCAACTTCTACTCTTTGGTTCACGTGGTTCTCAGCATTCGTCCTTCATAAGCCAAATATTCTCCCAAAATGAACCATTTACCCGTTTAAATGTATTGTCCTCGTAACAGTCAAGTGTGAAATTACCACATGATTTCTAAACCAAACCTTAATTTATCAAACAATAACCTAATGTCCACCGTATTAGCTTGTTAGCTTACCTACAAACATTTGTATTGCGTGCTGAGTCCATCTTGAATGTTTTGAGCGAGCCGCCAAAAGAAATACTGACCTTAACGCTTGCTAAATAGCCAACAGCTGTTTTTCCTGCTAATTACCGTGGAACCCATCCAATAGCAACAAGCAAAGGACGTCGTGCGTCACGTACTCCACACTCCATTGGTCGAAAAATGTGTCAATCATTCAATGACACGCTAACTGCAAAAATGCTAGCCAGGGGAGCTTGAAACTGATATTTAAAAAAAGAAGTGTCAGTATTACTAATCACGTTTGTACATGTAAAAAAATCACAAAACTTACACTAAAGATAAACTACATAGTATATATATATTAGCCTACATATAAATATTGTTTACATGTTTTTGCTAACAAATACATCAACTCATCACTTACATGCATAAAGTCTTTAATATTTTGGTGTAATTTCTTACTTTTTCTATTCACACTCATTCCTGTATTGGCACACTGATGTCAGCCAATTACTGCACTGTGCAACAATATCAGGAATTAAGGCAAAATAGGGTCAAGATCTTGAAAGAGTGAAATATTTTTATATTAGAGGTAGATGGGGATCAGAACAGAATAAGAGCACAAAAGGAGATTCCTGAAGGTGGATCGTGTTAACCAGAAATGGTATAAAGTCCTTTCAGAATCAGTAGTAACAGAAAATTCAAATAGATTTGGATGACAGTAAGGCTGTAACAAAGTCACAAAAAGAAAGTGTTCTTGAATTGTGTATAGCTTGAATACAAAAACTTCATGATACTAGATGCTGGTTAACAATTTCACATGTCATTCAATTTCCCAGTAACAATATAATCAATCTTTACGCTGTTTCACTGTAAATTCTGCTGCACAGTGGAACTCACTCATATGGAAGCGGTACATTGGTTTGCTTCATGATATATTTGGTATGACCTAAACAGGAAAGTATGCAAAACCAAACATGAATGCTTAATTCATGATAAAAGTCATGATTTGCCCTTACAATGTAATCAACAAAAACAAATAATTAATAGCATTGTTACAAAGAATAACAACAAAACAAGAAAATGGCAAATTTACTGTGTTCTGTATGTCAAAAAAAAATAAAATAAAGCATGCTGTCCCTTGTACTTCAGTGAGTCGTATTTTTAGTGTCAGCCTTGGGAAATAACATGTTTAGCACAGTTCAATAGTTACCGCTTGGGTAGATGGCTTTAAGACAAAAGCTAAATTACTTGGATCTCATTTATTGACAAATGAAAATGGTATTGCACAGTCTCTTGCACTGAGAGAGCTATACACTGCTGGACCCAGCCCAGTTTGTGTGTTTCAAACCAAATGGAAAAGTGGGGGTCACTGATAATTATAATGTAAACAAATACCAATTTGTGCATTTTAGCTTCAATGGGAGCCTGAGAAGGATTACAATCAGTCTTGCAAAAAGAAGAGAACCGACTTTACCACTGGTGTAAGAACATGAAATGCTTTCCATTTGCAGCAAAACACAGAGCTGCAGTGTGTAAAGAGAAGCTCTCTCTCTAAACACTGCTCTGGGGTCAGCTTTGCTATGAGGATGAAACAGGAGCAGCCTCAATAAGAAAACATATCACTCTTCCTGTTAGGTGACCATTGTGGGAAACTAAGGCTTGCAGCAAATGATTCCAGATGCTCATCACTCACATACACATACACACACACACACACACACACACACGTATGCACATCACTGTGCTGAGGGTAATGCTGATATTGTGAAGACTCTGCTGATTGTGATAGCCCTAAAAAGTGAATTTGCGTCATCTGTGTGTTAATATCATTTCCATACAGGAAATCAGCATGTTGTTTTAACCATATTTTCTGCCTGTAACAGTATTGCTAAAGATCAGTCTGTGCTGGAGGTTTTTAATACATGTCTTTGTAGATCTCCTGTAGTAGAGGGTGGAGAGAAGTCTCAGACTCAGTCTTTTTGATCTTTTGGACAAGCTGAGCGTTCTCAGTAACCAGTTGACGAAGATCAGCCATCTTCTGAAGCAGCTTGGGAAAGAGGTAGACAGAGTCAGAGTGGTTTGCTTGGAGGTGGAGGTCTAGGGCCTGGAGGATGTTGTCCTGGTTTTGCTCCACCTGCTTCACGTTCATTAACCCGGGACGATCTAAGGAAACAAGAAGACACCTATGAGAGCTGACAAAACTACAACATGAATAATTTGGTCAGGGCTACATTAAAGGAAGGAATTTTGCCTGACATCAATCTTTCATAAACCCCTGGTTTGATTTTAATGAAACTCAAAGAAAGAATTACTGGATGTGTAACTATAACTGATTTAACTTTTAGTCATTCACAATGGCCACCATCAAGCTTACCAGCCTTAGGCAGCACAAAATTGCTGCAATTCAGTCCATTTTACAGACACTAAGCTCAAATTTGGTGTGGTAAGGGCCGAGTGCTTACAGCTTTAGCAAGATCTTGTGATGTCAAGTGGGATTAAGCATGACATTATTTTCAAGATTTGACCAAAACGGCTAAAATTCCATAATTTTTCCAACACAAGATGATTGCAGTTTAAAACTCTGGCATGAAAGTAAATGGTACTTATGTATACATTTATAAAGTACTTACTTTAAATATTAATAATTATATCAGAAAAAATAAATCAACAGCAGCCACTCTAACATTCTTGTGCACTGCAGATTTGTATTGTTATTTACTTTTACTAAACAATTTGGCACCATTCAGAGACCAGTATGCTGATGTTGCATTGTTTGCAACAAGTATGGAGGACATCATCTGGAGATGACAGCATGTGTGTGGAAGTAGTTTAGGTTCTACGCTGTGAATGGAAAAGCAACTGACCACAATAAGGCTCTTTGTTGACTTTGCAAAAAACAGCTGTCTTACTCTAGAACATCATGTCTGAGAACCCAGCTGAGAGCTCGTCACCAGAGTGACGCAGCACAGGCACCGATGAAGAAGTTAAGGACCGAAACTTGTTTAAATCCTGTAAAAATGCCTCTCTCTATAAACTGAAACTGTGCAATTATTAGCAGCTTTGGAAATTTTAAAATAACTCTTAATTGATTCCAGAACAACAGATGTTATTTGATTGAGAAAAATAATCTGCATTTAAATGAAGTTGAAATAATTCACAAGTGATTTAAATTTATTTTAGAGGAATTCAAAAATACACATTAGAGATCAATATCTTTTGGCAGCCCCATGCAATAGACCAAAAAAAAAAAAAAAAAAGAAAGATTCTTGCTTAACAAGTAAAATTTCAGACAAAGGCAAGCAGAAATATTCTTTTATCTTTTGTGGAACACTAGCTCAAATATTTTAAATAATTTTCCAGCTAAATGAATGCACTGAAAGGAACAAATTCTTCACATTTGACCCATAAACTCCCCAGTCTCACCTCCACAGAGAATAATGGCAGCAACAAACAGGGCCAAGTCGCTGTCATCCAACTCCAGAGCATTGAACTTGACAGCAAACTCAAATTTGGGCTCCATGATCTCACTGAAGGGTTTCCTCAAGCTGCGAAGGAACTCTCTGGTTACAAAGCCTTTACCATTGGCTACCAAAAGTCCATCTTTGTTCATGAGAGACGGCAGCATGGCAAAAATAGCCTCGTGGACACCGTATTTCAGCAACGTCACCTGTAAACAGCAGACAGACAGGTGGACATCTGTGCTAATTTAAACAATTACATGCAGGCAAACTTGTTGTATGACAACAAAGCTGGGAGGCAGTGACTCACCTGGTCATTAAGGAAGAGGTCTACAAACCCTGGAATGCACTTGGCAAACTCTGTGAGCTCTCGCACCGTCTCCACTGTAGTGCACTGACAGCGGTAAAACACATGGACTCCTATCTCCTTGGTCAAGGGTGCACCTGGAACTAGCTGGCTCCACACTAACCCACTTTCTGCTTTCCAGAGCGTGTCCACATCATAGATCACAAACGGCTGAAACAAGCACAAAAAAACTATTAAAAAAAGAAAGAAAAAAAAACAGCTGGCACTGGCAGAAAGTGGAAATAGGATAGGGTTGGTGGTATTTAGGAACATAAAGTGGAGATTTGCATTAAACACAATCAAGAATTATATTTAAATAAAAGTCTCCAAGGACTTCTGAGACTAGAACATACTGAGGTGCTGCTGGTTTTTCCTGTCAGGATGCTGCGGGCCCTCTTCTTGGTCATACAGAGGTTCTTCAGGTAGGCTGTGTTCACTTGTTTGGCCAACGTCTTCAGGTCCGAGCCGCCTGGTTTACTGAGGTTCTGCTCCTCTGCAAGCAGGCCCGCCACCAGCTTCTTCCTCTCTGCCTCAGGCATACGTCCGTATCGGATCGCTGAGCAAATACACACAGACACAGGACTTGTTTTGAGCAGACATTCCCAAAACATATCAGTTATAATATCTGGCTTTGTTTTGAAACAAATAAATCCCAAGAGCATCAACTATGCAGTTTAACATATTTATGCCAGAAAATTTATAGTACATTGTGGGGAAAAAGGTCAAAAGATAATCAGAATGAACTAAAATAGTTAGTTGTTCACTTTGGAGTAATAAAAATCTTCAATTTCAAATCCAAATAGAATATCTTGTTTCGCACAAGGCTTGTGATTGTAAAAACATTTAATCTTGATATAACTTGTTTGGGACAACAACAACAAAATCAACTTGCCATCATGAGACATTCCCAAAGACAGGCACTTTTGGAAGCGACAATATTGGCACTTGTTGCGATTCTTCTTCTGTATTTTACAGGATCGCTCACAGCGTTCGTATTCCAGTTTCATCCGCACGGTCCGTCGGAAAAAGCCCTGAATCAGAGACAACACAACTGGTTGAACAACTATTACTGAGGAGTGCAAAAATAGCTGATATCGAATGTTTCAATCTTACAAAGATTTTCTGCTGTGATACCCAAACAGTGTTACCTTGCAGCCTTCACAGGCGTGTACTCCGTAGTGGAAACCCGAGGCCTTATCCCCACAGACCTTACACTCCACACTGATGCCAGAAGAAGCGTTATCTTCTCTGCCGAGACGCAACTGTTCTGACAGTGAGGGCGTTGAACTATGGGAAAGATCTGCATTTCAAAAAGAAACAAAGTACACGAATAAAGATTTTACATCTTATGTTTTATAGTGATCTTGTTTGAGTTTCTTGGGCTCAGTCCTAGAGTTGTACCTGTGTAGCTGGAGGATGCACCATTGTTTTGCTTGCTGTGATTGTTATCCTGATCTTGAGTCTCTCTCTGTCTTTTCTTCTGATCCCCCTTCAGGCCTTTAGCAGGAAGCACTTCCTCTTTCTCCTCCTTGTCCTCCTCATCCCCACTCTCCCTGTTCTTTAACTCTTGCAAGTCTGTCAGCTCCGACACCGTCTTCCCACAGTCATCCGAGCCACCAGACTCTTCATCGGTTGGCGTCCATTTGACATCCACCTTGTTTTGAGGAGACTTGGCCTCGCAGTAGCCATTTACCCTGTCGTGCTGCTCTGTGGCAGTTTGCTGAAACCTTTCCATGGTTCCTGTTGGAGCTGACTCAGCAGATCATCTCCTGTCACGTGGCCATCTTTGCATGACTTTCTGAAAAGAAAGACATTTGTTTGAACTTTACAAGCAATATAAAAATACCCATATGCACTTAACATGCATACTGTATACAGAGCTAGAATGAGCAGCTACTAACAGTTAAGTGGCCTCAAAAGTCTGCATATCATCTGGCACTGTTCTAGCCAGCATGCAAGTGGTTAAGTCTGATCCCCACTTGTCAGAACATGAAGCAGAGCCAGAAAAGTTGAGAGGCACCCAGCTGCATCAAAATGGCGCACGGAGCTCCATGACGTCGCATGAACCTCCATGACGTCAATTACCGGAAGTGATCGTTTGACCCGGAAGTCCCGTGACCCGGAAGTCCCGTGACTTCCACACAAACCACCCGTTTGTGTGGTTATTTAAAATTTTTATTCCTATTTCATCAGATCTTTGAGCTACTTAAGAGCATTGAAGAGGTGACGGGTTTGGGAGCCAGGATAAAAAAGGGGGAGGTGGCTCTCTTAGACTTCATCTTTGATGTGATGCTCCCAGAGGGAAGATTTGATTTGGTCTTTGTGGTTATTCTTTTGAAAAACAAACCAGTGCATTCTTTGTTGCCAAAAAAAAAAAAGGCGTGATTGGATCTTTTACGATGTTTTGCAGATTACCATCCTCCAGGAGGAAGGAGTCCAGGGGAGAAGTGTAAATCTGAGGTGTACAATGTGATACTGTGTTTTCATCCGAGTAACTTTGTCAATTCTGTCTGTAGCAGAGAGAGAATCTTATAAACTGTGCTCATCTTCCTCTCTGTGACACACCTTCCTGTTCAACTGGAGACCTGTCGAGTTGTATTGATTAGATGGAAGGCGTGAATTGTCTGGGAATTAAGTTCAGAGCAGACTGATGGGTGCTGGAAAGATTAAATCTGAGTCCTCTGTTTAAAGTTGTTTTTTACATTTGACATAGATGGCTTCTTTAACTCTATTGCTAGTATGATTCTTATAAGGACAAGAAGGACTGGACTGCTGCTGAGTGATCCAAAGTTGTGTTCTCTGATAAAATTTAATTTTGCATTTACTTTGGAAATCAAGGTCCCACACTCTGGAGGAAGAGAGGAGAGTCACAGAAGCCACATTGCTTGAGGTCCTGTGTGATGTTTCCACAGTCAGTGATGGTTTGAGGTGCCATGTCATGGTGGATAAAATACATAAAAATTGAAGATAAAAAGAGTAAAGGTAAATAAAAATACATAAAAGATAATATACAAAATTTCACTTTTTGAATAGAATTTTATGAGCAACACCTGTACAAAAAGTTACAGAAACATAAACAGTAGGCTATGGTGGGTCCTGCAATAAAATAAATAGGAAGTGAGTTTACAAAAAAAAAAAAAAACTATACATAAAATTTACAAATGTACGTATTGCTTTATTAGCAATAAAAATTACGTGATTGGTTTTTCTATTGTATGCTAAGTATATATTTGATCTAGCTTGAATGCAGAAAAACATCACACAGCTCTTTCCTAGTTTTTGGAACATGTTTGGATACGTTTTCTGCAACTGTCAAATTATTTTGTAAGAAAGACAAGGCGTGACTTTAAGTCACATGAATTGTGCTGTCAGTGATGTAACTTCCGGGAATTTGATGCAGTTTGAACGCACATAAATACATTTACCTGTATTCAAAGCTCTTTCTCTGTTTTAGAATATCTTTGAATAAGTTTTTCGTAACTTTAAATAAAGAATTTTCTAAAAAGAAGGCGGCGTGACTCTAAGTCACGTGACTTCCGGGTAAAAAACCCCACTTCCGGTAATTGACGTCATGGAGGTTCATGCGACGTCATGGAGCTCCGTGCGCCATTTTGATGCAGCTGGGTACTCTTGGAAAAGTTCCCTGAAAGTCAATTTTTAACATAAGAATGCTGGAAAACACTTATAAAGCAGTTTCCTTTAGTATAAGTTTGACTGAAAACAGAGCAGTCAGTGTTTCACAATGTGTTTGTTTGGGTCTCCCTTCAGTCACTGAATTACAATTGGTTTTGTTTGAGCAGCCAGTGAATGTCCTTGATAGTAGCAGGTTACACATACTCACATGCTGTGTGCAGTCACATCAATTTTTATTTTATTTTTTTTGCACTACTGGAACAGACAAGCAGAGCCACCACACCATAAGAACCTTGAAGCCCCGGTTTTGAGAGAAGCTTGTAATGTCTAAATGACAGGGTGAGCTACAACACATTAAAGTCAGATTTGGGGGTTTAAATTCAGAATTTCACCCCATATCATGACGATGTTTTTAAATAAATAAATAACGACCTATTTATTCAGAATGTAGCATTTCAGGTCTGTCTAATTTGGTTCATTATAGCACACATTCAATGCCTGATGAGTAAAGGTGATTTCACGCAAATATAAACCAGCAAAGTAAAAAATAAAGCTGTGTTTTGCCCAAAACAACCTCAACATACTTTCACTTGCTTTTCATAATTTATGCCTTGGAAGCAAATGTCTCCCTGAAAACCACAGCGTGAAGGAAAGTAGAGGGTGAATCATTATTAGAATCCCTACTCAAATAGTTTTTTGGCCTTGTTTTTCTGCATCTTGAGCGTGTTGTCTCTGCAGCAGCTTGGAGACATCTGTATTTTTGTTTGCCTCGGTTTCATGGTAGGGTGCTTAGTATACTTGCTGATTGCTTTAAGGGGAAAGGGTGCATGCACTGTGTACACACAAAGCAGCTCTGACGGCAGGCAGAGGCAGTGGAGCAGAGGGCTTTAAGAGTGGGGGTCATATTTTTACCCTCGGGGCCCCCTTGTGGATTAATCCGTCCACGTATTTACGTTTGAAGTGAAGAAGAAAACACCCAGTGTGTCCAAGAAGAGTGTGTTTGCTTGGTTGAAACGAGTTTCCAAATTGAGTAATGAGGTTACAGAATATGACAGTCTGGGACAAAGGGTGTTTTTTTTTAAAAGGTTTCGAAGAATAAAACAAGCGGGTGTTAGGACTGCTGAGACTAGTCCAACAAACAACCTGTCACACTGGTTCTCGGAAGTATCTGCTAACTTCTTACTAGGGATTGTATGAGTCACTGACATTACTGTAACTAGATACAAGTGTTTGAGATAATAAAGAATAAAGAAGCCATAAAAATGTCTCATGTTTTTTCTTTTTACAACATAAATGCGAAGCTACTGCCTGCCAGTCGGATGCTAAGCTCAATCGGCTAGCCACTAACCTCGATTTTGACTGAGAACCATTAGCTTTAGCTGCTAGCATACCTCACATTCACGTTTTTTTTCCTAAATAACGCTAACTACAAAGTTAACTTACCTATCCCAGTAGTGCCGCTGGTTCCAGGGGTGTTTCCGCTACGACAACCAGTTAAAATAAAACAAGTAGCGAAAAAAGTCCCGTCCAGGATCGATCGGCTGTTGACAAGTTGTTTGAAGTCAGCAGCAGGCTAATAACAGGGGGCTAATGTCAGACAGCTAACTAATATAAACTTACACAGAGTAGGGCCTTCATGTCGCAGCCGCGGTGATAAACAGCTGAGGTTAAAATACGACAAAAAAACAATACTGGTACCTCTGTTTACTACAACATCCTATGCAAATAAGCAAAGTTAACTAGTAATCCCTCCCCGTCTCTTTCTGCCTGCTGTTCATGGCTTTGCTTTGCTTTGCTTTGCTTTACTCTGCTTTGCTCCGCTATACTCCTCCTCCTCTTAATGTCACATGCTTAGACACAGCGCCCCCTCACACGCATTAGTTAAGAAAATAATTACGGTTCTTTTTAGGGATCTGTCTCATTTGGACCAACCCATCAAAAAGAGCCGGTGTTACATTAGGATGTGTCCCCCGTCGAAAAACGGTCCTCGCTAGATTTTATCCATCATGTTACCCCAGCTAAACTGTACAAAATCTACTCCTCCACCACAACCTTAATCATGCAAATATCAATCTCTTCCTTTAACTATCCTGCTTTACCTGCTAGTTGCTGCTCATTATCACTTATAAGCATGGATCTCAAAATCATCAGCATTGCATTGGTGAAAAATGATTCATATAATTTATCATGACCATAATGGATTCATTATGCCACTAACAATATACAAGACTAATAAACCTAATTTGGGCAAATGTTTCAATCTTGGATAGCCCACTTCCTGTAAATGCTTGGAGATCTCAAAAGGGCACCAGACACGGTTGTGACTCTCTCCATCACAATGCCAGAGGTATTAAATCAGCAAAGTCATTTCATAAAATTAGTCTTTAGGCCAATGACATTTTGCTTTTCCTCCAAAATCCAGACATCTCATTCATAGACAATAACACATGAACAGGGGTGCGTGCACATAATTTTTATGTTGTGAGTTTATCTCCAGGAGGTGGGGGTTGGCCCCCACACAGCGGGGTAGTGAAACTTACAACAAGCTGCTCAGCTCACGTGTCAACTTGTCAGTGTGTGATCATGAGCTGCAGGATTGATACGAAACACCTGTGTGTGAAAGAGGGTTGCGGCAGAAGGAACTGGTGTGCATGCAAGTTTTGGCCCTGTCCCAATACTCGCACTTCCACCCTTGTGCCCCTCAGTTGCACGTTCCCGCGGAGGTGCGCAAGTGCTTAGGGTGTCTCGATTCTCTTGGGTGGAGACTCCGGACCTTGTCTCCGCCCCCTTTTCCACCCTCGCTACGCACTTCACCAAAGTCCGCATCGATGCGCACTTTGGCGAAGTGTATTACCCATAATTCCAAGTGCACTTCATAGAAGACTGTAGGGTGGAAGTGCAAGTATTGGGACTGGGCCTTACTGTGCTTGCACACCAGCGCACCACTTATGTGCACCCCTGATTATAAATTAGTTCTCAGGAAATGTCAAATATTGTATATAGTGTACAGTTATAGCTTGTATGTAATATTGTTGTTGTTGGTTTTGTTTGTTGACTGTTTTTAAAATTAACTTTACTCTTGTTTTGCTCAGCTTGTGATTGTCCCATTACATTTGTTGTCCCCCTTTCTCTCTGTGTTTCCCTTTTTTTTTTTTTTTTTTA